>OZ010602.1:41148809-41536309 GCA_963932145.1 Acanthosepion lycidas
TAGTGCCTGTGATGATCCCAGCTATGGGTAAATAGTGAGCCCACTCCAAATAAAAACAAAACACTATAAAAGTATAAAAAATACATTTTTATATAAAAAAAAATTACGCATATTTATAGTAAAATTACCAACAATACCTATTTATATTATATATTTAGCTGAAGCCATAAAATTGTGTTAAAAATATTTGGATTGCGACATTAGATAACTCATAGAGGTGTTGATATGCCACTAAACAAAATCAATCAATCAATCAATCAACCAACCAACCTTTCCTGCTTGTTGGAAATCGTCTTCTATGGTTTCAGTCTTTAAGAACTCAGGCAAACTGTCTGATCCTTCTAACCATTGGCCTTTCTGATTCTTTTTGACTGAAGGCTCTAATCAATTTGAAATTGATTAAGCATCTTACAGGGTCTTCTTTCAAATAAGCAATATGCCTTTTGATTCTCTCAGTCAACTATCAATATATTAACCATTATTGCTGAAAGAATTCATCAACCTTTAGATAAGAATGGTGAAGCTCAGGTTGTTGCTTTGGATATCTCAAAGACATTTGACTGAATTTGGCATGTTGGTTTTCTTCACAAGTTGAAAGGTTCTGGTATTTCTGGATTAATTTTTGATTTGATCCAATCTTTCTTATCAAATGACAAAATAAATGTCATCTTGAATGGCCATTCTTCTAGATCTCATTGCAGTAATTTTTTGTCAACAACATTCCTGATGTTATCAGTTTTACAACTTGGTATCTATGCTGATGGTACACTTATTTACTCCTATCTTAATAGTAAGTTTAATTGGTTTGATAATGTCAAATTGACAACTGATCTCAAAAATGATCTACAATCTGCTGTTAACTGGGGTAAAAAATGACTTGTTAATTTTAGTGGCTCCAAAACAAAACTGCTCACTTTTAATCAACTTAGAGAACATTTTTTTTTTGCCTTCCATCAGCATGGCTGATGCTAACCTTCAGGAAAGTGATTCCTTGCACCTTCTCAGGCTAATGTCTTCCACTGACATGAAGTGGAAAAATTATATTGAATCAATTGCTAAGTCTGCTACTAAGAAAGTTGGTTCATTATGTCAAACTGGATAACTTTTCTTGCCAGAATCTACCTTACATATTTATATGTTTATTATTCGTCCAGGCATTGAATATTGTTGTCACATCTGGTTTAGTGTTTCTGCTATATATTTAGAAATTCTTGATAAAATCCAAAGAAGAATCTGCAATGTTATTGATCTTGACCTGGCATCTTAGCTTCAATCACTTTCCCACTGCTGTGATGTAGTTTACCTGTGCTTTTTCTATAAATATTTTCATTATAAATGTTCTGATGAGCTTTCCTCTTTGTCATCTTGACTTTATGAACTTAAGTTCAGTACTAGATTGGCGGGAGGGTCTCATCATTTTACAGTTGAAATTGCTACATGTAACTAAGTTTTATGCTAACGGTTTCTTCTCTTGCACTTCTTGCTCATAGAACTCTCTTCCAGCTTCATGCTTTCCAGTCAACTTTGATCTTCAAAAATTTAAATGCAATGTTTTGTGTTATCTTTTGTTTTTTTAATTCTTTTATTGTTCTCTCTCCTTAATGTTTTTCTCTTTCTCTTATTATTTCACATTCAGCAACCTGTTGCCTTGCTTGGGGTGAAACAATTAAAAAAAATATATCAAGAAATTAACTTTAATTGCAAGACTGAAATTTGACTATTAATCATGAAATAAAACATTTTAGAAGTATATCTGCAGTTACACATACACTATAATCTTCTGGCCATAAAACAACTAACTCTACAAGAAATCAATCCTTTTCACAATGTTCTTATAATTTATGAACAGGGTGTGAAAGCAGAAGTTTATTGGAGAAAATATAAATTTTTTATGATTTCAATATTCAAAAATCTCTTTGGTTCCAATCTTTAGTTACAATTACATATAATTATTTTATTACATATTTATTCTATCTATAGTTGGCCACTTGTATTCAAGAATACCTGTTTACTAGGGCAGCTAAGCAATCCCTATTGCAAACTCTTGCTCAGACACGTTTGTGTTTGTTCAACACCCTCAGATCCCACCTGTGGTTTATACTGCAACTATGCTGAGCAGACCTTAGTTACAGTTACTGGGAAAGAGTGTGTTATCTAGCATGATCAACAATCTGATCAAGGCCAGCATGCTCAAACCCTCGGTCACACCTGGGTCAACTCATGGTATGGTCTTCAGGCACTTTCCTAAGATGCCACACGTTGGAATCACCCCCTCCAGACTGCTAACATCAGGAAGTCTCCTTCCTGACAAATTAACCATGTTGAGATTCATACCCAGATCTCATGGTCAGAAAGCAAACTTTCTAGCCACTCGGCCACATGCCAACATATTTATTATTATTACTATTGCATATTATTACTACTTTATATATATATATATATATATACTAGTAATAATCTTATAAATATAAGAAATTATACAATTATACTCATCCGGAAAACCTTTGGTGTCTTGATTTGCAAATAAACCAATACCAAAGGGGAAAAAAAAAAGGTACAAATAAAAGAAAGAACAATGAACATGTACGTCAGCTGAAAATAATCGTCTAGCATTCAAGTCCAGAGTCCAAAGAAAAAAAACCCGATACGAGTAAGTAAAATAACTAAATAAAGTGCTCAATACACTAAATAGAGCAAACCTAATTAAACCTAAAAAGTCAGACAAACCTACCAAGGTTTCACCTACACAGATTGTCAGGGAGTGCTGGCTAAAGAGGTAATGTAAGAACGGAATATATAGCCTACAAACATAAAATCATGACCACGTGACCAACAGAAAAAAATAAAAAGAAAGAAATCAGACAATAGGGTTGGTAAACATTTATTCAAATCAAGATAAAATAAATAAAAAAAAAAAAAAGAGGAGGAGGCCTAGTCCAACAACCAACATTTACTGTGTCTACATTTACTTAAGATTTCAGTTTTTGAATTTAGTAAATGATCAGGTTCTTTGTATAAAGCAATTGCTAATTTTTCCTCTAGACATAGTTGACAAATTTTGTTACCTGCTCTATATTTGGGACATCTTTTTAATATTTCCCATTTCAAAATGGGGTCTTTATTATAAATCATGTCTAATTTTACATATATAGGTAAATAATGTAATACTATTCTTGGATTTTTCATTATTGAAGCTACTAATATGGTTATAATACCGTTTTTTAAAAACATTTTGAGTGGATCTTATGTACACTTTAGGATTTTCATCATTGTTATTATTAACTATATCCTTGTTTATTTTAACTTGATATACCACACACTCTTGCTGGCACTTTCCCTGGAGGGGGACAGGCTTTCTTATTCCTACAATTACATCTAGGAGGAGCAGTGTATGGTTTATCCCTAGTTTTTCTCATGTTGTATCTGTTAATTAAGTTAGCTACGTTGGGTATACAACTATAGCTTAATTTGACACTGTTTTTATTAAATATTTTGTATAATTTACTAGTCTTTGGTAAATTTTGTTTTAGTAGATAAAAGAATATTTTACCTATTTTCGTTTTCACTGATGAATTAAATGGGGGGTTTAACCACAATATGTTTCTACTTCTAATCTTATGTTTATTCTGTGTTTCATAGTCATCACTTATATTAATGTATTCCAGTTTATTTTTGTGTCCACTCTTAGCTAAAGCCTGTTCATAAATTAATTTATTAGCATCGAAAATGTTTTTATTTGATGAATTGGTGGATAATCTATGGCCAATACTTTTAGATATATGCTTTAAGATATGCGCTGAGTGGTTAGAGCTTACATTTGTGTATTGCGGATTCTGGTTATCCTTTTTAGACGGAGAAATAGTGCCATCTCGCAAATGCAGCTGGCTCTTTAAAAAATTCAGATTTTACCTCAAAATAGAAACAAACGTACAGTTACTAATTACCTGGGCATTACATTAGATTTACGAATTAAGAAGCTAGAAGATAAAGATTGGCATTGCATTTAAATTTTTGATATCGAAGTTGATTGGAAAGCAAGAAGCTAAAAGAGATTTCCACAAGCAAGAAGTTTGAGAAAAGAAACTTAACATAGAATTTATAGTTATATCTAGCCTATCTTTCAACTGTTAAATGATGAGACCTTTCTGCCAATCTAGCACTTGAATTCATAAAAATCATGGTATCAAAGAGAGAAGCTCATCAGAACAATTACCATGAAAGTATTTATAGAAAAGGTACAGGGAAGCTGTGTCATGGTGTTGGGAAAGTGACTGAATCTGAGATGACAGATTTTTTATAGTAAATTTAGACATCCATCTTTCATTTAAGCATCTTCTATTAAATAGAATTGACTGTATAGAGGCTTTCTAATCAACTTTTGTTCCACCATGTTGATTTCACTCATTAATACTATACTAATATTTTTTTTTAAAAGTTACCCGATTGGAAATAGTGTAGACTTCATGTTGCCTTTTAAAAGATTTCTTTTTTCTTTAAACTCGAAAAGAGTTACTGTCTGAATTTTGGGGATGAGGAGTTATCTTTATGTATGTGTGTGTGCAGTTTTAATACTTCACATAAATAGAAATGCTACTGTTATTAAGCTATTTTAGCTTTGCTAAATTAATAACATTTCTGTATTTATTCTTTGGAACCAATTTCCTGATCATCATTCTTTCCATTATATAATTCAAACCACAGTTCCCTCCAACCTTCACACAGAAATTATCAAGTTAACCCATCATAACAAAATAAAGAAGAATTATTTTTTTTTTTTTTTTTTTTTAAATCAAATTCACTCCAAGCAAGTCAGTAAAGCCCCATTGGGTTACCGAGTATAAAAGAATTAGAAGAAAAAAAAGACATTATTAAGGAGTGAGAACAAATAGAAGAGTAATCAGTAAGACAGTAGATAATAATTGACAATCCTTCTAAATTTTTAAGATCAAAGTTGGCTGGAAAGCATGGCGCCAGAAGAGTGTTCCACAAACGAGAAGTGCAAGAAAAGAAACTGTTAGCATAGAATTTATGGTGACATCTAGCCAATTCAACTGTAAATTGATGGGACCTTACTGCCAATATAGTACTGCACTTAAATTCATAAAGCCTAGGTACCATAGCAAACAGCTCATCCGAACAATCAGCATGAAAGTATTTATAGAAAAGGAAACTACATTCTGGTGGCAGAAAAATAAACTGAAGCTGAAACACCAGGCCAGGATCAATAATATTAGTCATTCCTCTTTGGATTTTATCAAGAATCTCTAAATATATAGCAGGAGCACCAGACCATATGTGACAGCAATATTTAATGCATGCTCCAGATATATATTTAGAGATTCTTGATTCTTGGTCCTGACCTGGTATCTCAGTTTCAGTCACTTTCAACTGCCATGTTTCCCCATGCCTTTTCTATAAGTACTTTCATGGTAATTTTCTTGATGAACTTTCCTCTATAGTACCTAGACTTTATGAATTTAAGCACAGTATTCAATTGGTGGCAAGGTGTCATCTCACTATTCCCAAGCAATCACCCATATAGGTACTGACCAGGCTCGATGTTGCTTAACTTCAGTTATCTTACCAGAACCAGTGTTTCAAATTTATTTTTCTATAAACCTTCCTTGAGAGAAAACCTATCCATCATGATAGGTGAAAGTTCAGGGTTCGCTCAGTGATGGTGGAATGTTACTTGTTTGGTTTGGGACATTTTTTGAATTTTATAAATCAGTTCTTTCCTCAGTTGTTAACAAACAAATCTATCTTTACACAAAATAAACAATTATTTTATACAAAAGATTATTAAATTTTTTCATTTTTTTTCTCCTCTTTCTTTATGAACATATTCACATTTTATTTAAAAAAAAACAAATGTTTTCCTAAATTCACCAGTGTTAGTCACATCTGGTATAAAGGTTCTCCAACCAAAAAAAAAAAAAAAAAAAAATCTTCTAAGGCAGATAAAAAATAAATTTATTTTATAATTGCTTAGACCAGAATAAAAAAAATAAAATAAAATAAAATGTGTAAACAATTTTCAAAATTACTTCTCTTTTCTTTAATCATTTCATTCCAAGCAAGGCAGGGGGTCACAGAGAGTGAAAGTGAGAAAAAAAGACTAGATTTGGTGGGGATTGAGGAAAGGATAAAAGATGAAAAGGATTTAAGATGACAGAAGCTGGCAATGAGAGAACATTTCCAATTAAGCAGGATGAGTAAATTTCTGTTTTGTGTTATCGGCAAATTTAGTAAAATTCATATTAACTTTTATTTAATATTATTTTTCCTCCACGAACTTTCGAATGTTGATCGATTCGTTTTCAAAGATTGTTCTGTGTCTAGTTACGCACTCACATTAATAAGCCAACTTTATTGAAACAAAACAAGTTCAGTCGACCATTGATGACAATTCTAGAACAACGTAACTATAAACAATTTTTTTCTATCCTCTACCAGCCGCAATGATGGAGAAAGCATTACCTCGAATGGCAATTGATATTGCATTTAAAATTTAAGATTGTAGTTTTCAGGGATGCAAGTAAATGGGAGGGAGTTCCACAGCTGGGGAGTGCGAGAAAAGAAACTGTTGGAGTAGAAGTAGTAGTTACATTTAACTATTTCAACAATAAAAGGGTGGGACCTAGATGTCAATTTAGTAGCATGCTTGAATTCATGTAGTCAGGGCAAAAAAGTTACCCTGAAAATGACAGAGGGAAGCCACATCATGTCTGTGAGTCACTTTACCACTCAAAAGGTGGAAAAATACTGACATACTATCAATGCAATTTCAAATTATCAGAAAAATAATGGAAATATTCAGGGTTTTCAAAACCAATAAAATAGCAAGTCATCTCATTAGAATTAATATAGGGATATTCTAATGAGAAGATTTGCTACCATAATTACTCAATACACTTACCACATGTAGAATCCTCTTCAGTAATCCTCTCCTGTGTGGCTCTTAGGCCTTTTATAGGGTAAACATTAGTTAAAAAAAAAAAAAAATAGTTAACTATTTCAGTAAATTACTTGCTGCAATATGGATGGATTTAAATCGAAGGGAGTTAACTCTTTTCTGAAATTTATATTGAAAATTAAATAGAAACTGCTTATAAATAAATTTATAGTAAGTTTGAATTATTGACGTTATTCCTTTGTTTAGTCTTTGTCTCTATAATATATATAGTGTTAATTAGTAAGCATGTGACCAACACCTTAACAAGTAGGCATGTGGTTAAGGAGTTGGCCACGAGTCTAATCATTAAGTATTACAACCATATAAAAAGCCATGGTTGATTTGACAAATATGTGATTTCTTGATAATATGACCTGGGCAAACAATCCCAATTTGCAACACCTTTGGAAAGTGTCTGTAAGCTATATCACAAGTTGACCCAAGCCTTGTGAGTGAAAATCTGTTTAGAAAATGTTGATGGTAGTGCTTGTACAAAGTTAAAAATCATTGTAATCAAGAGTTTGCATGTACTGGCCTTGTCCAAACTGATTACCATGCCACATGATGTGTTCTCTCCCAGAAACTGAGGCCTGCTCAACATTATAGAAGTACAAAACCATAGGTTGACTGTGATTATTGAAACATCATAGATGTGCCTGTAACAGAGATTATCTAGCCACCCTATCAAATAGGTATGTTCAGATAGGAATGGCCAGCCTTATATACATATAAATAAAAATATCTCAGTTCCCTTTTCTTTTTTTAAAAACAATGATGTTCAACTTGTACAAGGCCCAAAAGCCACTCTAGGCAGAGGATTACAGAGTAAAAAGCACAGTATGGGGTTATATGGAAAAGATAACAGTTAACCCTAGACTTGAAAAGATTTAAGATTGTAGTGATTGGGGAAACATCCTCTTGAGAGCAGGTTCACAAAGTAGCAGTTTGTAAAAAGCTGTTCAACTTTCATTAAAAACCAATAGAATACAAAGGAAATGAGGGTGTTTTGCTACAATGTGAATGGCATGGCAGATCTTAGTCATGAAAGTTAGAACTGGTGGAACTAAAGAATGTAGTTCACCTGAACATTTTCCATGGAAGGAGCGATAGAGTAGCAAGAGGCTTGCAATGTTTTGTCTGTGGGAAAGGTGTTGTAGGGTGAAAAATAATTCATCACTCAAAAGGACACAGAGATGCTTTTGAACTATCAAAACTAGACAGCTCCTGCCTATATATGGCAGCAGTAAGCAGTAGATGATTTCAATCCAAATAAATAATTAATGAAAAATGTGACCAGTAATTAGTCATAAGTTTATTTTATTAAAGTGAATTATTGTGAAATGATTGACAATGTTTCATCTAATAAAAAAAAGAAAGAAAAAAAAAAATAGTGCTGCTACTGATACTACAAGTGCTAAAACAAAAATGGTGCCAAGAAAGATAATGAAATCAAGTGATGGCTTTACAGACGGGATTATTTTTTTTTCTACAAAGCTGTTGTTTTTTATGGTTTATCAACCTTTGGCAAGTTATTTAAAGTCAGAAATTTTTTTTTTTTTTTTTTTATAGATAGGAAGAATTTTTTGGGAGATAATAATGATTTATTGTTACAAGTTCTACTTATTAACCCAAGCATAAGCAAATCTGTTGAGCTCTGATATCTTATAAGTTAAAGCTGCTGGTACATTTAACCAGTCTTCTTTGAGACAAAAGAGATGTCTTTTACATTATTTACAGTCAGACTAATATTCTCATCTTTGTTATTACTTTTAGTCATTGTGCCCTCAAAAGAAAATCAATTACTGGCAATTAATATTAATTTCGACAAGTAATTTAATTTTTACTTACTTTTAATTCCAACTTAGGCAATTAGTAAATGATGGACATCAACAATAAAAAATAAGCTCTTCATAAGATTTGAACTCTCTCTCTCTTTTCTGAGATAATGAGTTATTTACAGGTGTTGCCACATTGAATGGCCTAAGTAAAGTGATAAAAAAAAAAAAAAATTAAATTAATCAAAATTAATAATAGCAATTCTTTTTTTTGATTGATTTATTTTCTATGGCTTATCAACCTTTTGCAGGTTATTTAAAGACAGAAAATATTTTTTAGATTGTAAGATTTTTTTAGATAACAATTTAGTGATACAAGTTTTACTAATTAACCCATAGCTGGGGGGGAGAGGTAGATTCATACCTTTCTCAAGGGTATTTGTGCATAAGTGAATATAATGAACCCAACTGGAATTGGGACTTGGCTCTCCAATTAACAATTTTGAGCCATTACCCATTCATTACACCACCCACACATTCAAGCTTACAGCACCTGGTATTCCTAAGTGGTCACCTATCTAGGTACTAACCAGGCTCAACATTGTTTCCTGTACAATTACTGAAGTTAAGCAGTGTTTCAACATAATATGGCCATAAGCTTCTTTTTTCTTTGAAATTGTTGTCATCTGTTAAGTATTTGCTGAACTGAGAAATGATTGCCATCTGTGTTTTGTGCAACTACAGTTTGTTACTTGAAATTACCCATTAAAAAAAAATGACATTCTTTTTTGCATGTGAACTTATATCTTATGAGAAAACTGAAGCAAGTTTGGCTGACTTATTACTTTCTAAAATTACATTTTTATAACTGTAAAAAAAAAAAAAAAAAATGGACAAATCTTGCTCTTATCCTCACATTTTTGTTCTTTCTTTGCTTGAAGTCAGAAAGCAATAATCACCTGAGTATATCTCTTCTGCATGTGAACACTTTCTATTTGATGAGCTTTTTTACTTTATCATTTTATAGTTACTTTGCTTTTGACTTGCATTATGTTTTGTTAGGTATTATTTTACAGTTCTTTTTTCTTGCTCTTATTGTTTCACGAGATTTTATTTATTAAACTGTATTCCATCTATTAGCAATTTCACCTTTCATTCAGCCCAAACTCCTCCCCAGTCTTTTGAACAAGAGTAGAGGTTTATCCCGTGTTTCCTGTTTAGGATTGGATTCCCTCTAACGTCAGCTTCAGTTTTGTGCTCCTAATGTTTCTTTCCTGTGATAATATGACTCCATACAGTAACCCTCTACATTGAGTGGTTCTTGGGCCTATGATTGGAGTAACATTAGTTAAAAAAAAAAAAAAAAAAGAATTTTGTCAATCATGCTTAACCGGGCTTGTTTATTCTACACTGATAATTTAAAAAAAAAGAAAATGAAAATTTACCATGTAATTAATATGAAAAAAACTTAAGCATAAATAAGTAAAACAATTTATATGCATAGATATGTGTATCTCTGTGGTAGTAATAGGGGAGCTATTACCACCACAGAGAGACACAAGAGGCTAGAAGGGGTGGGAAAGGGAAAAAAATTTCAAGTTACTGATTACCACCTAGGAAACTTCTAGTTGCAATTGAATATTAACATTGAAAGAGGGTTACATTCTTTAACTCGAAATCAAGATATATATGGTGGCTGTCGACTCATGAAGTAAGTAAGTATGCCCATCACTGTCCAGCCCTTCACTTCCCCACCCCCCATAACACTACATTCATCGGTTGTCTTGTCTTATATGTGGCATATTAAATCATCTGGGGGTGGTGGCAGGAGACCTTGATCATCATCACTTCCAATGTGCCCTTTCATATGCTTTGTCAGGCCTGACCTGGACTTGCACACTAGCTCAGCTCAGGTCGGGCATTCAAAGCATGCCATTACAAAATTGTCATATACAATAGACTGTTGGTATGACCGCTGATGACTAAGCAGATTTACCCTGGACAGACATATTCAATTGTATTGGACACATGGCCAGGTTGGCATCTCATGGCAATTCATGGATCGTTTCTGAACTCTCCTCCTCAGTTCTGAATATTTTTGTGATGCCTCATGGAAGATCTTGATGTTGTCAGCAATACCAGCTCTCCAAACCCATTCTTCAGTTAGTCTCCCAGTTATCCAGACCAATATAATACTGTCATGGTAGTCCCCAAACACATCAAGCAGTACAACTGTAAAATAGATAGAAAACAATGTAGCAAACTTGAATTGCCCTGTAAGCACTCTGCCAAAACTGACACAGGCTTCCATATAGTCTTGGAAGGACCTCAGAATCCTGAGAAAGTGGGAGAGACAGCCCAATTTGAAGAGGATCTTCCAGAGACCAGCATGATTAACAGTGTCAAAGGCTTTCCTCAGATCTACAAATATTTGATAATAGTCCATTTGTTGTTCACAGCTCTTTTTCTGGAAAATCATATCTGGTCCCTCTGTGTTGGCAGAAACTACACTGTGACTCAGGCAATATATTGTCAACTATGCTCTAATTTAATCTTAATAAGAGAACAGAGGCTAAGATCTTACCTGCTGAAGAAAGGCAAGCAATCCTTCTATAATTACCACATAATTCCCGGGCACCTTTACACTTATATATAGGTATCATTGTTGCATCCCTCCAAACCATTACAATAAGATCATGTATAAATTAACGTAAATGTATTCCACCATAGGCCATCAACCCCAACAGCCCTGCCCATGTTGAGTCCCTCTGTTCAACAGCCTATCAAAGTGTTTCTTCCATCTTTTGGTCATGTCATCCATGTCTGTGAGGAGATCATTGCTCTCCTCTGTCCTGAGAGGAGCAATCTTGGTGGATCTGGGACCAAATACTTGTTTCATTAAGCAGTACATCTGCTTGGTATAATTTGAATTTGCTGCAATTTGTATTTCATCTGCTAACTCTGACCACCATTTTTCCTGTATAGTTCAAAGAGCATGTTAAGCTTTTGCGGCTTTAAACTCCTTGCACTGTATTGTTCCCTTGGCAGGCCTTTTCGCAACAGAACTTCATATCTGATTCTTAATGTCTATCTCCTTGATAGCATCTTCATCAACATCTTGCTGGCATTTTACCAAAACCTTCCTCAGCCACTTCATATATTCTTCTTTAAAGAGTCCCATTGATTTCAACAAGTCCGGAGAGTGCAGGTTTGTGATATTCTGACGTGCAGGAGGCTTTCTATTGTTTTGTCTAGTTGCTGGTTTAAGAACAAAGTTGATCTTGGTCCTCACTAGGGCATGATCAGTCCAACAATTTGCACCATGCATAGATCTAACAATATATCTCTTGCGGACGATGACATAATCAATGAAATCCTGCTGGCATGAACAAGAATACATCCACGTAGTAACATGATCACCCCATTGCTAGAGATGAAAAGATTAAACAGTGCAAAGTTCAAGAAGCATTAAACCACCGGTTTTGATTTTTCCCTCCAATGCCATATTTCTCCAAACTATTTCAGAATTTTACATGTGAGGGTTGAAAAGTTAAGTTAAAATAACTCGGCCTGATTAAAAAAAAAAAAAAAAAATCTTTTTTAATGTTGAACCAAATGTTTTGAGAACACCGACTTATATATGACCTTTTGAATACACATTTTTGGTTAGTGTTGTACTTTGTTTTTTTTTCCCCCTTCAAATTATTTTCAAGTGTTCCCTATTTGCAATTGTCTGAATAATAAATCAACCATTAGTGATGCCACTGCCTTTCCCAACTCCTTCAATGACAATATTATTCCCTGCTCTGTCTAACCAACAAACATCTTTATCTAATATCTATTTTCCCTCTAGGTTTGCTACCTAATGGCCACTAATCAAGCAACCTTTTGTTATTTCATCACTTTTATATCCATTATCTTGGTCTATTCCTTATTCTTAGCATTGATCTTTGTATTTTGGAGTTGGTTTCCAAGTAATTTTGTTAATTTCCAGGTTTCACTAGTGCCCTTCTTTATGACTGGCATTATACACTTTAAGGATATTGGCAAGGTGCTTTACATTGTTTTTAACCAAAAGAAAATTACACCAGGGAATTTATAAAAACCAAAATTTCATGGTATCAAACATTATTTATAGTGGGTATATATATATATATATATATATATATATATATATACACACACACACAAACAATTTTAATGAGATAAAAGTTCTCAATATATGTAAATATAAAAGCAAACATTGAAGTCAACACTCAAAAGTGACGAAAAAATTCAACATGTGGCTTGATGATTGCGTTTAGCATGAAACAGTGTTGACTTCAATTATATATATATATATATGATGAGACTTTTGATTTGTTTTTTTTTTTATCCTGAAATAGCAATTTCACTGGGGAAAAGCCTATCTACTGGCCTAGAAGGATTAAGTCTTATTAAAGAAAATGTACTGCTTGGTAGGGATTTACAAGGGTTAAAAAAAAAAAAAATCTCATTTTGCCAATGTCCTACAGGGACATTCCATATAGAAGATATTTCTCATTGGATTTCACTATACGAAAAAGAAAAAACATGGAAGTCTACTAAAACATGTATAAATTATGAATTTAAAAATCCACAGAATTTCATGAAAGAAAAACAAACACTGGCAACAACCTAACACAACTGAAAACATTTTGCACATTAGAGTTGTTTTCATAATTTCCTGTTTTTTAATTCATTGGTTTTTACTATTTTCTGAATAGTTTTTATTTTTTTTTTAACTTCATTCTAGGTGCTAATTTTTTGTTAATAATTTGTATTAATAATTTGACATGAAAAAAATCTTGTAGGCATTGTGTAATAATGCTGTTCCAATATGTGTTAAAAAACAATTATTTTATCCTTCATTCTGCTCCAGGTCCAAACATATTTACATAATAAATTGGCATGCACTGTACATTTGAATAATGGCCAAGAATTAGTACCAACCACTCTCAATCCTATACTGATTATCTGCCAGTATGTCTTAAGTTCTTGCTAGATTCTCACATTTATTTTCTAGTGAATGTTAACTGATTATTTAAAGATGTTTTGAACAAGGAGTCATTTGTACATATATAAGAAGGTCAGTTTATAGTTTAGAACACTTTCAAACAAAATCCAATGAAAACATGAATAAGTACTTTTAATGCCAACATCAAGATACTTTTTACAATAAATTCTGTAATATCAATAAAATGTTACATCATTTATAAATATTGTCATTAAAGTAGATGATGGTCACATTTTTTAGGATGCAAGGAGTGAAAATGTTTTTAAATAAAAAAATTACAATAGTTAGTTACTTATTGTAATTTATTTAAATGAATTTTTCACAAACTTTGTTCACTCCCACACAGCCATTCATAATTTCACTTATTTACACATAATAGAGACAAAAAAAAAGTTATTCAAAGCCTATTATTTTTTTAATAATTAGCATAAAACCAAAACTTATTTTTTCTGATTAAGATTCAAAGTTTGTTTTTCTTTTATTACTTTCTGTAATTTTTTTTTTTTTTTTTTTTTAAATTTAGACAAGCACTACCTCTGTCCCATAATAGTTAATTACTATTATGATAATAGAGTTAGCCATGACTAAATTGAAAAGATCTAACCTATTATAGTTGAATGATTTGCCAGCCTGTGCTTGACTATGCTAAATACTACTTTGTGGGCTTTAAGTCATTTTTAGAAAGTAATGCTTGAAATGTCACAATTTTAAATTTTCTAAAACGTGAAGAATAAAAAATAGACTTAATATGTCATTGAAAATTAAAACTAGTTTTAAGGTTTTGATAAACAGTAAGGCAGCTGTCAATGAAGACAAATCATTCATCCCATCTATAAACAATATATTTTTTAATCTTGATCCAATCTCCTAAATTGTACCAAAAAACAAGCATACATTAGTTAACTGTTGCTATAACAACAGATTTTATAAGGAGAGGAAAGTGAGATTTGTTGTATTTTCTTGAGATATTTAAAAGTGTGATGATCATAAAGACAAAAGAACCTTGTTTTATCTTTATGATAAATTCACATTTCAATGATATAATGATTGTAAGTTAAAAGGTGCAGCTTTACAGTCTATTATATAACTAACACCAATTTAGAGATCAGTTACCAATAAACTGTTTTACTTATGCATGCAAAAAGAATGTTTCTTAGATTATCTTCCCAAGATTTTACACAACTGTCCATGGACTTTGGTTTATTAAAAAAAAAAAAAAAAAAAAAAATTGTATGCCTTGTCCCCATTTGTTTTTAAAGACATATTCCATGAGAGAAAATCATTGCACAATAAAAATGCAAAACAAGTAAAATATAATATCTTTAAATAGAGTTGCTTTGACCATGATTTTTTTTTAAAATTATTTTAATGGTACCAGGTCTAAATTATCACAGAATATTGAAATGCCATTGTCCTTTTATCTTCTTCCTCACTTAGACTTGTTATCATTTAGCCATTTATGTATTTTTTCTTTCAGTTCTGTATTTGAAATAACCATGTCCATTGTTAGTGGCTTCCTGTTAAATGGATCAGACTGGTCACTGGAATAAATAAATTAAATAGTTTAGATAATACAATAGACTAAAAAGTATTTTTTTTCTATACATACTGATGTTAAATTTTAACAAGAATTGTTGTAAATTTGCTCTCGATGTTAAAACATCAACCCATATATTTTTCAAAATACACTATAAAATTATTACATATTATATATATAATATTTATCTGCTCAATCTTCAGTTACACTTCTGTATAGAAATAAGCATGGAGGTTGAGAGAGATAATGAGTAAAAAAAAAAAAAAACAAAACAAAAAAAAAAAAAAACACCCAGAGCCAGGTAAGGATAATATATATATATATATATATATATATATGGATATAGATCCGACAGTATGAAGAAAAATATACGGAAAAAAACAAACAAAAATCCTTATATGCAATTATGCTGTTTTAATGTTAATATAATGTCAACGTTGGACGTTTCGGTCTAATAAACCATAATTAACATTATCAATTCAACATGACAAAGACAATGGACATAAGAACAAGACTTATCCAAGCAGATAACTGAAAGTTTTATATGATCAGCATTCCGTTTAAACATGGTCACGTTGTATAATTGCAGATAAGGATTTTTGTTTGTTTTTTCCATATATATATATATATATATATAGCTGGCCACTCATATTCGAGGATACTCATCTACTAGGGCAGCTAGCCAATGACCTTGCTCAGGCACATTTGTGTTTGTTCAACAACCACAGAGTCCACCTGTGGTTTATACTGCAAGCTAGCACAACTATCACCAGACGCCCAAGTGCTTCATCTACCAAATTTCACTCACAAGGCTTGGGTCAACCCATGGTATGGTTTTCAGGCACTTTCCAAAAGATCTTCCCCCTCCAGACTGATAACATCAGGAAGTTAACAAACCAACCATGGTGAGATTTGAACCCGGGTCTCATGGGCATGTGGCTGAGTGGTTAGAACATTCGCTTCCTGACCATGAGATATATATATATATATATATATATTGTAAAAATAACATAAATGTTATAGAATCATTACGAAAATAGCCATTTTGTTTCAACACCTCTGGTAGCTTATTAAGTGATGATGTTGAATGTAGAATAAATGTTTTAAAAGGTTCAAATTAATTAACCACCCCTCAAAAGTGGTAATGCTGATTGGGTCATTTCAGCTCATGTAACAGCGTTTCCCCCTTATGAGGGATGGTTAGAGTAATAGTGGTAATAATTCTTATTTCGAATTAGGATTACCATTCATTTTTACTTTTTAATACTGTGGATACTTTCAAAACACATTTTCATATCTATAGTGAAGTTTGATATTTATTTATTCAAATATTTGAGTCTGTTTAACTTATTAATATTTTTCATATACCTTATGGAAAATAATTTTTTTTCTTCAAACTTTAAAAAATTTTGAAAATTTATTTTTAAGTAAAGTTCTTTTTCTTTTTAAAATTGTAAATAATTATTTATCAAATAAGGCCTTAAAAAAAAAATTTATATATATCTTCCATAGATCAGCATGATTTCCTCACAAATAAATTACTTGTGTAAAGTTATCTTACCTCAAGAGATGCCGTGCTATGACTGTACGATCAAGAACAGTTTGAGATGTGGGTAGAATAACAGGATCTTTCATCAAAGTTCCCATAATTGGATCAAGGAATTCATCTGGTGCTTCAGCAACCATTTCATCCTCCTCTTTTTGTTTTACTTCCAATGCCTTAAAAAAAAAAAAAAAAAAAAAAGTTTATCATCAATCATTTTTGGTGAGGAGTTTCCTTATCCTTGAAGACTTTTTTTTTCTTTTTTCTTCCCCAAAGACCATGAAATAAAAACCAAACAGAATTGTCACATTCATATAATGGCAATTTTGTTACACGAAAATTATATGTTGGTCCTAGATTTTGATTGAAATACCATGTAAAAACCAAATTGATTCTTATACCCTTAATGTAGTTTCAACATACAAATATTTTCACAAAAGTGATTTTTTTTTTTTTTTTAAAGAGTTATTGCTTACTTCCGAATTTGAGAAGACATCAATAAGAGCAGTCTCTTTATAATTCACTAGCTTCCCCAAAAATATTTTTTACCTACTTATATTCTTTTTGTATATATTTGTACAGAGTGCATTAAAATTTTATAATAAAAACCTGAAACACTGGTGAGAAAAATGGTTTAAATGCAATCCATAGCCTAACAGAGTTATTAATGGAACAGAAAGGGGGGGTACTTTTTTTCTACAGAAGGTTAATGTAAATTTTTGATAATGAAAGTATTTTCCTATAGATCTAATTAAAAAAAAAGCAGCTAATTAAGAATCCAGCACAATTAAAACTATATAGGATTCTGGATAAATAACTTTACTTACAATTTTAAATTTCTTCATTATACAAAAGAGAAATGCCAGTGTATAATAAACATAAGTTTGTCACAGATAAATCACTTTCAAATTTATGCAGTATTTATTTATTATATAAAATCTCAGATAGGTGGATGAAGTTCATTTATTGCCTTTCAACAAAGATAAAAAAAAAAAAAAAGAATTCAATATAAGTTTAATGTTTAGTATATGTCTGACAAAGAGTGATTCTGGTATATCATCATTGGTAAAAAAAAAAAAAAAAGTAAATAAAAATATATTTAATATAAATTATTGATGTTTCAAACCATATTTTCCTTGTTGCTTGCTTATATATATATATATATATATAAATAAATAAAAGCTATTTTAATATTGCTACCATTCACTTAAAAAAAAAAAAAAAAAAAAAAATGATAACATACTGACCTTGATTTTTTTGTCAAGTTCTTCAAAACTGTCAATGAATTGCGGAAGACGTCCTATTTTCCGTAAAACATGTGTTGCTTTGGCAAGCAGCCCACTTGAGTATGAGCGGCCATCAGATGAGACAGCCAAACAAAATCCTTCATCTTCCCCAAGATTGATATAGATTTGGCAAATGTCAGATACTATCTGCTGAGGCTTAAACTCATATTCATTTTTGTCCTTTACATTAAAATTTTTCTGTTTTGGACCAACCTGAAAGGAACAATATCAAATTTAAAAAAGAAATCAAAGTTTAAACAAAGGTATTAATTAAGGAAAATTGAAGCAAATTTCTTTCACTGATATTATTTTAATCCACAAACTACCTATTTATTCTCACATTTGTAAAAAAAAAAAAAAATCTATTCATTGCTACTTAGGATCTAAGTGTAGTTTCTGCCAGGTACCCAAATTTTTTGAGCTGGACATAGTCTAAATCAACCAAATACAATGACCAAATGGATGTATTTGAAACTAATTTTCCATGTCTGTTTTTCAGAATGTTTCAACTTTGTACCTGCCTGCCAGAGTGCTGTTTTCTGGAGTGTGATCAAATTTTCCTCTCATACCCATCACATCTGATGTCTGCATCTGTTGGATTCTTGGGATCATTTTCTGGGCCTCTGACCTTACACAATCCATCTCTCAGCCTGTACCACCAGAATCCAAAGTTTATTGCTGCTTCTTTTCTCAGTAATGCTTCCCACAAGCTATTTCTCTACTGATTGAATATACTTATATTATTCTTTTAACATTGTAATTAAGTTAAAGAGAGAAATAAATTAAGCCAAATCAACCATATGCATCGATTAAAATCATTTGTATTAGGTTGGTGCAAAAATAAAGACGTAATAATGTCGTTGACGTTAAAAAATACGTCAAAAAACGACATTATTACGTGATTATTTTTGCACCAACCTAATAATTTCACTCTTATTAAATACAAAAAGGGCTAAATACACTGAAGATCTAAATTGAAAACTGTTTTACAAAATTGAAAGTAAGAAAATAATATTGCAAATTTCAATATCCGCATTTAAAAAAAAAAAAAAAAAAAAAAAAAAACTATTAAAATTTTTTTATTAAATTTACATAAAAAAACAGCTACAATATACCATATATACTTGTGTATAAACCTACTTCGTGTGTAGTGTTACCCCTGAATTTCTTTATGAAAAACCTGATTTTTTCATATAGCTTGTGCATGATGCAACCCCAGCTTCTGGGCAATACTAGTAGGCCTACTGTAGTAAAAAAAAATTGCAGTACTAAGCATCATCCTCAACATATTGCAAATAAATTGTCTTCATACTTTGTGTACAAATCTACCCCTAAATGATGAAAAAAAAAAAAAAAAAAATTAAAGACACTTACCACTTAATATAATACAAAGATTTAGATACCATACTTTGTTATGGGAGGCAGGCTAAAGGAGTCTTAATTCTTTGTCGAATTTCTGCTGTATATACTGGTGCATATGCCTCCCTCATGTATAGTGTGACCCCTGAATCTTTTGTGGAAAACCTGATTTTAATTTCATATAGCACATGTATAAGTTGACCCCAACTTCTGAGCAATACTAGTGGACCTACCAGGTAGGTTATAGTTACTGAAAATGCAGTAACATAAAAAATTACTGTTGCATAAACACAAATTTTTAACTAAAAAAAAAAAAAAAAAAAAAAATTATTTTGTAAAAGTAATTATTAAAGTAAAACTAAATCCACTCAAAACTGACAGTGTACTATGAAAATAATTTTTATACCCCATGAATATATAAATAATTACATTAATAAGTCAAAACCTGGAATTTACTCACCAAATGCAGGAGGAAGTAATTCAACATTTCTGAAATTCGCGTCACCATGGAAGCATGGGTAAATATAGATTTAATTTCACGGGATAAAAGTTCAAGGGCATGAATTGTAGAAACAGCCATCATATTGTGGTAACGAGCTAGCATACTGATCTGGCGCAAATCAGACATTCGTTCTCGGCGTTGATCAGAGGGTAACTGATTCCAGGAGCCAGAATCTTTTTCTTGTTGTTTCTCTTTTATTTGCATCATAAACTGGAAAATAAGATGAGCTTTTATTGCAAGGACTTCAATAAATTCTATCATGTAGTTTTGCAATTTATAAAAAGGAAAAAAAAAAATAAACTAAGAATTTAAAAAAAAAAAAAAATGTTGGGGGATTTTCTATTCAAAAAATTTTTTTAAAAAGGAGGTAAAACAAAAAATCTCTTAAGAATTGTTATTGGTGTATTTATTATACTCATTTCAAAATGTTTCATCTTACAATTCAGAAATAGAAAAATAACTCCATTTAAAGTTGTGGCCAATCCATATATATATTTGACTAAAAATCATCATCCTTCTTACTTTTCAAGAATTTCAGGAAATTTCTAGCAAAAAAAAAAAAAAAAAAAAAAAAAAAAAAAAAAAAAAAAAATTCTACCATATATTGTGGAATCTTACTTTTACATTTTGCAACACCCTAGACTTGTTTATGCTAAATACTGATGACATGTGTACTCTAACCTTTTCATAAGATCTTAGTATCTTATTGTTTCAAACTAGAGTTTGTCCTTTATGAACATAAAAAAAAAAAAAAAAAAAAAAAATATCAGAAAAGTAAAATATTTAAAATTTTGTAAAAGAAATGTAATACTATGCATACTCCTAGCTGATCAAAATAACTAACGCATTTAAATTATCCTTCAGAATATAAAATAAAAGCATTAAGAGCCAAACAGAGTCTTTAAACTATTGTTAGAGAGTGTATCAAAGCTGAAGGTATTCAGGTGGATAGAATTCTGGACACAAGTTGGTCATCAACCTTTGCTTTTATTATCAAAAATAGAAATTTGGCATTACAATTTACAAGTTTGCTATCAAAATTTATTCACCTTCAACTACACAAAATACTGATCAAAACATGGTTGGTGGTTTTGTTTTACAGCTTATCAACTCCTCATTCTGAAGGAACAAAATAACATGTAATAGTTTTTCAAAATTATCTACTACAAAATCCAAGAGCCATTGAAGGTAAAGGATTACAGAGTAAGCAGTAAGGTAACAGATTATTTTTCCAGCATTAGCAATGGATCATATGTACAAGTTCCACTTGCAGTCTGGGTTGAGCTTAAGTCACAATAGGCACTCAAGAAGAGAGCACCCATTCATCACTATACTAAACTTAGTTTACTTTAAGTTAATTTAATAGTGACTTCATAACTGGAGAACTTGTACAGCAACCCTCTATGTCACCCCTTCTCAAAGACTTTTGAAATATCTAAGTCCATGAGTTGTATTTATTTTCTAGTGAATCACTGATACTGTGAGTAATGACAGAATATCAGCAGTGGACCAAACAGATCAAAATCCATACTGTTTGTTGCTCAAGAGGTAATCAACAACATTCTTATTGATTATAACTTCAAAAGTTTGATAATAACACTGAGAAGGCTGATAAGTTTATGAGTGCTCACTCACATTCTGGAAAGGACTTAACCTTATTCAAATAGTTTGCTCTCTTACAGGACTGAAGATACCTACACTGTAACCAATGTATTTCCTTATTTATTTTTTACTAATGTTCTCTAAAAGGAAGGCCAGTATGTCAATCCGAGCTCATCTTGACAACATTCATTTTATTCTGGAGGATAACCAGAAAATGATCAAAAGCATGAAAAACAATGCTAAAGAATATGGACAATTTCTGAATTGTCTTGAAAACAACCATCTATTCATGTATGGAAACAAGAAAAACCACAAAAAAAAAATTTAAAAGTATTGTCTGTTGTGTTCAATAACAGACCTATAAATAAAAATTTGCTCTCCAAATATATATGGTAATAAAAAAAAAAAAAAAGCTTTACCATTTAATGAAAAAAAAAATCTTCAAAAGTGTGTTTTTTTTTTTTTTTTTTTTAATAAGATCTTGAGTATTGTGGTCGAAGTTGTGGATAAACTGTCCAAAGGTCATATTTTGTTATTTTTGTTTAAGTACTTTCAACTTTCACAGTCAGTATCAAGAATTAATGTGATGTCTGTGTGACAGAATTAATTTGTCTACATCCTGGAATTCTCTCAGCTTTACAAATACCAGGATGTAGACTAAACTGTATTAGACTTGATAAAATCTATAAGCAAGTTAACCATCACGTTTTAAGAAAGAAAAAAAACAACAAAAACACTACAGATGAACAACACAAGCTGATAATTTACTTACTGATAAAGCTTCATCTAAGAGAAAAATTGCATCATTGATAAGCAAGTTGATGAAGCGAAGAAAGAGAGGGGCATCAGAAGCTTCTATATTTTCCTCAGCATAAACGGCCAATTCCTGAAAAATAAGAGAAACAGTTTTCAATCAAATAGAAAAAAAAAAAAAGACATTTAATATTAGCCATAAGCATAAAACATGAAGCTATGGTTTGATCCTCACTTACTCAACAATAAAATATTTCTTCAATTAACTTGACTATTTTTTTTTTTTTTTTTAAATTTACTCCATGATGATTATGCTCACATGACAGCATGAGGACAGAAAAGCAAGATGTATTGATTGATAATTATTTAAAAGAAATAAAGATTACTTTTGCAAAATGAAAGAATCATCACTTGAATTTTTATTTTTAGAAATTTAGAGAAAAAAAATCCTTTCAGTGAACAAATGCAGATTTCAGCCCATAAATGCAAAAATTTTTTTCTTTAAAAAAAAACAAAAAAAAAAAAAAAAAACAAACTCTTATTTAATGTTACTGCAAGTTCAAGGTTATCGGTATCAACAGATGACTGAAAAAGTGAAATAAAAATTCAGATAGAAGTTCAATCCCAGTTAAATAAAAAACATACTAGAGTTGGGATCAACACTGTTTCACTAAAAAAAGACCATACCATGATGAAAAAAGGTCCCAAACTTTTATGTCTCATCCTTTTTAGAACATTTGATATTTTGATTAAAAATCTTGTTTTTCTTGCTTTAGCAGAATACCATTAAAATTCGTGATGTTCACCATTTTTGAGAAATTTGTAAACAAAAAGTTAAATTCTCCAATTTCTCTTCTAAAAAAAAAAAAATTATACCTTTTTTTCAAAAGTTATTTGAGGAAAATTAGAAAATTCAAAGTTTACTTAATTTAATGGCAACAAACATTACTTTTTTTTAATTTTTTAGCAGTAAAAATGTAATTGAAAATAAGAGAAGCATGTCTTAACCATTGAGATGTTAACTGACAGTTACATTGATGTATTGACAGCTTAGGCCAGAGAGAAGTTATTGAATGGAAGAAAATAAATGACAAGTTTTTCAAATTTTAAGTGAACTTATTTAACTACCAAGTAATTTTTAAAAATGAACAAATACTTTCCACAAGTGATTTTTTAGTCTTACATTTGAACATGCTTTCTAGAAAAATAAAAAATAAAATACTGACAATAAAATACATTGGAAATTTCATAAGAGAGTAAGATAAAATTTCATGAGAGGGGTACCTATAATTTTTACATACATTTATTAGGAAATTTTATATTATTTTAATTTATTAATTTTTATATAATCTCACTTACAAAAAATATTCTCAGAATTTGAGATAATATAAAAATAATACCATAAAATTTCATAAGATTAATTAGGTACCTTTTTCATGAAATGTTAATTTTTTTCCCCTTATTAATATTATAATATGACAGTTATGAAAATGTTAAATTTTTGTATTAATTATATAATCATTTACACTTATTTTATTTAATCATATGTCTAAAACCTGAAGAGTGTGATTCCCTTTGTTTCTGTCCCTAGAATTGAAACTAAAAAAAACAATAATTGCAATATGTATCTCACCGAAAAACAAATTAATTATATCTAAAAAATTAAATAAAAAAAAATATTTGTCGCAGATTGTAATAAGCTTTCAGGTTTATGATCTGTAAAAGGTAGAGCTTAAATTTACAGATTGAAACTTAATTTTAAAAATAGTTAACAACACATTTTGTATGTAAAAGTGAAAAAAAAAAAAAAAATGTAAAAATTCATTTTTCATCAGAATATTTTGGCTTCATACAATATTGTCCATAACATATATTATTCATGAAAGCCATTAAAAGCTTTTCTAATTAAATAATGTCTCAGTTTTATTGGGTTTTGCATGTTACAATTCAGAGCTGATTTTTGGTAACTGTAATTTGATTTTGCCAAAAATAAAAAAAAAATAGAGAGATTTTTATTCTTCAAAGACTTCTGCTTTTAACTTATATAATTAATGAAATTTACAGCGTTAAATTCCTCGAGTTTTCATATATTTTTTTTACCATAAACCATGATTTTCTGGAAAAAAAAAAAAAATAAATAATAATAAAGAAAAAAAATGCCTAAAATATTTTCATTCATTTGTGAAGCAGCTCTGAAAGTTTCATTAAAATCCAACAATTATTTGATTTTTGCAAGGATTTCTAAATTCATGTGATTAACACCAAAAAAAGATGCTAAAAAGTCCCAGTACATCAAGTTGTTCACAGTCACCAACAAAGATTTTTTTTGTTTTTGTAAAAGAAGAAAATTTGGAAGAACTTATTTCATTGTTTACCTTAATGGCTTTCCGATGGAGTGGTATCTCCCAAATATATTCCAAAACAGCATACATAGGTCTTCGATAATTAAATTTCTGTTCAAATGCAACACTTTGGCCCGTCATCTCAATACTGACAAAGACATGTAACAGTTTCTCTGCTATATGTTTTGCAAGTGGATGATTGTGGAAAACTTTGCCTTCATAGAACCTATGATTGAAAGTAAAGACATTCATTGTGCTTACGTAAATAAATAAAAAACTAATGCAGTTATGACTTTCTTATACTAAAAAGAAAAAGAGAACAGCATATAGAGTGATGTAAACTGTCTCCTATGATAATCAGTATCATCTTTCTGACAACTTTCTATGACAATAGAATTGAGCACATTTTCATATTCAAGAAAAGGGTAAACAATTTCAAGATTCAAATTTGACAACAAAACACGATCTTAACCTGTTTAAGTATAGTTTAAGCATTATCTCCCCCACATAAACTGTGCCTCTTACTCTGTAACCCTCTACCTTGAGTGGCCCTTGTAGAGTGTGAACATTATATATATATATATATATATATATATATATATATATATATATATATATATAGATAGATAGAGATAAAAGTGAACTTGCTAAGTCAACACTTAGAGGCGACAGTGTTTCATGCTAGATGCAATCGTCAGGCCACCGATTGTGGCCTGACGATTGCATCTAGCATAAAACAGTTGCCTCTAAGTGTTGACTTCTATGTTCAGTTATATTTACAAACGCTCTATCTCTGATATTGAGCATTTCGTCCCATAAATATAGCACATCTTAAGACTATATATATATATATATAAATAAACTGAACTGAAATCTTTCTGCAGCAAAGAAAGAAAAGGAAAAAAACTCACGTTGATAGCATTCCCAAGTTACTTCCCTGTCGGTCTTCTGAAGGTGGCATGAGTGAGGAGAGAGTCTCTGCAAGAGATGCACGCAGATGGGGATTCCTCATGCGCTCAGGGCTTCCCATAAAAACCAGAATTAATGTCATTAAATGCTCTAATTCATCGCCAGCAGTCTGTTTAAAAGATGATAAAAAAAAAATAAGGACTATTTAATAACAAGTCCTTATCAACAATGTATCAGAGTAATCCTATGATCTTTAGTTTAAAAATAAACTTTTAAATAAATTAGAGTTTTAAGCTTAAAATTTATATAAAAATATTAGAGTGGATCAATGTTTAGAGCCTAATGTATAAATTGATTGGGTTTGGTTTATTTTGTTTCATGGCATACCAACCTCAATGGGTTATTTAATGCCAACAAGATTTTTAGGATAGGTCTATATGAATAGAATATGTATTTTTTTTCTTTCAAAAATGTATTGCTGGTAATTTATTTTAATCTATGTTTATATTTTCATTTTTTCGGCCCTGTTTGGGGATTCACTATTTGCTCCTAGTTTGAACCCTAACAAGTGCTACT
The DNA here is from genome assembly GCA_963932145.1 of Acanthosepion lycidas. Classification (NCBI taxonomy): domain Eukaryota; kingdom Metazoa; phylum Mollusca; class Cephalopoda; order Sepiida; family Sepiidae; genus Acanthosepion; species Acanthosepion lycidas. The sequence goes on from OZ010602.1 coordinate 41,174,984, forward strand.
ACCCTGGGTCAGGGTGGACCTGGGAACAACAGCAATTAAGAGGTGATTCCATGCTCCTCAAAACATCCCTGTATAAATTGAATTTTGATCTGAAATTTTCATTGTATTTGACATATGAAGGAAGGAGATTACATTCAAAAACTATTTTGTATAAAAATGCTTTTTCTCCATCATTAGGCTAGAGACACTGATGTGCCTAGTAATCTCCATATGATAGTAACTTCTTTCAAAATGAATCATTAAATTATTTGACTTCTTTCAAACAACAAAATTCAGTTTCACTCCATTGCTAAATGTGTAGACATTTTTTTCTTTAAGCATAAGTCATTAAATATATTCAACATAAACACAAATTCCAAACTGACCTGGTATGTTTCACTCTTATAACGAGTGACAAACTGAGTGAAAACGGTCAAGTTATCAATAGTAAATTCAGGAATGATAGCCAAAACATTGGGAACTTTTGTAGGAAGAGGGAATGTAATTGGTTTGATTTCAGTTGTTTTTCCAAATACGGCCATCTGTGAGAGCCAAACTGCGGTGACAATATGGAAATTCAGACACATCTCTAACAGGTGGGGTTCTGTTAGGGCAGCTTTTAAACTTAAAAAGACAGTCATACCTTAAAAAAATATAAAAGTAAAATAAAATTTACAAATAATTAAAGTCAATAAACAAATGCAAATCAGTAATGCATTTATAAATAAATTTGACTACAACAACCTTAAACAAACAAATCAAAGTTAAATAGACATGTTACTAGTGTAGTGATTACTATGTGTTGCACATCATGACTGTAGAAAGTTTTATCCTGATAGTATCTTACTTTTTTTTTGACTTTGTGCTCTACTATGTTAAGCTTGGTAAATATCAAATCAAAGTTAACCTTTACCACTCTGCATTATTAATATTACTTCCCTTTCTACTGCATTCTTTTTAAAGGCCTCTCAATTGCAGTATCCTGATTGTTAATTTCACTCATTCATTGTTTCCTGTTGCCATAGCAGGATATAATACAACTATGAAATTTAAACACTATTGTTCTGGGATCAGAGTCACTTTCAGTAGCAATACAAACTTTTTATATAGCAAATGAAGTCACAGAGTGATAAAGGTTAATTGTATGATAAATCTATACTATAATTTTTATAATTATTTACATGCTTTATAATATTAAAAATGTTAGAATTCTTTCACATTATTTGACCAAATTAACATTATTGGCTGTAACATAAAAAATGCATCAATACTAAATAAAAACACATTTTATGTTAAAGACATCTACAAAATAAGACAAGTTGAAAATAAAAAAACAGAAAAAGATACAAACCAATTTCCATTTGCCGCTTAATGCTTCGAGCAGGTTCCTGATTGTCAGGAACCATATCACGCATTTCAGAATAAAGTCTTTGAAACCGATGTAAATCTTGGCCAAGACGAACAAACTTGTCATTGAGTACTTGGAATCCTAAGGACAAGCTATAATGAGTCAGATAAAAACATTCTGTGATGAAGTGGAATACTTGATTACTACTTTCATCAGGCAGCTCAACTCCATCCTCTTTAGGTATCAAGCAAGTTTGCTTGGATAAACCTGTTAAAATATAGAAACAAAAACGACCAACACTTAAAAGGCATTATAAATATTAATATTTGAAAGCAACCTCTGCAATTCATACTCTTATCTTTTTAGGTAGTCTTGTTTATTGGTTTGACAAATGTCTGAAATTCTGAGATGCCCATATTTTTTTTTAAATCGTATCACCCCATGCAAGGCAGTAAAGCCACTAAGACACAAGGGGTTAAAGAGTGTGAAAGAATAAGAAAAAAAAAGAGAAACCATATTAAGGCAAGAGAACAATAGAAGAGTAATCAAGAAGACAGTAGATAAATTCAGGAATGATAGCCAAAACATTGGGAACTTTTGTAAAAAATGTGAATGTAATTGGTTTGCATTTAAATTTTTGAAGGTCAAAGTTAACAGGAATGCATTGAGTCAATGTTCCACAAGCAAGAAATGCAAGAAAAAAAAAAAAACAAACCTGTCAGTATAGGACTTAGGGTTACATCTAGCCAATTCAACTGAAATGATGAGGCTTTGCCACCAACCTAGTACTGCACTTAAATTCATAAAGTCTAGGTACCATAGCAAAGAGTTCATCCAAACAATTACCATGAAAGTATTTATAGAAAAGGTACAGGGAAGCTACATTCTGGCAGTGGGAAAATGACTGAAACCGAGATGATAATATTGTTGATTTTTCTTTGGATTTTATCAAGAATCTCTAAACATAGAGCAGAAGCACTGAACTGCATATGGCAGCAATATTTAAAGCATGGAAGAATCATAGACTTATAAAGACATTAAGATGCAAGTGGTTACTGAATGTGAGAGAATACGAGAAAAAAAAACAAACAAAAAAAATAAACATTAAGGAGAAAGAACAATAAAACAGGAATTAAAACAGAAAATAATTGACATTGCACTTAATTTTTTGAAGATCAAATTTAATTGAAAATCAAGAAACCAGAAGAATTCCACAAGTGAGAAGCGTGAGAGAATAAACTCTTGGCATAAAACTTACAGTTACATCTAGCCATTTCAACTGTAAAATGATGAGACCTTGCTACCAGTCTAGTAATGCATTTAAATTAATAAAAGTCTATGTATCATGGAGGAAAGTTCATTAGAACAATTGCCATGAAAGTATAGAAAAGGTACAGAGAATCTATGTTACAGCAGTGGAGAAAATGACTGAAGATGCCAAATCAGGACCATCACAGATTCTTCTTTGTATTTTCTCAAGAATCCATAAATACATAGCAGAAGCATGATGCTAGATGTGGTAGCATTAGTCAATGCATGGACGAATGGTAGACTTATGTGTCAGATTGATTCAGAGAGAGAGAGAGAGAGAGAAAAAGAAACAACTTTTCTAGCAGCAGACTTAGAAATTGATTCAATATATTCCTTCCAGCATATCAACAGAAAACGTTAGTCCAAGAAGGTGTTATGAGATTCTCCTGGAGGTTCGCATCAGCCATGCTGATGAAAGGCAAAACAGGTTCTCTCAGACAATTAAAACAGAGCAGTTTCACTTTGGAGTCATTAAAATTAATAAGCCATTCCTTGCCCCAGTTGACTGTACGCCATTTTTTTCAGATCAGCTGCCAATTTGACCCACGAAACTTACTATTAAGGCAGGAGTAAATAATTGTGTCATCAGCATAGATACCGAATTTTGGAACTGATGCCATCAGGAAATGAAAGTTAACAATGTAAGTTCAAGGATAGAGCCAAAAGAACTAGAAGAATGACCATTCAAGACGATATTTATTTTGCAATTTGATAAGAATAATAAAAAAAAAAAAAAATTTGTCCAAATACCATAACCTTTCAAGATGCAATGAAGAGCAGCATGCCAAAATCTGTTAAATACCTTTAAGATATCTAAAGCAACAACCAGAGTTGCTTCATTTTTCATCTAAAGCATGATAAACTCTTTCAGCAATAATCATTAATAGATCAGCAATTGACCTAGAGAAGCAAAAGCCATATTACATATCTGAAAGAAAACCTTGCTAAATTAATTCTGAAATAGTACTTGGCCAAAAAGTAGAAGGCTAATAGGCTGATAGAAGGATCAGACAGTTTGCCGTAATTCTCAAAAACTGGAACTACAGAAGAGGATTTCCAACAAGCAGGAAAGCAAGTTGATTTGAATAAAATTTTAATTAATTAAAAATTAAAATTCTTTATTATATAAAACAATAGGATTAATTATATAAATAAAAACCTTAGATACAGAATTACTTTATTATAATTAATATTGCCATCATTTTTTTTTTAATAGAAAAAGTAAACTATGAGGGCTTAACCTTGTAGTTAAAAGTTAAATTTCCATAACACTGTATACAACAGACTTTATTCCACCATGATCCAAAATAATTCAAATTTCAATTTCTTGTTATCAAAATGTAAACATTTTAAACCTGTTTACATCTACTGACAAGAAAGCAAAATACTCTAAAACTATGACTTTTTTTTTTTTTTTTTTTTTACCTTTGGCATGCATATTTTGTTCCTTTGCCTCTTTTTCATTAGCTACAATTGCAGTCACATAGGTTGGATCAATTTTGAGGATTTTGGGTGAGATGCCTTGACAAAATGGTTGACATAGCTTTAACATGACATAACATAGATTAAGGAAGAAACGGTCTGAGCAGTACACACTTCCAAATGTACTGTTCCCTTCAATGGCCCAAATTCTGGCACGACCTGGAAGAAAAAATTATTTATACTAATCAGATAAAAGTGTGCCATATATAAGATTTTCAATACATTCCTATAAAAAAATAAATGTGTAGGAAAGAGTTTTATAATTATAAACTGAAAATCTTATGCAAAACTGACAGAACATTGTGATAAAAATAAAATTTGACCTCAATTTGGAATAAAATATATAGGTCCTATTCTGGCAGCAATTCATCCTTTATTGATTGATCACTGAGAAAGCTCCCCTTCTCACAAGCACAACGAAGATTATATGCTTTTGAAAAAATAAATATATATTAGGTTGGTGCAAAAATAATGACATAATAATGTCGTTTTTTGACGTTAAAAATACATCAAAAAACGACATTATTACGTCATTATTTTTGCACCAACCTAATATTAAAAAATTAAGTATTTGACATCAATTTTTCTTCTTCCTGAACTGACAGAGTGCAGAAAAGGATAAAATAACAAAGTCAGTGGTTAGGGTTTTTTTTTTTTTTTTTAATTATGTATATGGGGTTCAAATGAAGCTGGCACTAAAATACAACCATGAAGAGATTTGTTGTTTTTTTTGTTTTGTTTTTTAAATGTTAATAAAGAATTAAAAAAACTTATCAAGGAAATTATACATAAACAGGGCATGAAAAGACCTTCAAAAAGTTTTTTTTTTTTTTTGGAGATCTTTACTCAATCTCAAAAAATTTCAAGAAAAAAATTATAAACTTTAAACTTCCATTTCAATATAAGTGGAATTCAAAAAATTCTTACCATCATTAGCATGCATGCAGTTACCCAGCCACTGCATAATTTGATGTTTCATTTCTGGTGAGACTTTAATTAGATTTAAAAAGAGTTGATGAGCACTATCACCAAGACTTGATAATGGCTGTAAATGATAACACAATACAATTACAATATTGATGAACACACCAAAAATAAATAATACAAATAGTTAATCATAAATATTACAGACATTTAATAAAAGTAAATGTAATGGCATTATTTGCTGGCATATAGGACATAAAAAAAAAAAAAAAATTTGAAAATTTATTTAACACTGATTTGATACAGATAAGCGTTAAAATACATTTTCAAAATAGAGGCACACATTAAAGGATTAAACAGGGTTTTTTGGCTTCATCAGAGAATATAGTTTTCACAGGGAGGCCTCTACAAACCCTACACAACCCTAATCCTGACAAATTTTTGGACCAAAATCAAATTTCTTACAGAAATACAACACATGAGGGGAAAAAAAAAAACAAAAAAAAAAAAAAAAAAAAAAAAAGATTCCACAAAAGAGCGAGTCCAACTTCTTTATTTAGTTCTCATCTCATTGAAAAAGGACACGGGTATATCTCAAAATTTTGACTTTAAAATCTTTCTCTTTGTGCTACAATTTAGTCAAAAGGCCTATTAATATATAGTAAATATCATCATTCTCATTGTCATTATTGCCATCTTATTGTTTTATTGTCTCTTTATTACAAAAATTTCATTAACCAACAAATTAGGGAGTAGGTATGGGTTTGTAAACAGTGACTATTATAGCTAGTATAGCGAGACTCTTCGCATAGCGAATTGAGTCACTGTCAGTCACTGGGCGTGTTTCTAAAAATAAATACGCTAAAAATCCACCTACTTCCCTGCCGTGCGCCGACGGCTTAGTGGTAGAATCTCCGGCTGACACCAATTCATTTGGGTTTCGATCCAAGCTAGAGGCAACCGGATGTATAGCCACACTGATGAGCTGTGAAACAGCGAAACAGTCTGTCTGTGGATGACGTTATATATATATATATATATATATATATATATATATATATTGTGTGTATTTAGGCAGCATTTTTTCATTGATGCATGTTTCATTAAATAATATAGACAAGTTTTGTCTGTTTATTTTAAGTAAATTCATTTCATATTGTCTGATAAGCTTAATAACATTATCATTAAAAGATGAAAGAAAATCACCATATTGATACTTATTTTTTAATCCTATCTAAGCTTTCGGCTTACATAGGCAATTATCAAAGATGACAATTACATTACAATATATTAAACAATACACGGACAAAACAATAATGATAGTCCGTTTTCGTTGCATGAAAGATTTCCATGCAACGACAAACTCATGTATACAAGACGCTGAAGCGAAAATCACACCACAGCTTGTGACATCACACATGACTCCGCGAGAGTGAAAATGAGAAGTATTAAGTATGGGAAGCCGTTGGTATAAACCAATGGCTTCTGTTATCAATTATAGGCATTTAAGAATATTTGTGGAGATTTCATAGTTTATTTCGTTCAGGTTAGGTTTAACTGCTTTATGTATATTTTGAAGTTGAAGTATTTCACCTGTGTTAAAAACACAACTATACTTAAACATGAAAATAATAAACAAAACTAAAAATACTTGAAGTTATATGCTTATGGTCTTACCAAACGGAAAACACAATGCCATTTTCAACTAATTAACACTCTCTCTCTTCTTCTGGACTGAAATAGATAAAGTGTGACATCTCAAAAGGCGACTCACTGTACTTTATCTTCACACTGCAACGACTAACCTTTCCTGTATACTATCGGTTGTAATTAGTACAGGAGGTTTCGACACCGACCTCGACCAGCAATGCCTGCATCTCAACTTTCAACCGTCGACACGACCAGCACGAACACACCTCAGCATCCCATCGTCAACCTCAGCTCCCAACCGTCAACCTAACCAGAACGTTTGCACCTCAATTCACTCACACGTAATTTTTTCCAGTGAATGCTACATTCAACTTGAATAAACACAAGCACCCTGATGAAAGCAAGAGTACATTTCATCGAATCACACATCTCAACCATACTTTCGACACCTTTTCTTTTCAGTTCACAAGGACAATATTCAAAACTTTCTATATTCTACACCATGTGCAACATTTCACACCACTGCTTATCAACATTTTTTCAACATTGCTTACCATGCCTTTAATGTACAAAAGTTTTCTAAGCTGAAGAGATTAAGTGTGAAATATTCATTGGACAGCTCACTGTTCAGGATTAAATTCTACGAAACGCATTCTTTGGACAACCCACTAACCTGAAATACATTCTACAAGATGCAACTTTCTCATAAAAATTTGCTGATGATATTCACTAAATATTACTTACTTATCACTAATATTTCTTCATTTTCAGCGAACTCATCTACAATGTAAGCTCTCACAGAAGATTGCGTCATCCCATTTGTGAGAGACGCCATGAACATTATACACACATACATACGAACATTCACCAAAATACAAACTCTTTACATTCACACACAAACACAAATGTTAATGTCTATGTTCATTGTAAATTTTGTCCTTTAATGCATATACTCGTTTATATATATATATATATATATAAAAGTCTTGTTGATTTTCTTTACACTTCTTTATGGTGGATTCAATCTCTGAATCCACCATGTTCTTGTGGTGGACCTTCTTCTAGCAGGAATAAATGCACGTGTTCCTAATTTAACAACACAAACCCACAGTCCGCTACACCAACTATGAAACAGACTACTTATTACTATAAGTAAAGATATGAGAAATGATTTCATCCTTGATTTTTTTTTTTTTTTTAAATGTGTACAATGTGTGACATACCCATCAATAAAATCAAAAAGATGAGGCCATTTTTGTTAAAGTATTGTAAGGAAGGTGGTGTTATTCCTAGTACTAAATGTATTAGGAAACTATACCTAGCAAAATTGTTCGATAGTCATTTTGCTGTCCTAAAAACAAAGTTTGCCAACAAAACCATAAGTATTATAGCAGATGAAACAACTGACCACCATGACCATAGTATTTTGAATATGATTGCAAGCATTTGAGAGAAGCCATTTCTTATTGATGTTGTGACTATGAAAAAATGCAATCATCAAACTTCAAATCAGGTTTGCATCTGAGCTGTTACTCATGTTGATATTGCATTTGATGATATTACTACATTTGTAAGTGATTCAGCAGCATATTGTAAAAAGGCACATAGGGATGTTTTATCTAATATATTTGTAAACAGTCATCATATCTTGTATTTAGCACTCATTTTGCATCTTGTTAGTGAGGTATTCTTACACCAGCCACAATTTGATAATGTTGCTCAGGTCAATAATTTTCATTAAGTCAGTTTTTTTTTTAAAATAACCTGGACAAAAACAGCAATATCTGAAATGGCTTGAAGCCTACTTGCCTAAGCAACTAGTGAAGCTCCCCTCCTGCTCCAGTGGCAACCCAATGGAATTCATGGATCAATTCAGCCATGCATCACTCTTCAGATGTTTAATTTTATGAAGGATTCTTCAAACAAGGCAAAACCCACGGCTTGGCAATAGACCAAATGGTAATTTTTGAAGTGCGTATTGCCAGACATGAGCAAGTGGCAACACTGCGAGACAGTGACCTTGAGCAAGTAAACATTTCGCCATTTAGAATTCAAAAGGAAATTCACAGTATCCCAGCTGAGATGTTGCAGCAGTCAATGAGGAATCTCAACAGATTTCAAGAATGCATTCATACAGGAGAACGCCATCTACAGGATGTAATTTTTAAAAAATGAAAATTCCATCATTGTTTCTTAAATGGCATGTTTTAAGGTTTCAATTACTATGAATAAAATATTTTTCTTCCATCACTCTTGGTTTTATTGGATTGTTAAAAAGTTCCCATTATTTTGGGTCACCTATATATATATATATATATATATAAATAAATAAAACTAAAAACATCTTTAAATTATTTGATGTAGACAAAAGTAATTTTCATTTGATAACTCAAATTATTTTGTAATGCATTTTAAAATTTAAATTAAGTCGTTCAATGATAACTAAATCATTGTAAAGAAAAACACTAAATATCAACAAGAATTTGGTAAAGTGATCTGTTCTATTATCTTAAAGTTTTGACCCAAATTGCAACACATTGAATTGCCTAAAGCAAAGATACAAAGAAAAGGAAAAAAAAAAATCTCTAATTATTTTGTTTCATTTGGAACTTATCACACTGCAGAAAAACAAAAACTTTGTATTCTATCAATCATTATTATAGACTAAAAAGATATTCAAGAAATACAAAGATGTTAATACACACCTTCCATATATTAGCTTCTGTAATATCATGCTCAGATCTTGGACTTGAAGAGGGATTATTGAAGAAGTCATAAGGACCAATATCTGAGGCTGGAATGCAGCTAAATGACAAAATGCAACCAATCAATGTTTTTTCATAAGATTTTGCAACTGTCCAATCAGGAGGAGAACTATGCTCGATAAAAGCCTGAAATTAGAAAGAAAAAGTTTAATAATTTTCAAAACATGCGCACACAAACAGAGGGGTGCTGGATCAGTTACCAAAAAACCTGACCAAAGATCAGGTTTTTTAGAGGAAGAGAGAAGAACTTTTCAGCATCATCTCACATAAAATATACAAATACACTTGGCACTATCTTTGTAACTTTTTGCTGTATAAGAGTTACAGCCTTTGCAAAAGTGTTTTTGTTTTTACAATAGTGGACTGTTTCAAAATGTTTATAAAGATGCAAGTTGAAAAGACAAACACAGCAAAAAAGGAGTAAAGTGCAACAATAACAATTGGAAAAAGATATTTAAACACTCATATATGAAAACCTAATAAATGTATGGACTTATGCAGTCATTTTGGATGGCATAGGTAAACACTAGTATAATTCTTAACATGAAAATGTCAGTTGGAATTTGGAAATACTTATAAAGTTAAATAATAAAATTAATGGAACTAAGTACAGGCTGAGATGGGTAAATTGTCATCATTTTATATTTTTAATTTTGCACATATTGTTTGCTTTTGATTTTGTCAACTGTATATTATGGTAGGGTCAGTTGGGCACCATCTGCGAGAAAAAAAGCACCATGACGCAATTCACTACACCAGAAATTTGGAAACTGCATGCTGTACTGTTTAGCATTCATGCCAGTAGCTTCAATATGAACATTTCAGAGTGTTTGGGTGTCAATCTGAGGGCAATGCAAAGGATTCAGAAAGAGTTGGATGATATATCCAGTCAACAACATGGTGGTTGGAGTGATCACTAGTGATGGCGACATTATCTTCTCACAATGACTCAGACTCAACAGAGGCCTACATAACATACCTTGAGGAGGTAATGCAACCCTGCGTCAAGAAGGTGGTTGCTGGAAGATCCTATGTCTGGCAACAGAACTCAGCGCCATGCCAAACAAGCAGGAAAACCCAGTCATAGCTGTTAGACAATTTCTGCAACCACATTACCCCTTACATCTAGCCACCTAACCCCTCAGACTGCAACCCTCTTGATTATTATGTATGGGGAAGAGTTGTGCAAGAGACCAGCAAAACTTGTAACACCAAAGATGAACTGAAGGCAATGATTACGGCAGCATTCACCAACTTAAACAAGGAGACTGTCCAGAAGAGTTGCAGGAGATTCTGAAGTCATCTGGAGGTCATGGTTGACGCCAATGGCGATTTTATTGAATAAATTTACTCTTTAGTATTTCAAGATAGTTTTGGTAAATATATCTGTTAAAATGAGATTTTTGTGTAATTTAGATGACAATTTATCCATCGCATCCCCATAGTACTTTCACTTGTGACCTCTTAAATGTTAGTTTGTGAACCAAAGATTAGGCCAATAAATCCAATATATGAGTGTCTGAGGGTTTAGAGGAATTTTAATTGACTAAATATAAAAAGAATTCTTGTCAGAGGGTCGGAAAAGCTGTTTTCTTCTCTTCCATTAAAGGGACAGGGATATCCTTGCACATGAAAATATTTGCAATCTTAATTTACTTTCTTCAAAATTGGATGTAATTCGTTTTTGTACTTCATTTGAAGAAATCGACTTTTTTTTTTTTTTTTACACACAAAAACGTTGTCAGCAATCAGACTATTGTATTTTTCTGTACACAATTCAAAAATTTGAGATCAAAAACAAAACTGGAAAGCTAAGCACAGAAACAATCTTTACTATTCTTTCTTAGTAAAGAAAATTAGCAAAGTCCCATCTTTATATTAGCCTATAAAATCATTTCTACAATAAGACAACAGGTCTTGAGGGGAAAAAATTCTACATCAAAATGTGGAGATGGACCTTATATACATGAAATTGCATTAGATACAAATAAATACAGTATTTAAGAATTATGCTTTTTGGCTTTAATTCAAATTTTGAAGTGGAGTGGCAGTGGAGAAGGGGTAGGTTAAAATACATTTTGTAAACATGAGAATAATGAACCCCAACATAATGCTAATACTGAGACACAAAATTTACATTCAGTAATATCAACAATATTATTACACTTTTAAAATTGATTGTATTTTTTTAACAGCTTATCAACCATTTGTCGGTGATTTAAAGCCAAACATATTTTGGATTTTGAGAATAATTCTTTTTCAAGTAAATATTGCATTAACAATTTTTGGGTGATGACAATGATTTTTCCTTATACAAGTCCTGCTATTTACTCTATAGCTTGGGGAAGAAGAGATAGATATTTGCATGTAAATGAATGTGATGAACTCTTTTGAAATTTAAATTCAGCTATCCATTATCTCATTCTGAGATGCTATCCATTACATACCCTACACTTTTAGAAACATATGTAATATGAAATTACACCTGACAATTTCATTTTTGAAGATTTACAGGTAAACTATCAAACAATTAAGATGGCAAACCACCTGGATAAAAAAAATCTGAACATTCACCATTCCATATTGAAAATGACAAGGTAAAATAACTGACCAGAGCCAGAGGTTCTGTCCTTGAAAAAAACATAAGCAGATCCAAATATTTGAAAAGAGCAACATGCATTAGATTCAGATCCTTCAAGTGTTCTTGGATTGTGTCTAAAATAGGCCAAAATGATTCTTTCACTGAACCATCTTCCTTGTGTTTATCTACTTCAACAGCAAGTCGGGTAAAAAAATCCAACATCACTGTACAATTGTCTCCTGTAAACAAAAATGGTAAATGATTTTATTGCTTGTTTTGTTAACAGATAGAGAAAATTACATTTCATAAAAATGGAATAATCTAAATAAATAACATTAAAAAAAAAAAAAACAAGAAAAATATTAAGCATTTCTACTTACCTAATACTGTCTGATAATTATCAAAGAAAATATCAATGAATTGATTGTGCAAATTCTGCATAGGCACAAGTTCTGGTTGTTGAAGACAAGTTTTGGCATTCATTAAAATCACATCCTGACACTGACTGATGCAATTTTTCCAAATTGAATTCTGAAAGGAAAAAAAAAAGGCACTAGAGAAAAATAGGGATAAAAATTACACTGATTTTAGAAGAGTAATATCACAATAATGATGGACTACATTTTCATACTGCCAAGGAAAAAAAAAAAAAAGCTGAATACAAAATTTTGCCAATTAACAATAACCTACATATATTTTTTTATGTAATTTTTATCTAATTTATCAACACCTATCATTCAATTACCACACTAAGTATCATTTAAAGTCAGTAGTTGTAACAAAATGTTATATTGTTACATTTTGAAAAACAAAAGTATTTTCTATCTCACATACTTATGATTACTGAAAAAAGAATTCATTACACACAGCTATATTTATAAATTGTCTGTTAAAAAGAAAGAAAATTTTTTTCAAAAGATGTAAAAAAAAAAAAAAAAAAAAAAAAAATTAAAATAAATAAATAAAATAAATTATTTTTAAAAATTAAAGAAAGAATAATATCTAGATATTTATACAGCTAGGATAAGATGTATTTTAAAATCAAAGATGAAAACAAGGACAAGTCTTGAACTTACCTGGGGATCAATTAGTAAGTGTGCTGCTCTCAGGTAACAACTAAATAAATAGTGCAGTACTTTGACCTCAGTTGCATCATTAATTCCCTGTGTATGCTGGTGTTGATGAGAAGTTTTCATATCAACATGGCAACCAACCAAGCTCTCATTTAGATTGTCCATCATAAGGCGCTCAAAGACAGCCTTCAACAAATAAAAGGGGTTTATACATCAATCAAAAGTTAAAACAACTGTATTTTTGCACTAATTCCAGACACACAAAGAAAAAATTAGATTTTATTTTTTTTTTTAAGAATAATGGAAATTTAACAATAAATATTAGTCTATTTTGAAGTCTTACCATGGCTTTTTTTTAGTAATGCACTCATTTTTAGAATAGTTGCCCCAATTTTTAGATTGGATTACATTTTCTATAATTTCTGTATATTTGTAACTATCTATAAGAGAACATAACAATATTCATTATAATTTTTTTTCTTTTTTCTACATGCATGTATTTTGACAAATCTTAAAAGATTTAGTAACTGGATCCATATAAAGCTGGTATATTCCAATTCCATAAATATTTGTTTTTACTTGACAAATGTTTCAATCTTTTACTTCAGTCATTTTATTATTTCATTTTACTGTGTGTATGTGTGTGTTACTTGATAAGCAAAATAATTTCCTACATTTAAATTTTATGACAGTGTAACCCGGATATAAGAGAGTTGTCGGGACTGGAGAAGAAGTCTCTTATATCCGGGTTTTGTCTATTTTGTTTACATTAACACAGGCTCTAATTTGGGACCAGAGAAAATCTCTCTTATATCCGGGTTACACTGTACTTAATATTTTTAAATTCACCTACATAAAAAACAAACGCAAAAACCAATAATATAATAACGGATGAGGTAAAAGTAGAAAATTACGCCTCAAACAATTTAGCATTGGTATACTTTGACTTCAAAATCCTGTCATTTTTACAGCTACAAAAGAGAAATTTAGTCTTAATCCTAAAGATGAAGTAATATCCTTAATTTTTGACAAGTTTTTTTTTTATGTCATTTTCATTGGCTTTTATTGCAAATATAATAGTTTTTTTATTGTATAACCATTAACTTATATCCTCCTAGCAACATTTTTAAATTAACACACAATTTTTTGGCACATATAGGGCAATAATTTTTCTTAAACCTATTTTCTTGATTTCAGACGAAAACTTTCAAACATATTTCAGTGAAATATTCACTTTCAAAATTATATTTTATAATTACAATTTAGATATGTGGAAGAAAATAGTCATTTTAAACCAACACAAGGAGGATATGGATTAGGTAAGCAGCCTGGATCAGAAATGATTAAGCTCTTTTCAAGATTTGAACTCGCATCACTTATCCTTCAGAGCTAATTTGACCAAGTCATGACATTACTGATTAAGCTATAAAAATAGCCAAGCAGTCATACTATGTCCAAGTCATTGTTTATATCTAAAAATAAGCAATAGCTTTAAGTCATCTAAATTTCTTAGATGATACATTGTAATTATTAACTAAAAGTATAAAAAGTGTGGTATTTATATAATGTAAAAGGAATTCAGGCATTTATGCAAGTTTGGTTAAAGAGCAAAAAAAGTTGTTTTACATTTTAAAAAAAGATTTTCCTCTAGTTCACACTATATTTTTGGTTTCAAATGTCTGCTGAGCACTTTCTATTTTCATAAACCATTATAAACTACTTTTATTTTTGTGTTGATAGGGTTGGGTCAGTGAAAGTGGATTGTGCTTCTTGGGTGATTTTTAAGTGCTATGCCTTCACACATCAGTTTGTGCAGTAATTTCATTTAACATCATTATTGGTCATAGTTGTGAAATATTCTATGTTTATTCCTAAATTTAATGAAATTTTATTGATTTTAGGTAGGTTGTTTGTTATGTCTTCTAGTGTTTGTTTTGTTTTTTTTTCAGTTTATGTGATATAGTATTTTTGTGTCATTGGTAAGGATATATTGTGTCGGTCAGTGACGCGCAATTTGACTTACCTATCATCAGATAAATGGCAGTAGTGATTGTTTAACCACAATGCATGTTGTTTGAATTGTTATCATTAGAGAGACATTCTCTAAGTGGGCAAGTGAATTCATACACAACATTTGTTTGTTGAAGTTCAAATCTTTTTTTTTTCTTTTTGGTATCATTGGTAGTGATCATGTTTGAGATTTAATTCTTAGTGACAGGTGATACAAGCCAATGTATTAAGTTTTTTATCATTTTTCTGGTTATTGAGTAGTTTGGTTTCTGTAAAATAGTTTAAGGTATTTTTTTTTTTTTTACCTTATTTGTATTATTGTTACTTTTTTATTTTTTCTAAAGGTTTGTTTATCTATGTCATTAGCAAAAATGTTTATTAATGTTTGTTTCAGCAGTTGTAATTCCACATTTGTGTTCCTTATTGCAAAAAAGTTAAAAATAAAAGGAAATGAAAAGCTAGTTAAAGAAATAAAAGTAAAATTTAAGTTTATTATGACTAGTGCACTTGTTTCAGCACCTATACGCTAAGTTTATATATTAACTGATTGCACAAAACTAACTAGTTTTTTTTTTTTTTTTAGTCATTTCAGTACAAGCAAAGCAATAAAGCCACCAGAATGAAGGGGGGGTTACCAAGTGTTAGAGAATACGAGTAAAACTACTAAGGAGAGAGGACAATAAAAGAACAAGAATTAAGCCAGAAGATAATGATTGACATTGCATTTAAATTTTTGAAGCTCAAAAGGTAATGCACAGGTTAAAAACAAATTAGAAAAAATAAAAATATCTATGAAGAGGAAATACTGGAAAATCCAGCCCTCTTCCCAAAATCTGACTCGATAGCCAAACATCAAATACTATTTTTTTTTTTTCTTCCCAAGGGCTTCTTAGTCGGGTCAAGAACATGTCAGCATTATTACCTAATATAATATTAGATTCACTCAGTAATATAGATATGACTGGATCATGTTATTATTCAAATGGATAGTCAAAATTGTAACAATAAGGGTTTCTGTAATGGGATAATACAGATGATTACAACAAAGTATAAAGTAACAGAATGCCACCTTTATATAG
The DNA here is from genome assembly GCA_963932145.1 of Acanthosepion lycidas. Lineage (NCBI taxonomy): Eukaryota > Metazoa > Mollusca > Cephalopoda > Sepiida > Sepiidae > Acanthosepion > Acanthosepion lycidas. The sequence goes on from OZ010602.1 coordinate 41,191,186, forward strand.
AGTACAGCTTCTAATGAACAACAAAGAAAATAATACCATGTGGATATTACAGGTTTTACAAAAACAACCTAGATAATGAAAAGCAAGGTCATCTTGTGCTAGCTTGTATTCAGTACTATACAAAGAGCAATAAATTTGTCTTTTGCCATTAAACAACACTAACATATCAAAAAGCATAATGGTATACAGTAATATACATTTATCCATCGGGAAGACATATGACCAAGATACTAGCAAACATCTGAAATAATGGTAGTACCAAACTGTGTACATATATATATATATATATATATATATGTATGTATGTAGACAGACAGCCTCAAATATACAAATATGTTCTATAAGTACCTTCTTCTTAACTAAAGTTTTATAACCTTCTTAACTTTGTTTCATTTTAAAGTACCGTATTTATCTGAAAAAAATGTTAATCGAAAAAAAATAAATAAATAAATAAAAAGGATCCTTTAAAGAACACATTTTAATATACTATTTTATTAATTTTCTCAAGTACTTTCAATCTCATCCAAGATAATCTTCAGGGGTGAATTGTTAAGACAAAAAAATAACGTAATTGATAGTTGCAAATTTTTTTCTGAATGACCATGAAATGTGCTCCATTATAAAACAAGAATGTGAACAGGAATGTTCTTTTAAATATTGTGCAATAGAACTTGAATCCAATATGTGTAATGTAAACCTTCTTGATAATGTTGTCATTGTGTAACCAACATATATATTTACTTTTTTTTTTGTCAGAGATACAATATCACAAAAGACATTTACATCCAATGTTGGCCTTTTGCAAAACATTAGTTGACAGTGAAGAGTTATTGCACATTATTAAGTTGGTTGTATTAAATTTAGTATAGTATATAATTAGTTTTCTTTTCTTTTTTTTGGATCAGTGGGGGATATATTAGTACTCATTAAATACTATTAAATAAAAATGAAACATTAAATAAATGATAACATGATATAAACATACTTATTTTAATTACATACATAACACAAAAATACTCTCAAAACCACATTTGAAAAAAACTGTCCTTAACTTTACCTACAAAGTAAGTAAAAAAAAAAAAAGAAAAAAACTCTCACTCTTAGATATTCTTACAGAATACAGTAACACATTCACCACTTCATTATACAGAAAAAGCCACTAGCAGAAACTCTTGCCATCTCAATTTTAAGAGTGAATGCCCACTCAAATACAAATACAAATAGCAGTGATAAAAAAAACTTCCTAATGAGAATATACAAGAATTCATCCTCATGTCTACTTTTCCTTAAAGAACTCAACAATGCAAAACAGATACTAGTAAACAATGGTTTTCCTAACCACCTCATCGACCAGCAGATTAGACTATTTCTTTCCAAAATAAATAATAACGATACTGAACACACAGATAAAAACAATAGCATAAACATCTTCTATAAAAGCCAAACACATGCCAACAAGATGAATCTTTACTTAGATATATCAAAGAAATACACAACCCCAGTTGACCCAAACAAAAAAAAGTCAAATTATCTATTACAAAAAATTTAAAACAGCTAACCTCATCCTCAAAAATAACAGCACATCTGCAAAATCAAGACCAAATAGAACAAACATTATTTACGAGTACAAATGACCCTTAAGAAACTGTGTTCGTGATCAAACCAAACTCATAATAATTACATCGTTCACACTACTAAATGCCTATCCAGATGACTTACTTTGCAGCCAGTTAGAACTCATTTAAAACACACAAACAAACCTGCCAGTGTTCATACTGAAAATACAAGCATAATAACCTCATCTACATGTAAAAAAAAAAAAAAAAAAAAAAAAAATTAAAATAATGGAAGCTTTAATAATAAAAAGAAAAATCCAACACTCAATAATATTAAATATAAACACAGCTACAATTTTGATGACTGTATTCAGAAAATAAAACATCCCTTTTAATCTAGATACATACACACAACCCATACATCCAGTTAAAAAGTAAAAATAAAATCATCCTTGATAATGGCTAAAAGTATAGTCGAGAGTACTCAGAATTACAAAGTATTTGGACAGTTTTTACACACAGAGAAAAGAAAACATTTGGTTGAACACAAGAAAAATTAAATAAAAAGCTTAATTGCAGTCCCTTGTCTGTCATCTTTAATGAAACATGCATAAGAGAGGGTTTGGTTTGTTTTACGGCATATAAACCTCAATGGGTCATTTAATGCTGACAACTTTTTTTTTTCCTCCTGGTAATACTTTTGTTTTGTCAAAAATCTATTTCTGTTAATATTTTTTTTCCTCAAAAATGTACAGCTGGTAATACTATTTCCCCCAAAACGTACAGCTGGTAATACTATTCTTAAAAAAAAAAAAAAAAAAAAAAAAAAAAAGTATAGCTGGTAATATTTTTTCACAAACATATTATCAAGGCTTTGCTGTTGGACGTAGTTTATTGTCATACACAGGACACGGGCATAGTTTATAGTCAGATCCAGGGCAAGATCTGAGTTTGGGGGTGATGTTGGATGTAGTTTATCGCCATACCCAGGATGCGTATAAAAATGGGATTGCTGCCTATATACACAATATATATTTAAAAAATTAAATAACTTCAACATTTAAGCACTAGTTATAGATTTAAGTGTACATGTACCTATGTATGCATACATATACCTATATGCACACACGAATAGATTTGTATGCGTGCCTATACATAAGCATATAATTAGACACATGCACATAAATTCTAACAATAAATAAATTTAATTATAAATCTAACCCCCTACAATACTTATGATACCACCAAACCAAATTAAAAAAATGAAATAGCTTAATAGCCCAGTAAAGATATGTATGTGTGTGCATATATATATATATATATATATATATATATATATATATATTGATGCAGGTTTCATTAAATAACATAGACAAGTTTTGTCTATTTATTTTATGCAAATTCCTTTCATATTTTTTAATCCTATCTAAGCTTTCGACTTACATAAGCCATCATCAAAGATGACAATAACGTTACAATATATTAAACAATACATGGACATGGCAATAATGATAGTCTGTTTTTGTTTGCATGGAAGATTTCCAAGCAGCAACTAACTCGTGCATACGGGACACTTGAAACGTAAATCGCACCGTGGCTCATAACATCACGCATGATCATGCGAGAGTGAAAACAAGAAGTGTTAAGTATGGGAAGCCGTTGGTATAAACCAATGGCTTCTGTTATCAATTATAGGCATTCGAGTATATTTGTGGAGTTTTCATACTTTATTTTGTTCAGGTTAGGTTTCAACTGTTTTATGTATATAGCTTCAAGAGTTTTGCTTGTTTTCATGTTTAAGTATACTTTTGTTTTTCACAAAGATTTTCTGGAATTGTGTATGCGGCCAGGCATGTTGTTTTAAATGTCTAAAAATGTTAGAGTTATTATTCAAATGTAGAGTCAAGCATTGTGAAAGCGAGTTTGTGGTGTGACCAACATAAATATTATTTAATCCATTGGAGATACAATCTCCCAGAGGGTACTTGAATTTGTAAACTATGTTGGTTTTTTTGCAAATCGCTAACGATGGGAGAAGAATCATTGCGAATAATTGAGTTGGATATACTAGATTTAGTGTAGTATAGGATAAAGTTAATTTTTTTGCTAGGATCTGTTGTAGATTTACCAAATTTTTTAGTATATTTCCATCTTGGTTATAATTAGTATGCATTTGATTACAATATAGGAGATTAATGTTTGGGATTAATTGAAGCAGTATTATGTTCTATTTCCTTAGTATTGAGACTTCTAAGAGAGCATCAGCTATATAGTTTGGAAAGCTATTATTAATAAGCATTTGTTTTATATTCTTTAGTTCACTGTAAAAAATCTGTTTTGTGGATGAATTAGCTTCTGGATGATGTATTAGATTTTTTATAACTGCTATTTTGTAATAATATGAACATTTGCTCTTGTAGTTAAGTATACACGAATTTATGCTGGTAGGTTTTTATATGGCAAAATAGTAAATTTGTTATTATTTGTGTTTTATCAAAATGTCAAGGAAGGGAATTTTATTAGTAGTATTGAGTTCATACCTGAATTTAGGGACAGAATTATTTTGGAAACGTTTTTGAAGTTGAAGTATTTCATCTGTATTTTTAACTAACATAAGGATATCATCAACATATCTTAGGTAGATGGATGTTTTTTTTTAAATCTGTAAATGTCTTATTTTCGAGGTTCGACGTAGAAATTGCTAAATGTCGGACACAGTACTGAACCCATGGAGACACCATCACATTGTATGTATATATATATATATATATATATATATATTATTATGACCTAAGAAAGGGACTTCAGTAGTATAAGCTAATAGTAGTTTCCATAATATATTAGAATTAATTTTAAGTGGGAGTAAAGACGAGTTACTGTATATATTTTTTATAATTATGTCAATAGTTTTGCTAACAGAGACATTGGTAAATAAGTTTTCAACATCAAGTGAAGCTATGATTTCATTGTTAGGTTTTGGATTACTTCTAATGTTGACTTAACACTATATTTACTAGGAAGGTAGGGAGTAATGAGTTGGTTAATGTATTTTGTTAGATGATATATAGAAGGTGGAATTTGCGATATGATAGGACGGAGAGGATAGTTAGGTTTTCATGTTTTTATAGTGCCATGTATGTAACCAGGTCTATAATCACCAACAATTTTAGGGAGTTTTAAAGAGTTCTGTTTAGCATTATTAGCATTAATAAGTTTATTAAGCTTTGATTTTAGTTGGTTGATCAGGTTCTTGTTAAGTTTTTTTAAACTTTATGTGATCATGGAGTATGTGGTCAAGTTTTTTTGTTGTAATCCAATTTGTTTAGGATGACAAATATATATATATATATATATATATATATATATATATATATATATATATTTATGACCTATGCATTAATATCAATTATTTAAAAAAAACAAAAAAAACAAACACACAAATGAAATACAACTTCCTTAGCAAAAAGAAACCTAAAATGCCCATAAATAAAAAATAAATAACTAAAAATAGGTCACATGACAAGAGCAGGAACAAATGCAGGCTAAGTCAGCTACAAATGACAAAAAGAGGGAAAGGGCAAAATGAGCAAGTGTAGGAAAAAATAAAAAAATAAAAAATAAAAAGGGCAAAATGATCATGACACATCCATGCACACAAGCAAATGCACAAACAAGCACATGACCACACACGGATAAGCACACACAAAAAACAGAGAATACAAAAGAAAACTTATACCAGTGTTAAATGTGCATAAAAGAGAAAAAAAAATATAAGCAGTAAATTGCTGATACCCCCTGAAGAGTGGATGAACAGGTCTGCCTACGAAACTCTGAAGTCAAGATGCTGAAGGTAACATGAATCATTTAATTTTAGAGGTTACTCATATTTGAGTAGATGCTCTATTTATTTATTAAACAGTATAAATATTTTTTTCTATTGGCCTGAATATTCAAGAAAGAAAAATATAGGCTCTGCAGCAGGATTCAAACCTGTGTGTCTCTGGGCAGAGGGAGACCATCATTAGATCTGATGCATCCTAACAGACTTGGTCACAAATAAGTTTTGCTGATCAAGCAAGGTTGGAACAGTGCTTTCAAGCGAAACCCCTTTAGTCATAAATGGCTCAAAATTATCATATCTGCTCAGTTTCATATCCAAACATAAACAAAGTAGTTTTCTAAAGAAGTAATGGATTTTTTATTTATTAATCCAACAGATCTTTATCACTTTAAACATTATTTTTAGTAGATGCTGAAAGGCATGCAAGTCTGTATCCTGCCGGAGAGCATATATTTTTCTTTAATAAGACCTCTTGAACATTCAGGCTGGTAGACAAAAATAAATAAATATCCTGTTTAATAAACAGTACGTCTGTTCAAATATGAGTATTCACTAAAATAACATTTAAAGTGAAAGATCTGCTGAATTAATAAATACATAAATTCTTTAGAATATATATATATATATATATATATATATATATATATATATATATATATATATATATAAACTATATATATATATATAAAACTATATATATATATATATATAAAACTATATATATATATATATATAAAACTATATATATATATATATATAAAACTATATATATATATATATATATATAAATATATATATATAAAACTATATATATATATATATATATAAAACTATATATATATATATATATATAAAACTATATATATATATATATAAAACTATATATATATATATATAAAACTATATATATATATATAAAACTATATATATATATATAAAACTATATATATATATATATATATAAAACTATATATATATATATATATAAAACTATATATATATATATATAAAACTATATATATATATATATATAAAACTATATATATATATATATATAAAACTATATATATATATATATATAAAACTATATATATATATATATAAAACTATATATATATATATATAAAACTATATATATATATATATATAAAACTATATATATATATATATATAAAACTATATATATATATATATATAAAACTATATATATATATATATATAAAACTATATATATATATATATATAAAACTATATATATATATATATATATAAAACTATATATATATATAAAACTATATATATATATATATATATATATAAAACTATATATATATATATATAAAACTATATATATATATATATATATAAAACTATATATATATATATATATATAAAACTATATATATATATATATAAAACTATATATATATATATATATATAAAACTATATATATATATATATAAAACTATATATATATATATATATATAAAACTATATATATATATATATATATATATAAAACTATATATATATATATATATATATAAAACTATATATATATATATATATATATAAAACTATATATATATATATATATATATAAAACTATATATATATATATATATAAAACTATATATATATATATATATATATATAAAACTATATATATATATATATATATATATAAAACTATATATATATATATATATATATAAAACTATATATATATATATATATATATAAAACTATATATATATATATATATATATATATATATATATATATATAAAACTATATATATATATATATATATATATATATAAAACTATATATATATATATATAAAACTATATATATATATATATATATATATATATATATATATAAAACTATATATATATATATATATATATATATATATATATATATATATATATATATATATATATATAAAACTATATATATATATATATATATAAATCTCTCTCAAGAACAATTTTAATGTAAAAAAGGTTTTTGTGTAATGCTTTGTCCTTACAACAATCTGCAAATCTTTTTTTTTTCAGCACTAAGAAATATTGGAATTAATCAGAGATTCTTAGGAGTAGTCAGGGGACCCATCATCTGAATTATAAATAAGATTATCCTTTTGCTATTAATATAATCCACAATATCACAAATATCCTAAATTGAATTTTCAAAAAAACTGGAGCTAGGATAAGTTATGATTCCATAAGATTTTTTTTTGCGAAGCCTAAAGTCAAATTATGGTTGGGGGGTGGGGTGGTAGAAAAACAACAAACCTGATCAAGGATATCAAAATCTAAGTAACTGTGTAATTTTCCCATATCCTCCATGTGAATTCGGGGACTTAATGCCAAACCATCTGAAATTGAGAGAAAGAAAAAATATAACCATTTTAATAATAATATCAAAAATCAGTGTATATATATATATATATGTGTGTGTGTGTAAAGCAATTAAAATAAATATAGTACAGAAATTCATTAAAAATTTGTTTAAGTAATGATCTTTAGAACAGAAATTATGCATTTTATTTTTTTATGAAATGTATTTTATACTAAAAAAAAAAAAAAAAAAAAAAAAAAGGGGGGGGAGGAGAGTGTGAATGTATGTGTGTACATGTATAAAATGTAAACAAAGTCTTTGTTTCAGAAGATAGCAAACAGTTGATAGAAGTGTACCAGATAAATTAAAATTACAGCCATAGAGCCTGAGACTATATTCACTCAATGCCCTTGAGAAAGGCAAGAACCCACTTCCCCCTACACTATTGTACAGTCAAAACAACCAAAAGAATGAGTACTTGAAAAGATATCACTCATAACTACATGCCTAGATAGTAGCAGCAAAAAATCTGTTGCCCTCCAATCATCCTTGACAGAGTATATACAATATGAAAGTCTCCAAACAAAAAGTTCCTGCACACTTCTTTAAAGAAACAATAGATTTGACTAAACAACATTACATAGTCACATAATGTCAGTAATGCACGTATTAATTACAAATGAGACAAATTTTTATCCGAAGAAACAGGATCCTGACTTGACATCTTGACTTCAGTCACTTTCTCACCAATTTAATATGGATTTCATCTGTCTTTTCCCCAAATATTTTTCATGGCAACCGCTCTGATGAGCTTTTTCCACCTGGTGCCTAGACTACGTGTGTTTAAGCATGCTACAAGATTGGTATTTAGGTCCCACCCTTTTACTGTTGAATTAGGTAAATGTAACTGCCACTTCTACTCCAACAGATTTCTTTTGTCACACTTCCCTTCTGTTTCCATGCTTCATTGATAACTACAATCTTCAAAAATTTAAATGCAATGTCAATCACCATCTTCTATTTTCTTGAAGCCCAGTCAGCTTTTATCCTTTCCTCAGTCCTCCCTATACCCAGTCTTTTCTCTCTCCATCACTCTTTGTAACCTCCTGTGTACTAGTGCCATTCCTACTTTGCTTAGGGTCAAATGAAAAAAAATTTCATTTTCAATGAACAAAAATCAAGTTGAGTTTAAAAATTTTAAAGCTCAATACTTAAATATCATTTATCGCAATACTGCCATATTTCCTTTGTTAATGTAGAAAATGGCTAAAACAAAGTTGGGGATTATTGATAAAAACTAACAGGCAGCAACAGGGGGCAAAATGATGGAGCCTTGTGTGTGCATATACTGTGTTCAAATGCAGCCATGGCTAAAATGCAACCACTATTGTTTCATATTCTTCACTAACAAACAAAATTTACTATCTCTCTGTATATGTGTAAATCATTATATTAAATGAAAGTTTTCATCTTTTTTGTTTAAGAAATACTGTGATATCATGGGTTACATAAACAGCTATGTTTTTACTTTTTTTTCTTTACACACAAAAGTTTATATAAATATTGAAGTAAATCCTTTTTTTTTTTTTTTTTTGTTTCTTAGCAAGAAAAACTTTATACAATACCATAATACCCCTACAAAAAAAAAAAAAATGATGGATTATGTATGCATAGAAATTAAATTTTAGAATTTATTTAGTTTTCATAAAATACATCTATTGGATGCTTTAGTAAACATCATCAGTGATGTTTCTAACCAAGGTTCATTAGGGGTTTCGCATCTTTCAACATCATACCCACTCTCCACGGTGACCCAGCCAATACTGATCAGGTATCAACTTGTGTACCTTTTGTCAGCCACAATTTTTTTCATCATCTGAAGTACACACCATCCGACTTTTCTTGGCAATTTATTGTCCAATGCTGGAAGACTTCTGATTCACCAGCAATGTGCGCTCTTCCATAAAAAAGGAAGCAAACTCGGCCACAATTTCTATTTTATCAGGAATATGGTGATGTGCTTGGTATGAAGTGGTAAATACCAATTTGATCTCCCTCACCAAGACATATCAACCACACACACAGAAACACACTCAAATATCATATTCTGCTTATAGTTATCCCCATTTTCATTCATGTTAATCATCTACCAAAGGAAAAGAAAAAGAGAAAAAAAAAATTCCCTCCTTGACCATATATATATATATATATATATATATATATATATATATAGTAGACACTGAGGTCAGCACAGCAACACAGAGTGGTGATGATCTTTTATGCTTGAACTCCAGATCTGAAAAGTGTGTTCAACTATGAAACAGATAACCTGTCACCACTTGTTGCTGACCTCAGTGTCCACTTGTATATTTACACGTTCTATCCCTGATACTGTGTACTTTTACCTATAAAACTATATTTTTATCATATATATTTGGGCAATCTTTCTTTTATACAGGTTTCATTGAAGGTCACAAACAAGGAAATTTTTATAAGATTTTTTATTTATTTTTTTCTAAATGTACCTAAAACAGATGTCAGATGATAATTAAAGCACTTTATATAAAACAATTTAAGCCATGTCTCAACCTTATCCTATTTGAGAACAGGAAAAACATTAACAGTCTTTTAAAGACTGCCACCTGCCCAAATATGGAATTACCCCTACTACCATCAAGCATGGCTTAGAATTACTACTACTTCTACAGAATACACCTTAGAACATGAACACAGAAGACACACTAACAATGAACCCCTTAAAAATGGCTAATGGAAAGTGCCAAAAGAGCCTGGGACAATAATCTTTTTACTCACTTAGTCCCCTTAAAAAAGGAAAACTACAAACATTTGAAAAATTGAATTAAAAAAAAAAACTCAATAAAGAGTGTGTGTATGCATGCATATGTGTGTGCACGCATACAGATACATACACATGTAAATAAACAGTGTGGACATAGGATCTAACACAGCATGGTGATTATCAGTTTCATACCTTGATAAAATCTTCAGATCACATCAAACCGACTGACAGTCACCATGCAGTGTTGATTCCTATGTTCATACACTAGTCTATATTTATAAATGCTCTACCTCTAATGTTGAGCACTCTTCCCTTATAGCAAATTTTAAACTGTATCACTTTTCCTTCTTATTTTATCCATTTATTATCATCATAAAAGCCACTGACCTGAATCCAATGTAATGAGGAATATTTCTTCTATTAAGCCATTGATCTTTATCTTTTCGCTTACAAGATTTTTACTTGCTTCATTTTCACTGTTCTTTTCATCTTCCTTATTCACTCCTCCCTGGCCATTAAACTGGGCAGTTTGAGTTCCAGGAAGGAAAAGGGCTGCAAATGGGTTACTCAAATACTCGTCAGCACTCATTATGTCATTTAAACTGATCTTGCATTCTGAAAATAAATAAAATAAATGAATGATTAAACAAAAAATCAAATTTGAAAGAAAAAAAAAATTTATACTGACTTCTCATTACAAAAAGGTATTATAAAAGAAGTATAAAATTACTAAGCTTAAATAACTCTTCCTATGAAACAATAGCATCTAATACTATAATTTTAATTAGTAAGTTTACAGTGAAAATTATAGGACACGAAACACATTAACAATGAAAATGAGTTCTTCATGCAACAAATGGTCAGATTAATTTTTCAAAGATGTGCTGAATTTAATCTTTTAAAATAAACCAAATTAAACCAGTTTCTCCAGCAGATCACAATATATTCCTGAACAAGGAATTACAAAGGGGGTGCTTAAAAGTTCTTAGCATAACCAAAAAGGTTTCATCAATCAAAAATTAAAAAAAGTAAAAAATACAGCAAACATGGACCTTTGTGCCCACAAAAAACATAGTGTCAAAAGGATGGTTTTAGTCATGACACCACTTTTTTTTCTTCTTTTTAACTACCTTCACTCTTTGCCAATGTTTATTGTTTTAAAAAGTGAGGATTGAAATTGTAATAAAATCTAAAACATATAAAAGAGAATTTGTACATTTTCTTTGTTCTTGAGAATTGACACCAAAAATAAACACTATTATATTATTTATTGGAATGTTTGGCAAAACATCAGCCAATTATCAATTTATTCAAACTTTATAAAATTGTAAATAATTAGGATTTCCTTTTTGTTGGTCGACATATTTTAATAATTTAGTAAATGTTTATAAATTTATGATTAAAAAATGGTTTCCATATTTATTTCTTTATAAATAAATAAATGATAAATATTGCATTGTATTAGTTTATAGAATGTTGTAAATATAAAATTATTTTTGTAAATAAACAATCTAAGAAAGAACATTAATATTTTTGTTGTAAATACTTAACAAAAAAGTATAAATTCACTATTATCATATGTTTAGTTTTTATTATTAGGTTGGTGCAAAAATAATGACGTAATAATGTCGTTTTTTGATGTATTCTTTAACGTCAAAAAACGACATTATTCTTGCACCAACCTAATATAATTTTAATCATCACTTTTTAAAACACTAAACATTGGCAAAGAGTGAAGGTAGTTAAAAGCGGTCTCATGGGAAAAACAGTACTTTTGATAGTTTTTTTTTGTGCACAAAGATCAATGTTTGCCAAAAATACCATTATTTTCTCAGGTAAAATTTAGAGTTAATGAATATTCATTTAAATATTATTATAGTGGACAATTCATACTTGAAATAGACATCCTATTTTCATTTATTAAACTGTGTTTTATGCCTACAAGTGTGGACATTCAAGAAATCCTAGTTAAAAAAAAAAAAAATAATGTACTCTCCAGCAAGGATTGATCATATCCCCCCTTTGTAAGGGAAACTGTCATTTTCTCCTGTGTGTTTTATTGTAGAAAAATAAGTGAAATTACCTGTGTATGGGGGGGGGGGTTGCAGTCAGACATGGGAGGCAGAGTGTTTGCCATAGCTTGTTTTTCAAAGCGAGGCCACTCCAAGCACCAGTTTTTGTAATCTTTTTACCAGAAGGGGTGGGATGCACAGATCTGCCACCTTGCTACTTAAAGCCTACCTTCCCTCCCTCCTTATTTTTTTTTTTGTGAGAGGGACTTTATGAGAACAGAGTCATTCCACGAGCTATCTACTCAAATTATTAACTGATCTCTGACTGAATTTTTGATTGCAAGACTAGACAGTGTTTCACAACACTTACTGTACCAGACTGGCTTCTGATCTACCCTTTGAGTTGAAAGGAATTTGTGACATTATTGCTCAGCCACAAAGAATATTACAGTAAGCAAATCTTACAGTAAAGCACACAATCAAACTTAAATGGTGGCTTCCCTCTACAAAAGGGGAGACAGGTTCAATTCCTGATGGAGAACACATTTTCTTTAAGATTTCTTAAATGTGCAGACCTATAAACATAATACACATTGATAATAAATAATAATGAGGTGTCTCTTTCAAATACTAAGCACCCACTCTAATAATATTTGAAGTAATATGTTATGAATGTTGGATTAAAAAATAAATCCTTTAATCCTTTAGAAATTTAATGAATGTACAATTTTTATAATGTATACATGTTATTAAAGATTTCAACTCCCAAAATAATCAGTTTCATAATGAGGTACAGTGAAATTTAACATATAGAGCATGTTAATATAGACAGGTTCAATGAAATGCCAAAATACTTTCTTTTTTTTAAAGTAAAAAAAGCTATTTATAATTTAAAAGAAAAACAGAAAATTTTAAAGAACCAGTAAACTTTAGAAAATATAAATTCAAAATTGAATTAAAATATTTTTAAAATTTATCAATACAAACTGCACATTTCTTGTTTGTTTTTATTTTTGGAAAATAAAAATAAAATATAATTGGTCTGTAGTAAGTTCTCACTAAGTTCATTCAACAATAATAGTGTTCAAATAATTATTTGGGCAAATAAAGAATAAATTAAAACAACTGCAGCAATATAAATGTAAATAATATTAAACTATACAATTAACTCCTATATTAAATACTAAAAATATCAAATAGCATAATTTTAAGGAAAATACCTTTCGTAATATTTAACTTTCATGCCCGGAAAGAAAAAAAAAATAAAAAAAAAAAAAAAAGTGCAAAAAAGATAGTTTTTCCCTTGACACCACTATTATTTTAACTTCTCTCCTCAGCAATGTTTATAGTTTTAAAAAGTGATGACTAGAATTGTAATAAAAACAAACATGAAAGTGAATTTAAACATTTTCTTTGTTCTTGAGAATTGTCAATAAAATGTTCATTTACTCTATTCGCTAATTGCCAATAGATTTGAACTTTATAAAATGGTAAGTAATAGGGATTTCCTTATAGTTGGTTCACACATTTTAATAATTTAGTAAATGTTTATAAATTTATGAATAAAAAATTTTTTTTTCACATTTATTTCTTTATAAATTGGTAAATGATAAGTATTACATCACAGTTTTAATACAATTGTATTAGTTTTTAGAATGCTGTAAATATAAAATTATCCTCGTAAATAAACAATCTAACAAATAAATAGTGTTTAATATATTTCTTGTAAATTCTCAAGAACAAAAACATGTATAAATTTACTTTCATAATATGTTTAGGTTTTATTACAATTCTCATAATCACTTCAAAACAATAAACATTGCCAAGAAGCGTAGGTAGTTAAAGGAAAAAAACTCCTTTCGACACTCTGGTTTTTGCAAACACAAAGATTAGAGATTGACAGATTTTTTTTTTTATACTGATAACCAATGAAATACGTATTGCCATGGGGATAAAGTTTAACATGCTGAAAGTTTTTAGTTCCACTTGTTTTATTCATATTTATTTGCAATAGTTAATTAGAAGCAGGAGTATATAAAATTGGCTATTATCCCAACACTCTTTCGAAAGAGTCAAAAAGCAAAATTAAAGGTAGTAAAGAAATAAAATCTAAAGAGAAAAGAAAAAAAAGCTTACACAAGTAAGAATACTTTAAATGGACTGGAGGTACTGATTGGAGAAACAAACCCAATCTTCCTGGTACTTAAAGGTACATAATTTTGAAGTCAGGAAATTAACTGTATATTCAAATTTCTATTAAGGCTGCCAAATGCATATTTCAACAAGATTTTGTGAGGAAGAAAGGAAATACAGAAGAAGAATGAAAATAAGGGGTGAGAGAATCAAAAGGCAGTGAGGTAAGTTAAATACCAATATACACACCCCCAATTAGAAATTATTTGTATTAGTGTCACTATTGTGAAAATACACAAAATTCAACAAACTTACTATTCTTATATAAAAGATTACAGTTAAAGCATATCAATACAATTTTTTTTTTCAAGTTTAAGTCCCTTCAAGATGTAGGCAATCACGGCTCTCCCCAAATTCGATTTCTTTATCATCTGCGAACTGCCATGACTTTATGGGAAAGATGGCGGAGTGCCTTCAACACAGTTTTGAATACAGAGTGATCCTTTTCTTAGACTAGCAGCCACCCATAGCTAGAAAGCCCAATTTACCCAGCTATTTTAATCTATGGCTGAAGAGAAAAGAGTTGGCTTCATGCCTTTCAATCAAGGTGAATCAAGAAAGCTATGAGTATTGCTTTGCTTTCAATCCATTACTTATGAATTTATTTCTGAGCACTGTGATTTTTTATAGTAATTTTCAGTACAAGACAGAAGGTTACTGTGTGGTGCTGTATGAGTGTGAGAAAAGGCAAGAAGTGAAATTCGTGCAGTTATGCAGAAAAGATAATGGTTAACCCTACACTTGAAGAGGCCAAGACTGTAGTGATTGGGTTGATTGACTGATTTGATTTTTTTTTTTTCATACAGCTTAATTCTTTGCAGGTTATTTAAATCCAGAAAATATTTTTAGATTGTAGATTGGGGGGGGGGGATAATAATGATTTGCTGATGCAAGTCCTACAACCCACAGATGAGAAGAGGTGGATTCATACCTTTCCCAAAAGTATTTACATGTAAGTAAATATAATGAACAGGAATGGAATTGGAACTCAGCTGTCCAAGTTCAAATTCCAAGCAATTATAGATTACACCAGCTACACATCCACATTTACTGCACCTGGTATTCCCAAGCAGTAACCTATCTAGGTACTGACTAGGCTCCATTTTGCTTAACTTCGGTGATCGTGCAAGAATCGGTGTTTCAACATGGTATAGCCTTAAGACTAGTGATTGGGAAAACATCCTACCAGGAGTCTGTTCTACAAAGCAGCAGTTCTTGGGAAGAATTTGTCAAAGTAGAACTTCCTCCTCACTAATGGAATACAAAGTAAATGAGGAGGATTCATCCTTGTGTACGTGGCACGGCAGATCCTAGCTGTAAAGATCAAGGCTGTGGCAGGATGAAAGAATGTAGGCAAAATACTTGCTATGCGAATAGCAATAGAGTAGGGAGAGACCAGTGACGTTTTTTCTGTGGGAAAGGAGTTGAAGGTAAAAAATAAATATGTCACATTTAAGGCTGCACAAAGGCAAGTAAGGATTGGAGAGCTTCAGCCCAGATATCTCCATAAGAGAATATCTACTGCTTTCGAGGCACATAATACATTCACTATGTCGATATAATTGAGACATTCATTAAAACATTTATTTTTGTGTACTGAAAATAACGGAAAGATTTTTTTTTTTTTAAATGTCATGCATTAATACTCATTTTTTTTAAATGCCTATTTAAAAAAAAAAAAAAAACCAAGGGGGACAACTTAATAGTGCGCTAAAAATTTACTTTCACACCAGTAATTTTACATAAAATTTACTATCTTTTTATTTTAATCCAACAATGTTATGAAATTTTGTACTTTGTTGTAGCTCTTCACACTAAATAGGAAAGTATGCTATTTTACCACAGCAATGAATATTAACGAGTGTGTGAATTCAAATTTAATTTTCGGTTGCTTTTATTAAGCAAGATCATTTTAACACTACACTACCTACACACACGATTTTTTCAATGGAGAGTGTGGGGACAGTTGGATTTTTTTAAACTACTGGAAAAAAATATTAATTTACTATTCGTTAATTACGATTTTATTTAGAATAAGAAAAAATTGATCCTGGAGAATATGAAATCTGTAATTTTGACTTGAAGATGTAGCGAGGTTAAACTGAACACGTTTTTCTGATATGTTCATTAAAAAAAAAGAAAAGATTTTAAAAGCCAAATCAAACAAAAAAAAAACAAATAACGTTCATTTTAGTTGGCTATTAAATAAGGACAAGTTCGACAATCAGTCAATCATCGCGTGTGTGTGTAGTGTAGGGTATTTTCAAAACTAGAAAAAATCTTAGTGAAATTAGCTAAAGATGAAGATTGAAGACGAAGATGACAAAATCGATAAAAAAAAAAAAATGTCAATGAGGAGATATAACTTTTAGTACAAGTAAATTTTAGAAAAACATATCTTTGACTCGTATATAAAGTTCAAATATAGAAGAATGTTCAATAACGTCAAATGCTACCCAATCAGGTGAACAAAAAATAATGTTCAAGCAAGTGTATGTTGGCCAAATCGATACACACTGACAGCATTTTACGAAGAAAAAATATCACACTGAAACAATTATTTTAAATTTTAAAATTAGTTATTTTATAACAAGTATCGCTACAAAATATGGCTTCATCAATTTTATTACGAGGGGGGAAAATTAAATACTTTTTTTTTAGGATTTTTAAATTTGCAGAAGCATTTGAATATGTTTTTTTACGACTAAAACTCGAACAATGTAAGTGTAACTATCTTTTTTTAGTCTTTTTACAACATATAAAAGACGAACACTAAGGTGTTTTTTTTTTGTTGTTTTTTTTAACTATCAAAACGAAAAGTATTACAAGACAAGAGTTTATTTAATTTAAAAAGTAAAAAATTAAATCTGAATTCGAAAGAAACGTTCAATTCATTACCCTTCCTTTTTTATTTTTATTTTCCGTTACTTTGTCTATCCTGTTGGTAAATGAAAACATAAATTCCGTTTGTCTTCAAATTATATTGACAATACAGTTTTTTTTTATAGCTAAGAAGCATTAAAGCAAAAGAAACCCATTCACAGCAAAGACTACTTACGTAATTTCAAGCCGGAAATAGCCGCTTATACCATGATGATTATCCTTCTCCTCTTAGTGGTACACGTCCCTCCGACCGATTTACTTCTTCCGGCTGCGCACGCATCTTATTAGGCTGGCGTCGCTAGAGTGGCAATTTGTCTTTGCACGCCACTTCCTCCTCTTTCACTTCTTGTTTACAGTTTAACCTTCCTGAAGCATCATTTTTTTCTTTTTCTTTTTACATCTTTATTTTGTTTATGATCGTTTTATTTTCTTAATTTGAAATATTTGCAGAAATGAGTATGCGACACTCACAATTTGCACAGGAGAAAGAGAAGTAAAAGTACTTTTAGTTTTAAAACTACAGCTTACATTGACTAAAGAGACGCTGCCATAGTTTTTTGTCTATTTTAATCTCTAAACGGTTTACACTCTAAATTTTAGTCAATCAAAATCAAAATTAGTAAATCAAAAGGGTTTAGTCACTAAAAACCCTTTTGATTTACTCTTTGAGGCGAGAGAGTTGATTTGTGTAGACTAGCAGGCAATTTAAGTTGACTAACTACGACCTGTTTCAAAGTTTCATATTTAGGATATGAACTCGTAACGTAAACGAATAGCGATTGTTTGAAAATTCCTAATTTAATACCCTGTTTTCAATAAAAAAAAAATTGAAATAGCAATCAAAGCAAAGGAAATATTGAAAGTCAACAGTAGATCTGATGAAAACTAGGGGTGAATATTAATTTATTAAGAGAGATAAAAATTGAAAATACAAAATAAAAAAATACACAAAAGTAAAACTAAAGAAAACTGAACTTCAACAAAAAGGTAATTGTTCAGAAGGAAAAAACTTGAAACATACTCAATCTGAAACCCACATAAGTAAACAAACATCATTACGTTGCACTGAAAGGCAAAAGTAGGGAAAATAACAAATATAGGTACAATATGTTATAAATAACCAAGAAGTATTTTTTTTTACTAAATTTTCACTCAGTTCAAGGCTCAAGAGCCACTCAAAGGGTTACTGAAGAAGGAAGTTGAATGAACATAGGACAGTGAAGTGGATAATGCAGACTATGAGGATGCCTATGATAGGTAATGGTTGACACTAGATTTAAAAAAGTTAAGATTGTAGTGTTCAGGGAGGGTACTTTTGGGAGTCTGTTACATAAGGTAATGGCTCTTGGTTTGATTTATTTTATTTTACGGTATATCAACCTCAATGGGTTATTTAATACCAACAAGATTTTTAGGATAGGTTTGTATGAATAGAATATGTATTTGTAAGAAATGAGTTTGTAGATCAAGTTTCATTGATGTATTTTTGTAAAGAGGGTTTTTGTCAAATATATTGCTGGTAATATTTTTTTTCAAAAATGTATTGCTGGTATTTTTACTATAAAAATCTATTTTCATACTTTAATAGTGTTTAAACCCTACTTTGGAGGTTAACTATTTGCCCATAGCTGGGACCCTAACATATGCTACCGCCATGGGAACAACAGCAATTACAAGGTGGTTCCACACTCCTCAAAACCACCTGATCAGAGGTCCAGCTGCTGGATGGAGTTTATTGTCATACACCCAGGATGGTGGCTCTTGGGAAAAAGTTCTCTGAATGGGACTACCTATAAAATACAAAGGGAATTAATAAAATATCATTATTATATTTACAAAATGTTATTAATGGCATATAACACAGACATGTTTAAAATATGTATCTCTTGGGCCTTGTTAAGGGTGAACATTATTGTAAAAAAAATGTCAAAACAAGAGAAAAAAAGACTGACATTTAATATGAAAGAAAAAGTATTGGGAATTTACCAGTTGTAGCTTCTCAGCTCATCAAAACCCAATCAAGGAATAAAATAGTAAATGTACATACTGACTAAAAAGATAATGGAAAAACTAATACACTATTATTAGTAATTTACCAAACACACAAGATTTACAAGCAGATCACATTAAGACCAAGCAATCATTCTTTTTAAATAGGCTTAACCAAATTTGTCTCAATTCTGAGTTCCACCTTAGTACACCTTGGCACACTGATGGTTTTTAATCAAGTGCTCTTCAATTGCAGACCTAAACAAACACAACAGACTTATACAAATTATTTCAAAACTGACTTCTTCTAATGAATGCTAGAATATTATTATTATTACTATGTTTTGCTTTTGCTTTATGTAGTACAAGATGTTTCAAGAGATAAGATTTTATATCAGAAGTTGGAAATAGATGAGATGCCATACAATCAGAAAGAAAAAGTAATGCAATTATAGTCACCATATGGAAAGTGACCACAATTACATTATTTTTTTCTCTCTAATTGCATGGCACCACATCTATATTATTATTATTATTATTATTATTATTACTGTGTTTTGCTTTTGCTTTATGTAGTACAAGATGTTTCAAGAGATAAGATTTTATATCAGAAGTTGGAAATAGATGAGATGCCATACAATCAGAAAGAAAAAGTAATGCAATTATAGTCACCATATGGAAAGTGACCACAATTACATTATTTTTTTCTCTCTAATTGCATGGCACCACATCTATATTATTATTATTATTATTATTATTACTGTGTTTTGCTTTTGCTTTATGTAGTACAAGATGTTTCAAGAGATAAGATTTTATATCAGAAGTTGGAAATAGATGAGATGCCATACAATCAGAAAGAAAAAGTAATGCAATTATAGTCACCATATGGAAAGTGACCACAATTACATTATTTTTTTCTCTCTAATTGCATGGCACCACATCTATATTATTATTATTATTATTATTATTACTGTGTTTTGCTTTTGCTTTATGTAGTACAAGATGTTTCAAGAGATAAGATTTTATATCAGAAGTTGGAAATAGATGAGATGCCATACAATCAGAAAGAAAAAGTAATGCAATTATAGTCACCATATGGAAAGTGACCACAATTACATTATTTTTTTCTCTCTAATTGCATGGCACCACATCTATATTATTATTATTATTATTATTATTACTGTGTTTTGCTTTTGCTTTATGTAGTACAAGATGTTTCAAGAGATAAGATTTTATATCAGAAGTTGGAAATAGATGAGATGCCATACAATCAGAAAGAAAAAGTAATGCAATTATAGTCACCATATGGAAAGTGACCACAATTACATTATTTTTTTCTCTCTAATTGCATGGCACCACATCTATATTATTATTATTATTATTATTATTACTGTGTTTTGCTTTTGCTTTATGTAGTACAAGATGTTTCAAGAGATAAGATTTTATATCAGAAGTTGGAAATAGATGAGATGCCATACAATCAGAAAGAAAAAGTAATGCAATTATAGTCACCATATGGAAAGTGACCACAATTACATTATTTTTTTCTCTCTAATTGCATGGCACCACATCTATATTATTATTATTATTATTATTATTACTGTGTTTTGCTTTTGCTTTATGTAGTACAAGATGTTTCAAGAGATAAGATTTTATATCAGAAGTTGGAAATAGATGAGATGCCATACAATCAGAAAGAAAAAGTAATGCAATTATAGTCACCATATGGAAAGTGACCACAATTACATTATTTTTTTCTCTCTAATTGCATGGCACCACATCTATATTATTATTATTATTATTATTATTATTATTAACAAAATATCAGTTTTATATATACTATCATTTTTAACATTTTTGATGATATGATAAACTAGTTTATAGTATTTATAGTCGGCATTTATATATTAATACACTTGTACCTATGTATAGTGTGTTACACTTGGTATTACAAATACTGAAAGTGAAACAGAAAGTAGGACATAGAGAGACAAAAAGTGAATGTAATACAGAGAAGGTTCTGAGTGGGGAGGTCATCTTAGATCCGGGGTCATCAAACTTTTTTGACCAGAGATCCCTTTGTTTCTCTTCCTTCTCCAGTGACCACCATTTAAAATATTTTTGAACCTTAAAACTCACACTGATGTTGGCAATTAAAATGTTAACTAAAATGTATGAAAAGTTTAGAAATTTGGACCAGGTTCAAAATCAAACCCCACCCCCCCAACCAGTATCATCAGGTTCTGAATTTATCCCAAAAAATATATTTAAGAAAATATATAACCCCAATGAATCAAGCAAATAATATATTAAGTACACCAAGCCTAAATACAGGTAATGCTGTATTTTGAAATTCTTAACATCAAAGTGAGGGATGGGCATGGGGATTATGAATCAAGGCATTTAATATCAGGCTGAATGTTGAACAGCATCAGTCTCAAATTGCCTCATTCTTCCAGGTTCAGGCAATTCCTCTGCTTTCTGAGGATTGTGTTTGTATGACTGGCACCAGCTTCCACCATATAAAAGCTTGAAAATGCCAGAAGGAATGGCTCGGCTGTTGTTTCTGTAAGATTTGAGTACTTAATACTTGTGAATGCAACATACACGTACACTAAAAAAATTTTAAGTGTCATTCACACATCGACACCCATTTGTATCCAAGACTATCATTGACCCCACCCTCCCTGGAACTCTTTTATTTAGTATTTTTAAAAGAGATTGTGCCGCTTTTCTTATAACTCTCCTAGGAATGGTCATGGGTTAAAAAGTACACTAAAAATTTACACAGTTATTGCTAGTTACTCTTATTAATTCAGTTTTATGAATAATTTAATACAGTTTTTTCTAATTTCTGCATTTTTTTTAGTACAATGCAATATTTATCAGTTTTATTACTAAAACTTATATTACTGATTCCAAAACTTTTAAAATTGTGTATTAGCTGCAGTTCTAAAATATAATCTCTCCAAAATTATGAAAAACAAAAGTATTTTCATAGTCTAGGTAAACAGTATAAAAATCCCCACTCAAACAATAGCTTCTATGGAGGCACAGTGGAGTAATGGATACTGACTCAGATTATAGAATCTAGTCCTGTTCATGACATTCACTTACATGTAAATACCCTTGGGAAAGGTATGAATCTGTCTTATCTCCACCCAGCTACGGATAAATAGCAGGACAAACTGGATCCTATAGCTTGGGTGGCAACCGATCTAGGAGAAGAACAACTCTAATTCAAAACCTCCAACTATGAACTAAACTGGCAATTCACTAAGTATAGTGAGTATGGCTACACCCCTGAAAACATGGTAAATCAGGGAGGCGTTCCTCCAACAAAAGTGATAAGGTATTGTATTTGTATCTGGTGTACTTTCAGCAACCATAGGAAGAATTGCTTCTATATTTTTTTGCAAGGGGTTCCTGAAAAGTTCTTGGCCCAGGCAAGAAGTGATTCAAACAAAAAAAAATATGAACAAACTTTCCTATCAGCAGATCTAACAATTGTTTCAATATAATCATTCCACTTCATACTAGTGGAAAACATTAGCTCGAGAATATGCAATGAATCACTCTCCAGGAGTTTAGAATCAGCCATGCTGATGGAAGGCAAAAAGGGTTCTCTCTGATGATTAAAGAAAGCAGTTTCATTTTAAAGGCATTAAAATTAACAAGCCATTTCTTGCCACAGTTAACAACAGATTGAAGGTCATTTTTGCCATTTTGACCTTAGTGAACCTGTTACAGGATGCTTGTATGTTTGAGTAAATATTTAGTCACCATTATGCTGTTGGAATCAACAATTTGGATAGTAAATATTTACAGGTTCCTGGAAAATTTATCCCACAACCAATATTGGTGGACTTGATATGAGTCCAAGTAAAAAATGAGTAACACAAAACAATAAATATAAAACAAATGACAATGCATGTATTTACAAAAGGAATTACATGTGATGAATGAAAAGAAAAATGAAACTAGCTATAATAAGAATGTGTCTGTGCATGTGTAATGTGTGTGTGAAAGTACAAAAGTCAAAAGAGAAAATCATAAAAATGAGCATGCCGCAGTGGGGACAATTTTTACTGGCATGTGACTACATCTGAAGCTAAAAAGCTGTAAAATAGGTTAAGGAGAGAAATGTATATCTTTTTATAGGAGTGACTCCTAGTGACTGTCTTTTGGCAAAGTCGAGTGGGATAGCCCATAAACCTAGCAGACTTACCATTAAGACAGGAGTAAATAGTTGTGTCATCAGCATTGATACAAAGGATGAACATTAAAATTCCTTCCAAAAGAAGTCATATGATTCCCATGTGCTCCTTATTTAAGGTATTCATGATTTAAATTCAGCAGAGACACCTCAATTAGCTACCTATTTAGTTTCAACATAAACTGATCTCTAATACATGCATTAACTATATTCTTATGGCTGATCTGTATATACAATTCAGAATTGTATGCAAAGATCTTGCATGGGATGTGTGTAACAAACTTTACAAGATTTGGCATTAGAACCTTCCATCCTCCTTAAAAGTCCAAACCTTTTGAACATTGATTGAACCAGTCCTACTGTATGGATCAGAAACTCGGACATTATCTGTTCAGTTTGAAAGATGACTGAATGGAACATATACAAATCTACTTAGAAAAATTCAGAACATTATTTGGAGATCCCATACAATGCTTGACACAATTTACGGGGAACTGAGACCAATCTCTCTTAAGCTCAAACAAAAACAATTACAGTTTACCAACTACTGCCACTGAGCAGACAGGGTAATCATCTTATCCTTACTCCTATGGCATCCTCCTGGAAGTGTCTTCTCACAAAAATTGACTTACCCAGACACTATAGCTTAGGACTTAGGGTTGGACATTGGAGATATGCAGACAGCAATGCAGGACCAAACAGTATGGAAAGGGATTGTCAACAAAGTTCTGACCAACCACAGGGAGGTCGAAGGATGATGATGATGATGATGAAGCCAAGACACCTGCTAAATGGAACTATTTCAGACTATAAAAAGAAGAGACTACAGACCATCTCCCTTTCTTTTGGCCCAGAATGTAGTTGTGAATACAACAGGACTTCTCTCTAGCAGAGAAGATTTCTTCCTCTTGTAAGCTGTTTTCTTAATTTCAGCCAGCCACGTAGCACATCTCGCAATTATGTTATTCTTTATATAAAAATATATATGTCAAATTTCTCAATATGTTGAAATTCTTTCTTTTGAAAATGTTGAATTCATTAACTGTGAAACTTTCCACCTCAGTTGTAACAAGCTGCAGCTTCTTCTGCTACAAACTACAAGCTACAGTAATCTTGTCCACTAAAATCCTGTAGCATCCTTTGTTACAGTATAAAGTTTATTATTTAAGTATGATATCCAATACCTCATTATCACTGAATCCTCCAAGTTTACAATCTATGCAATGCCACTCAAAACCAGAAATAAGATATAATGGTTGCAGACATAGAAAGTAGTAATGGTATAAACAACTTGTAGTAGTAGTAGTTTTTTTGTTTTTTTGGTGAGGTGGGGTATTTATTCTTGTCCATTGTAATAAAAACTGATAGATATGGTTTGTAAATGGCAAATAGAAGTTCACCAAAAGCTGTAAATATCACTCAGCTAACTCACAACAATCTGGAGACAAACAGGAATTTTTAAAGCAGTCTATTAGACATCAGTCAGTTATGTGCCATGTGTGATACACACATAGGTATCTCATGTATCTTTCGATACATGACTGACGAGGCAGATTTTTTTCCCACAGTAAGTTGCCATTTCTTTCTATAGTAAACCAGTTGCCATCCAAGGCTATAGAACCCAGTCTGTCCTGCTATTTACTCATACCTGGGGGGACAAAAAGAAGATTTATACCTTTTCCAAGGGTATTAGCACATAAGTGAATGTAATGGATTCGACTGGAGTTCAATCTGAGCTGGTATCCATTACTTCACTGTGCCCCTGCTATACAGTACTTATAACTATTATGACCAGCAGATGGTTGTAAAGAAAGAACAATCAAGGATTAAAATTTAAACAGTGTGTATTGATCAATTTTCTAATATACACACAATATTCAACACCAGCAAACATTGTTGTGTGAAAAGGACTTATCTGTCGTGGATTCATCAGTATGAGTTCACAAGGTATATACAGTTGGTTGCCTATGAGAAAAGTCATCATTTTATTTCTGTACAGTTTATAGCCTTTTGTTGTAATCTAAAAAGCAAATAAACATAGTATTCAGTATTAAGACAATATTAAACTTGGTGAAATTTATCCAATGCACAAAGTGATTTAAAGTTCAAAATAGAACTGTCTACTGAAACACAACTCCAGTAATTCTATGATTTATTACAAAAAACAACTTCTGTGATGAATATACCTGACATCTGCGAATGATAATGAAGATTGTTTTTCAGTCTCTTATTTTTTTTTCCTCCTATCTTCCTTCCTTGTTGTTCACATCAGATCTGCTGTCTTTATAATTTCAAGATGCTTTCTGTAACAGACTGAAAATAAAAAGGTGCTTAGTATGATTGTTGAGAGTGTCACTATATGGTCAGAAATAAAATTATCTACTTGTCAAAAGATGAACTGAAGAAGATAGATGTTTTCCCTATCTGGCTCTAGAAGTGAATTATATTGGCAATTTGCTGATTGGGTCATCAGTCTTTCTTTTTTGAGGGTCGGGGTGGTCAGAGAGGATCTCATTAGAAAAGGGAATATTGAAATTCAAATTCTTGAACCATGAGCCACCATTTTGCACAGATTTGTGCTTGTAATAAAAATAGCACAAAAATTTCCACTACATGAGTATTTAATAGTTTATTGATACTGTAACCCCCCCCCCAAAAAAAAACAATAATATTTAAGAATTCAAATTATTTATATGTTATTTATATTGTTCACATCTTTGTTGTTATTATTACAATGTTTCAGACAGTGTACCCACCAGCCTTTATCTCAATCTGAATCCTTTATTTGACATAGTATTTGTGAGTTCAATCCCTGGACCAGGTAGTGCTTAGACTCATTGGAAACAGGGCAAACAATAAATGAGCAGTACTAAATAAGAACTAGACAAAATATCCTTAGACATGGTCATTGGTCAGTGGAATTAGAACAATCTACCCCTATAGATTAAATATAGTGTTCAGTTTGAAATACCCTGGACGTTACCTAGATCAATTAGAAATCTAATAAAGAATGGAGGGGATAAAACAAAGTGTCAAAAAGATGTTTTTTCCATTGACACCATTATTATTTTGGAGTGAGTGCAAAATAATAATAATTCCCTTCACCCAACTCCTTTCAAAATCAGTGGACTGAGGAAGAAGAAGGAAAAAAATTCACGAGCCTATGTGAGATTTTTGCCTTTCACAGAAATTAATCAGTGATCTGAGAATTTCATGAGCCTATGTGAATTGTTTTTGGACCAATGAAAATCTTGTCTTCACAGAAAATGGCCATTTAACCAAGAAGGAAAGAAAGTAGTGAGTCTATCAAAATTCTTTGATAAAAAATGAGGAGAAAAATTAAATTAATGAGAAGAGTGTCTGAAGTTAGGTGAAAGGTTTTGTTTCAGCTCCTTGCAACCAGTGTTGAAATACTCACTAGTGTAAAATTACTTGCCAATTATATTATCACCCTTCAGCCAGCACACAGCACTTCAATAAATTTTCTCTCAACAATCTGAGAAAGCTAAGTGCTTCAAACTATCTCTCTTCGTCTATTTTTGAACATGTGTACAGGGAATCGAATGACCTCAATTCAATCTCTACTATTTTTACTTTCAACAATTGTGTCAAGAAACAATAAACAACAAAAGAAATAACAAATTCAACAAATCAATGCAATAATAAAAATAGATTTTTCTTTTATCAGTGACAAAAGTGATGCAAATTGTGTTGATGTTTTGTATTGAAATTATTGTTGCATTTAAATTTGTGTACAACTGTTTTGTTTTTGTGTTGCATAGAAATTTAAATTTAGTTCAATGTCCTTTCCTAGTTTGTTTGAAATAGTGATTAAAGTTTTGTGGAAAAAATGTGTGTTTAATAAATTGTTGGATGAAAATTATGTACACGTTGTGAGAATATTTATGATTGTATGTTAAAATTAAATAGTTTCTTGAGAGCTGAATTTTAAGTGTAAATTAGTTTCCAATTCACAGTTCATTCAGAAGTTGTCTCTCTTTGATCATTATCTTTTGTTTTGAAGATGATGTTGAAATGTTGATGTGAACTTTATGTATTGTAATTTAGTTCTGTTATCAAGTTTTGATATTGATAAAGTTTCAATGAACTCACTGGCAAAAATGAATAATGACTGATGTACGAGTTGGCAAGTGAGTGTTTTTTCTGCAGGTTGGAAATATGTTCTGAAGTAACTTATACCTGAGAATTGAGTGACATGAATTCAGTAGGCGAATGATTGCTGGTCAATTTCCCGTCAGCACTAATATGCTAGTGTATCATATTTATTTACTTTTTAATCATGTGATAGGCTCGAGAACACATTTTCATTTTTTTGGCACTTTTTTGATTTGAACAGGTCGTTCGTAGATGGAAACATGACCTTGGCATTATTGAACCAATCAGAAACTTGGGTTGGAGCCTATTTGTGTTTAACCATGCAAGATTTTAGAACTTTGCACCTGAAGATAAAAAAAATACAACTTTCATATTTATTGTCCAATCAGGATGTTGTTTAATAACAGCATTATGGAAACTTAGGTGATATTCACTGAAATGTAGATTCTACATGTGCAAACTATATATCCTTTCAGTGAGCAACAAACTCTTTGTCTTAAAACATTTTTTAATATTATTTTGTGTCAGTTCATTTAATCTGTTATATAAACATTTCCTCTTTACAGCAATATGTTAAGACTACAGACTAAGAATTCTGATTTATTTTCCTGTCATGAGCTACTGACACTATTTCAAGTATGTAAATTACCTATGCATTTCTTCATTATTATCATCCTTCATTAATCTTATTAGCGTGGGTAAATCAACTGTTCATTTTAACCCTTAAGTCCCACACCACTATATTTTAACTATCTCTACTCCTCAGCAATGTTTAGTGTTTTAAAAGGCGATGATTAAAATTGTAATAAAACATATGATGTAAGTGAATTTATACATTTTTGTCCTTGAGAATTTACAACAAAAATATTAATCACTATTTTATTAGATTGTTTATTTACAAGAATAATTCTATATTTACAACATTCTAAAAACCAATACAATTGTATTAAAACTTATGCAATGCAACATTTATCATTTACTAATTTATAAAGAAATAAATATAAAAACAATTTTTTATTCATAAATTTATAAACATTTAATAAATTTTAAAATATGTGAACCAACTATAAAGAAATTCTTATTAATATCATTTTATAAAGTTTGAATCTGTTGGCAACTAGCCAATGTTTGGCCACATTCCAATAAACAATATTATAAAAAATAGTGTAAATAAACAATCTAATAAAAATGTTTCTTATTTTTGTTATAAATTCTCAAGAACAAAGAAAATGTATGAATTCACTATCATATATTTAGGTTTTATTACAATTCTAATCATTGCTTTTAAAAACAAACATTGCTGAGGAGTGAAGGTAGTTAAAATAATAGCGGTGTCAACAGAAAAACCGTCCTTTTCACACAGTTTTTTGGAGGCATTAAAGTCCAGTTTGCAAATATTTATTGTCTAGAACAATCAGATTGAAAATGAAAATAGCATAATTTCTAAATTGTATAACAAAACATTTATGTAACTGGATACTAATTATTATTTACCTTTATAAAATGTGGTTATTGAACATAAATTTAAGCTGATATCTGTTGTTTTTTAAACAAAATACAAAACTCAAGTTGCCTGCATTTTTTCAAAATGTTTAAACACTTGAAAGAATGACATTATTCATTTCAAAACCGTTATAAGATATCTTTTACAGTGGATTGGGTTGCATGTTAATGAGAGATATCATTTTCTGTTGTTTTCAATATAACAACTCACAGAATTAATAAATTACTACATAGTATCAAAGCAAAATAATCGTTTTAAATAGTTGTATGCCTAAATTACCCGAGAGTTATCTCCCTTAATTAATAGTAATTTGAAATAGATTTCTTTTCTACCAACTTTTGAACATTTTCTTTTTCTTATTATATTCAATTTTAAATATTAAAAATAAAAATAAATCACAAAATTCTTTTGACCAAAGATATTAAGCTGATGATATTAATAAATTTAGATATTTAATATCAAACATTTTTCATCATACAACACATTCTCTTTTTTTAATACTCCCCAAAACTCATTAAATTGTTTCATTTTTAACTGTATAGTTGAGAAAGCATTATTTTCATTTATTATCACCAACTTTAAAAAGATTTCTCAAAAATCATAATTCTTATCTGACATCTATATTAACTAAATTTAATTCATTTTAGCACAAAGGCCTTGTAGTGATATACAACAAGTTATTTCTCCTTGACCCAAACAAAAATAACAATAAAAATTAATTATAAATATTCACAAGAACAAAAAACAGTCATGAGACCTGCACAAGACATTGTTAGGCAAGAAAGTCAATTTCACTCTTTTTCTTTGGGAAATTAAGGTATCAAGATGCATATATTTCGGGCTCATGACAAACCAAACAGATAAGTACAGAAATTCATATTGTTTCTGGTACATAGTCTTTTGAAAGTAGATACATGCTAACTTTGTATTAAGAATTTTGAATATAAAATATATAATGGACACTCCTGTTAATTTCGACGTATGAGGATCTGAAAACTTAACCAACTGATTCAGTTATGAAATTTTGTGCAATAATCTTCAGTGGCACTTAAAACCAATATATATATATATATATATATATATATATATATATATATATACATGCAAGCATTTTTATATGAAGATTTTTGTGTTTTATTTGAACTTTTTATATATTATGTTGTTTGTTTCGTTCACTTTTAAAATGAGGCCAATGTTTCATATCCATACACAACAGCCTAATAGTGTTGGTGATATCTATATTCTAGCCACACATTTTTTTCATAAATAAGTAAAAATGAAATATAATTCAACTTCTGTGACTAATAAGACAGAATTTTTCTCAAATTTTACCTAGCCTTATATTCTGTGCATATATTTTTTTCAAAAATAAAATACATTTTTAATGACACCCTAACCATTAACAAGAAAAAAGTGAATGTCACAAAACAATAAGTGGAAATCTTTTATGACCTTGGTATTTTGGAGCTGTATTCCAGAGGTAGATGCACAGCTCTAGACAAAATTAAGGTCTCTGTTTGTCATATGAGCTGTGGATGTTAAAATGAGCACTTCCATTTGAGTTAATGAATTGAAGTTCCAATAAGGTTTGACACATTAAATATTATTCAGTTTATATAATCTCATTGAAATTTAAGCATGAAATAAATTTTGTATTTCATTTCTGAGATGAGTAATTTTCAATATTCTTGTGGACATCTGATGTCGACCAGAAGGTACTAGGTGGAAACACTGTGTCTATAATAACATCAATATTAACAAAAGTCAGAACAATAGTTTGAAATAATACAAGAATACTGAAAATGACTCATCTCAGAAACAAAAAAACTAAATCATGAAAAGCAGTATGTATCCACCATCATAGCCAAATGTCAAAAATCCATCTGACATTGAATATAAAAAGGCTCTAAAAACACACCTTCAGGATGGTGGCATAGTGGATTGAAGAAGTTGGCTATACAATAGAAGTTGGCTATACATGTTCTACTGTCATCTAGTAGGCATGAGTTCAATCCTAGGATCTGGTAGTGACACACCAATTCAGCAAGAACAGACAATAACTGATATCACAGGGACATAATATCACAAAAATCAACAGATATCCCATATCAGCCAATTAATCAGACACCTGGTGATGATCAAAAGGTAATTGATCAAAATGTTGTATCTATAATAACATCAATATCAACAAAGATGAGAACAATAATTTGAAATAATACAAGAATAATGAAATAAATTATATTGTGTTTTGAATATGCCAAATAAAAGGGTAGGATTGACCTTTTTTATTTGATTTTAGTTTTACAAATGTTTATTGATCACAGAAATTGAATTAAATATGTTTTTTATTTATTTATGAAAAAAATCTGTCCTCAGAATATAGGGCTAGGTAAAGTGTACAAATTCTAAATCTTATTGGTCATATAAATTATGAAAAAAAAATGTCTGACCAGAATATGAGACTAGGTAAAACAATCTAAGGGAGGAAAATCAATATTTGATATGCTAAATTATAATTCACTCAACCACTAATCAGGAGTTTCAATGCTGCTTTAAATTTAAAAAAAAAAAAAAAAAACAGCTGACAAAGAATTCTGATTTCTTTCTCAGCTGCTTTCGAAATCCTGGCTCAAAGACTAACTTTTATAATGATTTATGGGTAATGTTTAACCTTCATGCCCGCATATAAAAACAGTGTGTCAAAAGAATGGTTATTCTTTTGACACTGCTATTACTTTTGACTCCTTCCTCAATGTTTATTTACAATGAAATATTTATTATTGACCTTTTATAAAGATTTATTATTTACTATTGTATAAAGAAATAACTTTGAAAAAATTTTTAATTTGTAAAAAAAATTATCAAAATATGTAGGAGGAAGAGATGCTCACAACTTATTTAGTGAATTTATGTAGTCAGAGTAAATTAAAGAAATGCCTGGAAAATGCATTTTTTTTAAATGTATCATTAGTTTCTCATCATTATGGGTTTATTTAAATTTTTTTGTTCAGACATTTTTATAAATTTATGAATAAAAAATTTCTTTTCCTATTTATTTCTTTATAAAATTATAAAATGGTAAATAATAAATACTTCATTATAGTTGGTTCACATATTTTTATAATTTTGTAAGCATAAAAATATTCTTGTAAATAAGAAATCTAAAAAAAAATAATTTTGTGGTCAGTTTTCAAGAATAAAGAAAAGATATAAATCCACTTTCATATGTTTTTGTTTTATTCTAATTCTATCCATTGCTTTTTAAAACAACAAACATTCCTGAGGGAGTCAAAAGTATATACACTACAGTAATAGCAGTATCTAAGGAATAACCATCCTTTTGATACACCATGGAACCACACTCTTAATTGCAGTTGTTCCCAGAACCACCTGAACCCAGAGTGGTAGTACCTGTTAGGGACCCAGCTATAAGAAAATATTGAACACCCAAACAAAAACAAAGCCCTATGAAAGTGTAAAAATACATTTTTATATAAAAAAAACACCAACAATAACTATTTATTGTAGATTACAATTACCAACAATACATTTTACCTGTAGTTGAAGGCACACAGAAATAATAAACACTATTATTAGATGGTTTATTTATACTATTTGTTTATTTAATGGTTTATTTATACTATTTGTTTATTTAATGGTTTATTTTTACTAATATTTATTAGATGATTTATTTACACTATTGTTTATTAGATTTATTTACACTTTGTTTATTTGATGGTTTACTTATACTATTTGTTTATTTGATAGTTTATTTATACTATTTGTTTATTAGATGACTTATTTATACTATTTGTTTATTTGATGGTTTATTTACACTATTTATTAGATGGTTTATTTATACTATTTGTTTATTTAATGGTTTATTTTTACTAATATTTATTAGATGATTTATTTACACTATTGTTTATTAGATTTATTTACACTTTGTTTATTTGATGGTTTACTTATACTATTTGTTTATTTGATAGTTTATTTATACTATTTGTTTATTTGATAGTTTATTTATACTATTTGTTTATTAGATGGTTTATTTACACTATTTATTAGATGGTTTATTTATACTATTTGTTTATTTAATGGTTTATTTTTACTAATATTTATTAGATGATTTATTTACACTATTGTTTATTAGATTTATTTACACTTTGTTTATTTGATGGTTTACTTATACTATTTGTTTATTTGATAGTTTATTTATACTATTTGTTTATTTGATAGTTTATTTATACTATTTGTTTATTAGATGGTTTATTTACACTATTTATTTATTAGATTGTTGAGGTCTGTATGTTGAAGTGACCTCTAGAATTTATATTTATGCAAAATACTACAAAATAACAATTGCAGTGTAGTTGGTTTACATGGTATGACTTCAAAACTACACTACTGGACTTTCTCCAAGCTACTACCAATATCTGCCTTATACATGAACATTTTTGACTCTGAATATCAAAGGACTCTAACAAAATCACTCTAACAAAAATAAAGAAAAATATATTATTTATTTTATACACTTGATTCCATTTTATTCCAAAGTTTCCACTAAAGAAAAAACTACCAACTTAACAAAATCAATGCAGGTGTATCCCAAGGCTCTCTCCTCAATCCTACCTTATTTCTGTTTTTTATTAACAATCTATCAAGAACATTTTCAGATCATTAGTAAATATTTATGCCGATGATACAACAGATTATGAGAGCACCTTTTTAACATGTTTCCTTTTAGAGCAACAATTCCTATAAATCAATTTCTTAGCAACAAAAGAAATTTACTTACTTTGAAAAGTTCACAATTCAAAATGTCATTGGTTCAATGGTTGAAAATTGAAATTTGAAGGTGAAAGTTGAAGTTTAAAGAGATGCAATTGGAAAAGCTGCTTTTGTGGGTTCTTTTGATGAATATTCAGATTTCTGGAATGGGTGTCCTCAAATTTAAGATAATACTTTCCATTCCCTCAACAGAGTTTATCATTTTCATGCCTCCTGGTACATTTGTCTTGCAAACAATATTTGGCAGACTCATGTAAATTCAGGCAAAAAAAATTAAAAATATGAAATTCAAACAACAATTGATCGATGTATTAACAAAACATGATACAGAAGGATAAAGAAAGAAACAATGTTGAAGTTATGAACAGTTCAATACACTACAAGCATACACCAACAACAAATCATCTGGTTTTATTTTTTTTGGTGGGGGGGGTTATAAAATCAATTTGGAACCTGTTTTTTTCTTCAAATCTTTACACATCAAATTTCATTCATGTTTTTTCTATATATAAACCACCTGGCTTCATTTTGGTTGTTTCTTTTTCAAAGAAAGTGTGTTAGTAATTTAGTGTGTTGGCTATTTCTATAATTTATGTATGAGGTTTTTTACAAGAATAATTTAAAATACATGAAATAATGGTGGTGAAAATGTACTGCATAAATAACAGAGACCGATTTATTTGCAGTACAAGATAACATTTATGAAACCAAATAACTAACGGAAAATTTAAAAATGACTTTTCCTAAGAATAAAATGGAATACACAACAAAAATTGTTAATGACTGTATTTGAGTGTGATTTGCCTGTGCAAGTATGATTGTGCATGAAGCATCCACAACCCTTTTTGTTTCAGTGTGAAAAGTTGATAGCACACACTTCGAAAGGAGGAAAAACAGGAAGAGAGAGTTACTTAAGGGTTTGCTTGTTTTTATACCCTCTCTCTCTCTCTCTATATATATATATATATGCTGATACTATGTTTAAGTTATATTTTCTTGATTAGTTTTTAGTAGAATTCAATATTAACTTTTTTATTAAATAGTTTCTGTATTGATTTTTATACAATTCCAATATTTTAATTACTTTTTATACAATTTTGATATTATCGTTTTTATTAAAAAAATTTTATACTATTTGAAAGTTTGTTATGTGAAAAGTATAAAATTTCTAATAATAACTTTGTAATTTAATAATTTGATATATGTTTTAAATGCTGTGTAATTTCTATCTTTCTTTGTAAATTATAAGTTAATTAACTAAAT
Source organism: Acanthosepion lycidas (assembly GCA_963932145.1). Taxonomy (NCBI): domain Eukaryota; kingdom Metazoa; phylum Mollusca; class Cephalopoda; order Sepiida; family Sepiidae; genus Acanthosepion; species Acanthosepion lycidas. The sequence goes on from OZ010602.1 coordinate 41,226,700, forward strand.
TTTATTTTTATTTGTATCCACTTGGTATTTACCAAATCTTTATACAGATTTCTAAAAAATTTTTCTTAAGCACTTCAATAACATTTGCCTCTTGGATTCCTAGATATTTGTTTGGCTCATCTTGATTTAGTTCTTTTATTGGAGTATCTATATTAATCAGATTTTGGGTTTTGTGGGAAAATGAAACAAAATCATTAAATAAAATAATAATAATGAATAAAAAAAAAAAGTAATACATTTTCCCATGATATTAATAATAAAGAAATTGGAAATTTTGTTACCCCACTTGACCTTGCCAAATGTCCTTTAGGTTGCACTGTTTAAAAGTTTTTTAAAAGACAACAGCAGCATGTGGATGAAGACATCCCCACTGGGAACATCTCTTTTCCCTGGTTAACAGATGACTGAACTCTCTTCTACTTCCCAACAAATAGCTTTTGAACATGTTTTGCCAACCCTTTTACTTGGGCTCAACCATTATAAGCACGTTTATCATTACTTACCCGAACTTACTTCTGGACCAGAAAAAGAAAACAAACATGCTCAAGAGATATTATGGGATTTTTAATGACTTCCACATCAAGTCAGGCAGATGACAAAGAAGAGACAATTGAACAGTTTAAAAGATATTTGATATGCAACATACATCAAAGACATGAAATGAGAGAGTTGCTAAAAAACATGCTTTTAGCAGGTGTAGCCAAACAAAAGTAAGATTCCAATACATTTCAGTTAGAAATAGTTTGATACACTTATCTGTCATTCAAACAAAGGTTGCTGTCTTAGGGCCATCTGGAATGTTCAAACACATATCTTTTCTTGAGAGGTAGATTGTTACCGGTTTGGGTGCAGTTCCCTGGAGTCAGCTATCTCCTTTGAGATCTTGGGCCACACTCATTTTAGCATTTATAATTATGTGCCAAATCTTATTTGGTGTGAAAACTGGGTTACACCATTAAAAGTAGATAAAAGAATCTTCCAATAGCAGTAGGAGCAATGGGAGATAAACTAATTTTTTATAACATTGAGAACTTTGTTTCCCTACAGTTTATGTATAAAAAAGAATAAAAAGTCCATAGTAGAAACCCAAGTTTTTGTATATAAAAATTTTATTTTTATTACTTTTAAAATGTTAGCCTTGAATAAAAGTTTAATTGTCTAGGTCAGGCGTCAGCAACCTACGGCATGTGTACCACATGTGACATACCAAGCAATTTCCAATGGTGCACAGCTGCAAATGACATCATGAAGTCTGAACCAATAACTACTGCAACACAAAGAAGTTATTTAGCTGTTTCAATTTGAATATATGCTGAAGTATATGTACTATATTTTACTATATAAAATATATTGTAGAGCAGGTATATTGACCTTGACTTGTATAAAAATATGTATGTTGTTGGGACACTGATTTTAAAACCCTAATTCTGCACATAGTTAGCAAAAGGTTACTGACCCCTGGTCTAGGTTGCTTTTCTTAGTACATGTTCTTTTCGGAGAAGTGTATTTTTATGAAGGCCAGACGGTTTGGGTAATAAGTTGTTACCCTTCTATATCTTTTTCAACTGAAGCCACCAAAATTGTGGAGGATCCATTTCCAGTTTATGGAAAATTATTTTTTCATATATGCTGACTAATGTAAGATATGGTTTATATCCCTTGTAAGAACCCGAATGGGGCTTTGTGAGCCTATTTAAATAGAGCTCAGGGCAGTTTTGACAGCAAGAGGACAAGGCAAATCAACATCAAGGTCCAGAAGGCTTTTGACATAAAGAAGAGAGCATCAGGAATTTCCTTTAAAATTTTATGCAATGGTTGAGTTTTATTTTGTGATTTGCACCTATTATAATTTGACATTTCTACTAAGCTTTTGTGTTTGATACAAGAACCCAGATTTACAAGGGAATAAAATTTTTATATGTGTGCTTCTTCTTTAACTGTTTACATATGATCACATACACACATACAATACACCAATTCACAACCCTAAATTCCATAGCCTTGTTGCAGGCTTGCTGGTCAAGTGTTTAAGTCAGAAAACACATGTCTCCTGGTATATGTATCCCACAATAAAAATAGTGGACTCAGAATGTGAGTCCAAGTAAAAAAATAGAAATAACAACAAAACTATATATAGAAACAAAGAATAAGTATGTATTAACAAACAAGACAATAAAAGACTGTTGCATGTTACAAAACAATGTACATGAATAAAGAAAATTAAAAGACTAAAGAATGTGTTTGTGTGTATGTAGTTTGGTGTAGGAGAAAGTCCTAGAGAAAATGAAGTGAAAGGTGCATATGTGCATGCATGTGTGTGTGTGCACACATGTGCATTCCCCAGAGGGGAAAGCGTTTTCCTCATTCGACCTACATCTTGTTGCCCCTGAGTGAAATAGGAAAAAAAGAGAATGCCATAGAATGTCACTACCTATTTATAGGCTTAGAGTGTACTCTAGTGGTGTTCTTTTTTTTTTCAGAAAGTAAGTGGAGTAACCACAGCCTTCACAGACCTCAGTCAGTTATGTGCCATGCGTGATAGACGCATAGGCGATCATGTATCTTTCGATACATGACTGATGAGGCAGATTTTTTCCTGCAGTAGGTTGCCATTTCTTTCTGTGGTAGACTCGTTGCCATCCAAGGCTATAGAACCCAGTCTGTTACTTTTCTTAAATGTAGTTTTTGCACTTTGTTTAAGCCAAACCATATGAACATATAACCAAAATGTATTTTCAAGTCATCCATGTATTGTAGAATAATTGATTTACTTTTAGGTTTTATCAATACCAGGTCTTAAAAAATTCAAGATTAAGAGAAGTTCAAGGCAAAAAAAAAACAAAGTCTCCTTGAAAAATCCCGCAGTTAATATTTCAGTTTTCAGGCTTCAATATACTATTTATGTGCTAGTGGGATTTATTATTATCTTATCATCATTATATTATTTATTTTTTAAAGTTAAATATTTAAAAAATTTTCAACAAATTTTCTGCCCTTCTTTTTCCGTCAATGCGATCTCCTGAATTTGGAGGTAAACAAGTATAATTTCGCGCTATGTTTTGACAGGAAATTTTGTGAAACTTCGAAAGTTATTTTCTAAAATGGATGGTGTAATGAATCCATGGTGTTTGGACGATAAGATATATAAGAGCTTGAATGATGTGTGCGTGCTCGCCGAGAAAAATCGGGTTGCTCGAAAAAAAGTAAGTTTCCTAAAATCATTTGTTCCGTTATGATTGTTGTCAAGTCAACCAAGTTAATAAACTTTGGAAATTCAAAAAAATTCTAAAAAAAAAAAAGTGTATTGATAAAAATTTAGTTTTTTTTTATATTTAAAATATCTTTTTTTTTCTTTTGTGAATATCTCAGCTTTCAAAAAAAAATCATTGTAAATTCATATCATGGGAATTATTTTAATTTTTGATTTTAAATGACTGGTTGTTTGTCATGATTCATAACTAAAAAAAATATTAGTTTTTTTTTTTGATTTTTAAAAACATTTAAAATTTAAATGTACGTATATCAATTATTAAATACTGCCAACTTACAATATGTACTTTCTTTTTTTTTAAGGATCGGAATAATCTTCAAATAAATTGTGAATAATTGTGCTGTTAACTTTTTTTACGTGCTGCACAAGTAAAATAAATGTCATTAATAATTAATATAATGATTAATTTAAAAATAAACCTTTTCTTTTTGTTTAGTAAAAAGTTTACTTACATTTTTTTTTTTTTTTTTTTTTTTTTTTTTTAGATTATTAAATTATCAAAGCAGTTTACTTTTTAACTTTTTAAGAGTCGTGATATTCGGTTGGTAGCTTAGCTTTGTTTTGGCTCTAGGACACCGAGTGAGGATCGATCTTACTCTTCAGCAGTAATTAATAATGGTCTGCCAAACAATCTCCCTAACAATTCATTACCCGACCCCGCGATATTCAGTTTTATGTCAGCGCATCAGAAATACAAAAAAAAAATGTAAATTTTTGTCAAAAAAAAAAAAAAATATGTTTAAAATTATAAGTAAGTTATTTAATTTCAATTTCAGCAAAACATCCGTTCTATGATTAAAAAAAAATAAATACGGTTTCTTGGTGCTTTACTAGCATCAAGAATCCTTGTCACTTATTTTTTTTTTTACTACTCTGTGACTGATATTTAATTAGTGTTTTTTTTGTTGTTTAAAAGATTTTTTTATTAGATTGTTGTAAGAGAAACTTTTTAATTTGCCTTTCACTTTCATCATATTTTTGTTGCATTTTTTTCTTTTATCGCAACGTTCAAGTAATTTTACTACTAATAAATTAATTAGTTTCAAACAAGATTTGAAAATATTAAAGAAAAAAAAAAAGGAAAATTTTTATTAACCAACTCGTTTTTCGTCCCCCAAGGGACTTTTTCAAGGTAATTGTAAGGATTTTTTTTTATTTTACATGTTGTAAACAGAAGTTAGTGGAGGGAAATATCGTTAAGTTTTTAAAATTTTAAGAACGTTCTCTAAAAATATTCTTTTAGTTGATTGTGTAAGTGAAGGTAAACTATGGAGGGTCCTACTCCTAAGTAACGTCATTTTATGCCTAATAAACGAAAATGAGTAACTAGTGTGTTACTGTTAGTGTTAATTTAGAGAATTTTTATTTTCTTATTTTGTTCTCACCCGATCATCGAAGTTAAGTAACGTTGAACCTATTCAGTATCTAGATGTGTGACCACTCAGAAATTAAATATCAGGCGCTCTAAGCTGGGATGTGTGTGTGGCTCGGAATGAGAAATCGGGGAGCTGAGTTCGAATTCCAGTCGGGTTCACTTATGTGCAAATACCCTTGGGAAAGGTATGAATCCACCTCTTCTCCCAGCAAGTAAAACTTGCATCAGAAAATCATTATTACCTCGAAAAAAAATTCTTATAATCCAAAAAAAGTATGTTTCAGCTTTAAAGAGGTTGATAAGTCATAAAAAAAGTCAATCCTTTGATATCTGATGCAAGTTCCCCACCTTTTTTGTAAATCTTGTATTGATCACATTATGGAAAAATCAAAAATGTGTGCTCAGAATATAATAAAGAAAGCTATACCAGGTAAATTCATTATTTGGCATAAATCTTTTTTGGTAGTGGTGGTAGGGAGCAGCTAAGGTTATCTATTGATTGATTCATTCATTCATTTTCTAATTAAAACTATAGACAAATTTAAGTAATATTAAAATTTCATCGATTTTTTTTTTCTTTTTTTAATGGTTTGTCAACCTTTTTGCAGCTTATTTAAAGCCAAAAAATATTTTTAGATTGTAATTTTTTTTTCTTTTACTTTTTGATAATAATGATTTAGCAACGCAAATCTTTCTAATTAACTCATACCTGGGGGTGGGAAGAAGAGAAGGATTCATACCCTTTCGCAAGGGTATTTGTGCATAAGTGAATGTAATGAACCCAACTGGAATTGGAACTCTGCTCTCCAATTAACAATTTTGAGCCATTATTCATTACATTGCCCACCCATGCATGATTTGGAGACAACATTGTTTGATAACATAGATAGTGGTAAATGTGATATTATGAAAACTAGAATTAATGCTATAATTAATGAAGAAACAGTGAAGACAGAGATGAGTGTCAACACAAAGTTTTTTATGACAAATTTGAAATAATTCTTTTACACTTACAGACACTACATTTGATGTCTCATTGTAAGTACAGGACACCAGGGATAAGGCATATAGAATATCAGGACTTCAGAGTTCAAAGATTGAGAAAAAATTGAGTTAAAACAGAAATTACTTTGTATTTTATTTCTAAATTTTGAATATGTACCAATTTTCAGCACTTGTACTCTTAATTAAAACTATAAACAAATTCAAGTAATATTAAAATTTGATTGATTTGTTGTATTTTTTTTTTATTTTTTTTTACAGTATGTGCAACTTTTTTGCAGGTTGTTTAGAGCCAGAAAATATTTTTAGGTTGAAAGAATTTTTGGGAAATAATAAATCCTACTAATTAATTCATAGCTGGGATGGGGGTGAAGAATAGGTGGAGTCATACCTTTCCCAAGGGTATTTGCACCTAAATAAATATAACAAACTCCGCTCACTGATTTCCAATTCCAAGCCATTACCCATGACTCCACCTTCACATCCAAACTTACAGCACCTGATATTCTCAAGTGGTCACTCATCTGGGTACTGACCAGGCTCAACATTGCTTAGCTTCAGCAATCATACAGGAACTGGTGTTACAACATGATATGGACATAAGCCTAAAAAATATTCTATTTTTAAATCATAGTAGACAAGATTTTTAAAATACCATAAAAAACTACTTCACAAATTATCTTCTTGAGAATAGGTATTATTGTAGAGAAGTTTTTCGTGATTTCCAATAAAGCAACATTGATGATTGTTTTCTTTTTTCATTTTATTGAATTTTCTTTGTAGAAGCTCATTAATGAAACAGAAACAAACTTAGAAGAAAAATTTCCATCATTGGAACTTATCAAGTTTCTTCAATCTGCAAATGACTCAGTGGAAGTGATCAGCAAGGTAACTACTTCAGTTTTTAAGAATATTTTCCTGTTTTAAACCATTTAGTGTGTAACAGAACTAGATCAGAAATAGGGCAAGAACAGTTTAGCTTTATTAAAGACACTGGAACAAAAAATGCAATCAAATGCAGAAGGATGTATACTTACATTTCATAGACTATGAAAATGCACTTTATAATGTATGACACTGAAAACTTGATTTATTTCAAAAAGATATTAAAATAATCAGTGGCATTTACTTAGAACAAACTGCCTGTGTATGGATAAAAAATGAATGGAATGATTACATAAAATAGAAAGACATTAGACAAGGATGCATCTTCTATCCAGATTTACTTAACCTAGTTATTGTGAAAAAATAAGACAAAATGGAAAAGCTTTTTTAATGACAACATGTTTTTCCTTTATGTGCTAGGTTGGCACCTGGTTCAGAATGAAAGACAAAACTGTGTTGTTTTTTTTTATTATTATTATTATTATTATTATTATTATTAAAGTCATTATTGTGTGTTGGATTTTAAATTAGACCACTCCAAATAGATCTGTTATTCTCTCCATTAGTTTGTATATCATAATGTGCAGCTTTTGCAATGATCAGTGATATTATGTATCATTAGTATACCAATGCAATATCTCTTCTATTGAAAATCCCGAAAGCATATAAATCTATATAGGCTGCACAAGCCATGAGTTCAAAAAAACAGTTCAATCAACATCAAAGTTCATTTAGGATAAATAAATATAGAAATCAAAATCTCTCTCAAAGTACTTCTGGCACCTAAAAGAATCCAATAAAACACCTACAGTAAAATGGAAGTTAATAAGAAAAGCTAGAATATGTAGATCATTAAATGACCCATGTCCTTTGTGCATACAGGAGAAACTATATATTACTAAGTTTATAAAAAATAAAAACTTGCTGAATCAGAGAAATGAAATAGCTATTTTTTGCTGTCATTGTAAAAAACTTTCCTTAAATAATATTTAAAAATAAAATTAAAAAGTGCAACCTGGTAATATACATACTAATATTTGATATAAAAAATAACTTTATATACTGTAAGTAATTCTATTACTATTACTTGTTTTAAAAAGAAATATGGTCTATTAAAATTAAGAGTGAAAATATTTTAAAATTGTAGTTAAATAAAACAAATTCTAACCTAAACATCTTTTAAAATTATAGTTAAATAAGACATTCTAACCTAAACATCTCTCTCAATGTACTTCTAGCACTTAAAAGAATCCAATAAAATACCTACAGTAAAATGAAATTAATAAGAAAAGCTAGAATATGTAGGCCATTAAATGACCCATGTCCTTTATACATACATGAGAAACTATATAAAGTTTATAAAAAATAAAAGTTTACTGAATCAGAGAAATGAATTAGCTAGTTTTTGCTGTCATTGTCAAAAATTTTCCTTAAATAATATTTAAAAATAAAATTTTAAAAAATGTGACCTGGTAATATACTTACACTTGATATGAAAAAATAATTTTATATACTGTAAGTAATTCTAGTACATTTACTTTTAAAAGAAATATAGTCTATTAAAAATTAAAAGTGAAAATATTTTAAAATTGTAGTTAAATAAAAACGTATTCTAACCTAAACATTCTCAAAAAAAATCTTTAAGTATACAAAGAGAAAAATGCTGTAAGAATTTTTTGCCATTAACAATAAAATTTTTAAAAATCCCAGATGACATGCATTTAACGGATGTCAGAATTCATTGAAAAATACATCCCTACCTAAACATAACGCCTTTTTCGAACGTAACTAATAACTTATACAACAAAAGCTAATAAAAATGAACACGCTAGCACCCCTTGTCTGAATGATTGGATCTCTCTGTATCCTTGGAAACAGTGAATTATGAATTTTTTGGTGCCTTTAAAACTCAGTAAATTTAAAAAAATAAGTTACTACAAAATTCGCTTGATAAAATGGAACTAATGGATGTTTTTAATTTAATTACAAAATTAAATTTGAAACTTTAAGCTTCCATTTTTGAAACATGGTTATTACTTTGTAGCAAAAAAAGCATTTTAAATCAGTTAATTTATAATATATATATATATATATATATATATATATAGTGCAACAAAAGACTTTTTAATGAAAGTAAGTTTATATATAATCAAGCACTAAGAAATACCAAATATTAGGTTGGTGCAAAAATAATGACGTAATAATGTTGTTTTTCGACATATTTTTTAACATCAAAAAAACGACATTATTACGTCATTATTTTTGCCAAGAAATTAAAAACTATAATTCTAAAAACAGAAAAAGGTATGTAATTTGGTTCAAACCACACTTCTGCAGACTTTCCACTATTAATATAGGCTGTTTCTTCTTAAAACTAATAGATAAGCATTTTAATGATAAAAATCACCTATCAAAAATTTTTAATAATTTAAAATTAGTTATTCATGTATTAGCAAAATAGAAAGGATCATCTCAGCCCACAAGAGTAAACTCCTAAGTAAATTTCTAAACAGTGGAGCAATGGAACATGGAATTGTAGAAAAAAAACTGAGTGTCCTGTTGAAGGTAAATGCATGTCTAAAAATGAGGCAACCATTTTCCCCAAAGATTTTTTTTAATATATTTTTCTTTGAATAATTTATATTTAAAATATTTTTTAAAATTGAGATGTTTAATTTTTTCAAATTATAGCATACAAACTTAGTCATTATAAGATAGTTCGACAGTTTTAAAAAAAAAAGAAAAAAAGAAACTAGTTTCAGTATTTTACTTAGATGTTCAAGCAATAAGAAAAGATTAAACTTATCTGAAGAGAGACATTTCATACTCATAACAAACAAATGAATATTTTTCTAATATGTCTATGTACTTGTTCTTTATTTTGCTTGTATTTGATGAGGATGAACATTCAATCAGTTGTTCTTTTGACTATTGAACCTATTGTTTGTGTTGTTAACACAGCATTTTGGCCAATCCATTCTCCAGCCTTCTGCAGTACCTAAAGAAAGCTGTAGAATACATTGTTCAAAACATTGATGGCAACAATAAAGTTAGTGCAAAGAACGAGTTCAATAATTCAAAGAACAATATTTAACATGATAACTTTTCTCAAAATTATAAAGTGTAGGTTGAATATAGTTCATAAATAGAACTTTTTTTTTTTCACAATTATTTTTTCATTTCTTTTATGTTTCATTGGCAGATAACGTTTGAAATTCAACAAAGATCTCAGGATAAAGAATCAGCAGACATTCTTCATTCTAACCAAATTCGTAAGTTTTTTTGTTTTTTTTTTCCTATCTCTCTCTCCTTAAAATGTGAGTAGAAGAAATACACTTATCTTCCAAAAAAAAAAACAAAAAAAAAAACTGAGGGCATGTGCATGCCAATGACATTGGTTCCATACTACAAATAAAAACTCATTCCATCGTTTTTAAAAGAAAATGGTTAATGGAATAACTCACATGTGCTACCTATGAGGATGATGGAACAACCCAAACATTCTGGCTATGAATGCATATAAAGTCAGTGGCAGTGAACAAATGAGAGAAGCCGACAAGTAGGTTTATGGCTATTTGGACATACGGCTCTGTGAATTTGTTTCAGTTTACTACAAAATGAAATCGTTTTTTTTTTTTTTTTTTTTTTTTTTTTTTTATGTGGTTGTTGTATGAGAGTAAGAGGTAAGAATTACATGATATGTAGGAAAGATAATGGTCAACCTTGGACTTGAAGAGGTTAAGATTGTAGCAAATGTGGACGCTTCCTCTCAGGTGTCTGTTTCATAAAGTAGCAGCTCTTGAGAAGTTGTCTGCGTAGTTCTTTCGTACTTGTATTGGAATACTAAGAGGATGGACATGATTCATGCCAGTGTATGTGGTATGGCAGGTCTTAGCTGTGAAGGTCAGAACTGGTTGAAATGTAGTTCATTTTAACATTTGACATGGAAATAGCAAGAGATTTGTGACATTTCATTTGTGAGACAGGAGTTGTAGAATGGAAAATAATTCATTACCCACACTTGTCTGATCTGAATCTTATAAAGATAGAGCATAACAGGAGGAATTAGATATTTACTGGAGCAGTACCAGGAACCAATCATTTTTCCAGCATCTTTAATGATGGATCATATATGTGTGTGTGTGTGTGTGTTCGGCTTGAGGTCTAGGTTAGTGATTCCCTTTCTCTGGAATGCATTTTCAGAATTAAAATTTGCTTGCACCTCACCTAATTTTATGTGATAAAAAGTACATTTAAAAATAAAAAAATTGAGATTGTTAAAGGGAGATAACCGTGGATTTGAAGTCAGAATATTATCATTGATAACTCTCACCTCCAATTTTAGGACCCTACTTACTATATTCTTAATACTTGATATAATGCAAAAATATCACAATGATAAAATCAGTCAATAATTATTTATACTGGGACTCATGCATAAAATTACATGTAATCCATAATAATATTTTAAATTTTAAGGTCATATTTATTTTTGACATATGAATTTTTTGAAACTTTCTAAATCTTTGATTGTCTTTCAATCGTTCCACCTCACCTGCTATCCTCTTCTTCTGCTGCACTTATGAGGTATGCCATACCATTCGGGAATCACTGGTCTAGGGTGAACTTTAGTCTTAATAGGCATTCAAGAAGTCTCTTTGAGATAATAATCATTCATCATCATAGGCAATGACTGAACATTATTAGTTTGGTTTTGGAGATATTGAATGTTAAAAGCTAGTTTTCCCTCATTGGAGCAATTGGATTACTGCAATATAGCAACAATTATTACTTTATTAAACAAGTAAATTCATAATAAAGTTTTGCATATCAAACATTTTTTATTTTCCTGTATATTTATAAATTAAAGTATGTACTTAAATTTGTTTGAATGGAAAGCAGAAAAACAATAGTTAATTTAACTTTAAGTTAAATGAAAGCAGGCTTTTAATATGAATTTGTGCTAAATAAATGTATAGTGATATTTTCTCCAGTTGTTCTCTTGATGAATGGTTTTATTAGGCATGTTACTTAAATGTAATTCTGTATTCCTTTTTTTCTATTTTTTTTTTTATTTTTTTTTTTTATTTATTGGAAGGCAGTGTCAAGCCCAGTCAGCACTTAGGTGGGCCAATTCCTATGTCTATACTTTTGATGGCTGACAAATCTTTGCATGAAACATACACATTTGCAGATTACACCTGGTCATTGGGTCCAATCTTGGATGGAGTTGTACTCATCCACTTTGTTTGTATGCAATTCTTGTTAGAAAACATTTCAACCACCAGTGTGAACAATTTTTTGCGAGTTCCTCCTGTTGCCGGTTGATGTTATCCTTTTTCATAATCTATCTCGGTTGATCTTTATAGCAATGCATACAGTAGCTGTGGGATCTATGGTCATGATTGATTTGTTTTCTGCTGGTTATTTAAAGCCAGAAAATATTTTTAGATTGTAAGTTTGTTTTTTTTTTTTTTGTTTTTTTTTTAGATAATAATGGTTTAGTGATACAAGTCTTACTAATTAACCCATAGCTGGAGGAGAACAGGTGAATCCATACTTTTCCCAAGGGTATTTACTCGTAAGTGAATATAGTAAATTCAGCTCTCTGATTAACAACTCCAAGCCATTATCCGTTACACCAACTGCACATCCAAGTTTGCAGCACTTGGTATTCTCAAATGGTCACCCATTCAGGTACTGACTAGGCTTGGGTTAGTGTTAGTCAATCAATGGTCAGTGCTGAATTCAGTGTAATGGATATATTTATAGTTAAAAATAAAGAATGCTTGTCAAAAGTAGCTTTATTTATCCTTACTATATAAAAATAAAATGTATATTTCCAGTAAAAAATAATATATTTAAGGAGGACAGCACCTATTTTCTAAGCTTTGTTTAGGTGGACACTATAGGAAATTATACCTAGTAAATGATTTGCAAAACTAGCTTGCTAACCCTTCCTTTATTTTACTTTATATTTGTGTAACATTTTATTTTTGTAAACTAAAAAGTAATTCTGAGTGTTTTGCAACAGCGTTATAATCATGATTTTTTTTCTTCTTCTAGAACAAAGAATCACAATGATTTCCAATTTCACTGATCATCTAAAATCTCTGGTGCAAGAAAAACAGACTCTGCTGACTGCTCTTCAAAGACCACTTGTTGAAAATTCTATAAAATTGGAACTTAAACATCATGAGTAAGGATTTTTTATTTATTTTTCAGAAAAAGTATTGGCCTCCTTTCAAATATGTTAATGACCTTATGTATTATTGCACTATAAGTTGATTTTTTTGTGTGTGTGTGTGTTAGTCATGGGTGGGTAGGAACTCCTTTTTGCTTTTGTCTTTTCTAAATTTGTATTTGGAGCTGATTTTTTTTTTTTTTTTTTTTTTTTTTTTACATCATTTTGTTTTTGATAAATTCACAAATAAATTAAAGCCAACCTAACATTGTTTTATTTGTTAAAAACATAAGTCAGCTTGTGTATTGCATATTGCTAAATGAAATTTTAATTAAAGGCCATTGTCAAAATCTGTTAAATTTTGGATATTAATCCCTAATAATGCTGCACCAATTTTATTAAGATTTTGAGGGAAAAAAAAGGTCAAAAATCTGACTCAAAATTGTATAATTCTCTGCTTTTTTGTTTCTTCTAATAAGAATATCAAATTTTGAATATCATTTATTTTGTGATTTACATAATAAATGTTCTAAAAACAAAGTGTGTTATCACAGTACTGAGACAAAGTTAAATAATTCTAGTGCTAGATACATATTTCATTTACTTTTTCTTTTTTAATCATTTCAGTTGTAAATAGCAGACATTTCCATCTGTTTTTTTATAATTAATCCTGTTTTAATTTTGTTATGTTGCTAGCATTTATATTGAATTTGCTTTTATTTAAACACTGCTGTGGAGTTGGAACACAAAACCTTCAACTCCAACTTCTATTTTTGGCATCTCTGACTCTAACTCCTCTTTATTTAATTAAGTGATTAGGGTCAGTAAATCTCATAAAGCCTATACATACACTCCTAACTTGAGTATGCCTATATCATTAGAAATGGTTTATATCAAAGAATAAAGCTATTGTGGCTTTTATGTCATACCTAAACTTTCTTCAGTATTTTCTAACAGAATTAGAGACGAAATGTTCGAAAGAATATAGAAGAAATAAAAATAAAAATGCTATAATGTAAGACTTTTTACATATATATATCTTTGCAAATAAGAAATAAGTACAGAACAAAAATAAAACAACTTTATAACAGAAATTGAAATATAATCTTTTACAGGATGTAAAAGACATAACAAAAATAAAAATTCTATAAAGTTTTTTTTTTTTTTTTTTTTTTTTTTTAATATATGCAAATACAAAATAACTACAAAAAAATAAAATGACTTTAAAAAAGAAGTTGAGATGAATTTCTTTAAAGGAAATAGTAAATATACAGTAGAAGAAATAAAAATTCTATAATGTAAGATTTTTTACATAAAGTGTAAATTCAACTAGGGTTGGAGTCTATATAGTTTTACCGATTCCAAATCCAGTAATCCCTTAATTGCTTCTAACTCCACAGCCCTGCTTTTAAAAGTTGTTTTTGACTATTATTACACCCACAATTTATCCCGATTCTGAACTGTAAAGCTTGAGTCTTCAGAAATAAAAAGCCTATTCATAAAACCTGAATAATGGATCTTTTAATTTTTTTTTTTAATTGCACATGAAATTTTTTTTTTTTTTTGTGCTTATTGTTTTTATTTTTTTTAAATAATTAAAAAAAATATTTTCTTCTCTAGGCCCACTATGAAGATGTTCTCACAGGTTTCCAGTATATTAAGGGACCTTGTGAAAAATTTAAACAACATAGAATGGTTGGTGAATGCTGACTTGGCTTCTCCTAATAAATTAGTAAGTATTGTTCTTAGCAACAGATTTATTTAATTTTATTTTTATTTACTTATCATTTTGCTTATTTCAAAGCAAGTTTCTTTTCATGTGTGACCATAAAATGAACCCCTTTCTCAGCTTTTCACCAACCAGGCACATAACTCCATGTTGCATCTCTATTGTTCACATCAATGTGCACAAAAACTGGCAAAGGTCTGCTATACATTCACAAGAGAAAATGAAAGCATCAATCCTGTTTTTAATCATTTGGTTATTTATCCAGTGATTAACTTGTACAATCTGGTGGGTAGACAACTTCTTCCATGACAGACTATGGATCAGGTTTTTCCCTTCAACCAGCAAGAACACTGACTCTCTCTGTCCATCTCTACATTACCATGAATGGCTGGTAATTCTAACAGGCAACATTGGAGTTAATTTGATGGAGAATCTCTCCCCTTTAACAGATGTTCCAGAATTACCCTCAATCCTAGTTGTAACTGTTTATGTAAGCCAGCAAACAGAAATTTCCTACATTAAGTGAAGTGCCACTTGGTCCTAAAACTTTAAATTTGTCTATTATTTCATTCATTTTTGGTCAAGTGGGAGTCTGTTTCGAAGACTGAGATAAAGTCGTTTACCATGTAAATTTAGTATGTGATGTCCTGATCACAGCCATGGTATCCACATGCATTTATTACAAAATTATTAAATTCTAATATTTGAGGAAGTAAAAATGTGGGTCTTATATGCCATGAAATACAGTAAATCTGTGTTGAAATGTGTCACAAAGGAAAAAAAAAAAAAATTTGTCTCTCTCCTACTGTCGTAGCAACGGGCACAGTCTCCACTTCTGAGACGAACTGCCCTCCTTCTCATTCCAGCCCTTTACATAGAGCTTGGTAACTCGCCCATGCAAAACACCAACAAGCCAGCTACTAATCACAGTTTCTGTGCCTGCCCACCTTCACTCGCTTTGGGGGTGTCAAGTTGACCGACCAACTCATTATATTAAGCATTTAATATTACTTGCTTACAACCATATCACATTGAAACACTAGTTCTCATATGATCACTGAAGTTAAGCAACATCAAGCTTGGTCAGTACGTAGATAGGTGGCTGCTCTGGAATACCAGGTGCTGTAAGCTTGGATGTGCAGGTGGTTTAATGGATAACAGTTTGAAACTGGAAATTTTTGAGGCCAACAGTCTAAATAGTGTAAATAGTTACAAAGTAATTTCCTTTTTAATACAAGATAAACAATTTTATTTTAACTTTTGAACTCAGAACTGATATTTTATATACCTGGCCTCCTGTACTTAGAGGAATATATCAAACATAGTGTCTGTAAGTGTTAAAAAAATCTTATTCTAAATTTGCCACAAGAAACTTCATTGTGTTGACACTCACCTCTATCCCGACTCTCTGGCTCTTCATTAATTATAGATCTAGATCTTTTATCATTATCACTGTTATCAATCAATATTGCCTCCAAATCACTCTTAAAGCAGTTACTCCTATTCAGCTACTTTCATTCATTGAATCCAGTAAATCTGACCTCTGCTGAGCACTCTTTGCAAACTGTTACCTGCATTTACCACAGAGTATTCTACATTGATCTACCAATCAATACAGATATAGACACCATAACTTAAAACCCATATACCAATCAGGAGGATTCATATGTTTAATAGTATCTTATATCTAAGGATTTATATTTAGTTAAAATAAAAAATTTATTCTCCCCCCACTCATTTTTTTCCTCCCCGGTTTTTTGAACAAGTAGAGGTTTATTCCCTGTTTTTATGTTTTTACGACCCCTGGAGATGATCCCAACATCTGGAATCTTTGGAAAGTGCCTTGGAAACCATACCACAGGTTGACCTAAATCTTGTGAATTAATTTGGGTAGAGAGAACTATTTGGGAACTGTTGATGGTTGTGCAATTAATTTCTGCTTTTGTTTACTCTCCTTTTTTATTTTTTAAAACTTACTGAATACATTTGATTTTGCTTAAGTGGAACATAGCAGGACTGTGAATTTTTCTCAATAAGAACTTCCATTCTTTTTACATGACTACATAAAAAAAGCCAAAATGTTCCATACATTTGGCTCTTGTATAAATTTTTCTAAGCAGTCATTCCTTGTAACCAATGTTATATTTTAATCAGAATCTACAGCATATTTCTTTTTTGTTTTTGGCATTTCTCTCATTCTTTTAATGATAATTTAAATCTTAATAAAAGAATAAAATATTAACAATATTTAAAAATTTATTTTTGCTTTCTTTTTTTATTTTTATTTCCATAATTACACAAACAGACTTGCACTTACAACAACAGTGACAAAATGGTCTTTTGTTACAAATCCAGTACTCAAAATTAAATAGTCAGTAGATATTGGTCTCCTTTACTAGTAAAGGTTAATGTAGGTATTTATTTAACTTCATCAGGATGGGACCACAACAGTGAGACATTCAGCATTGAAATAACATGAAATAACATATTAATCTCTGCTCTATCATAAGTAGAAATGTTTGTGTTCTCTCAAAGACCTATTACAGCAATAAGTATTTTTGTTTGTTACATTGAAAAGTATTTTTCAAATTTAATCAAAGGGATTTTATTGTGGATATCACTGAACACATTTCATTGTTTTTAATGTCTTTATTTGTTGTATTATATATGGCCGGTCTGAAAATAATTCAGTTGTTTTGTATATCTTGAGAACTAGTTAAGCAATATTGACAACCAGTTAGAGGAAACCTTATTGTGCAACCATGAACGCTCTCCTGTGGGGTGACTCGGTCATGCCTATCATGTTCACAATGATCAAGCAAGATTTTTTTCTCATTTTATAAAGTAACATTGCATCACTCAGTTCAGACAGTGCCATCTACAGTCTAGATTTGATTCCTTACAACTTTTGGATTTTCACTAAAATTATGTTATTACTCCATGAATGAGGGTAAGAAGAATTCAATTATAATGGTGAACCCCAAATGTGACTTTCACCTGAAAGTTCTTGAGACAATTTATATTAAATCAAGACTACTTTGTGTAAACAAAAAGACCAGTTGTTGGTCTTCAGTGTGATCTGTCTAGTATAAGTATATATGTGTCAATATATTATTGATACTTTTATATTTCTTATCCCCCAATTCCACTCCCCTCACCATTGCATTGCTATTTACTGTGGCTGTATTTTCTTTTGTTCAATCCTTTCTTTTTTTTTTCTTTTTTTTAAATGTCTGTTTTTATAGCATTGATTAAATTTTGTAAATCTAATAAGAACATCTCAAATTGTTTTAAAAGTTAAGAGGGACTCTGGGGAAACTGCTAACCTCCAAAGGACTACTTTAAAGATGATTAATATTCCATTGCTCTAAGTAGGTTATGTGTTGTGAATATCAAATGGTTGACTACTTTCTATATAGATATCATATCTGTAAATGATATAGAAGCCATTAAAGCAATTTCCTGTAGGATAAAATTAAAAAATACTTTCAAATGCATGCTATAAACTAAAGTATCAATTTGAATGAAATTTAAAGAAGTTAATTTTGAAAACACTTTGAAGCTTTTAGTTTAATTTCAAGCTAATAGATAAAACTTAATATTTCCAATAAGCAAAATACTTTGTTGCATTTCTGAAACTAATTTATATTTACGGGGAGGAGAGTTTTAATAAGGATGAGGATTATATTAGTTCCCATTGCCTTCTTGTTTTTAAAATAGACCAAATGAATACAGTATAGAAAGTTTTTCTCCTAATAAAAGCAAATACTGTAAAGTTTTGTACACACCTAATATGTTATCTGTATCCCCCTCTTTCTCTCGCTTTTTCATATATATATATATATATATATGTGTGTGTGTGTGAGTTGGGATCAAATGTAAATCAAATATGGATCAGAATCTTATAGAATAAGATAACGAACAAATAGGGAACATTTATCGATATAACACGTTTCACTTTTATTAAAGAGAATGAGATATGGAGAAAAAGAAATTCTGGTATTTCTACTTTTGTAACATTTGATTTTCATTGGTCAATCATGTTTCATGTGCATTTGACTCTTTTAAACCAACATTACTACAATTTTTGGCATTCCAAATTCAATGAGAGATGACACGTCCTTGCAAAGTTTTAAGAAATAATTTGTGCATATGTATGTATGTATATGTTGAAGAAATGTAGATAAAGTTATGTCTATATTGTGAACACTTGAGAAAATTAATTGAAACAATTTTTGTGGAGGAGAAATGAATTAATGTTCATTATTATCTTAAGATGCTTCAGTTTTTATATTGAAATACTCTAATTAAAACCATTTTCTTTTTATTCTATTATAGGAAGAGGCATTGAGCTTCATTGAATCCAATTTGGCTTGCCTTCAAACTTGTTATCTGCGCTTGAACCAAGTCAATAACAACATGGAAGAGCTGAAATCTTTTTCATAAAAATGAGATTTATGAACTTGTTGGATAATATATGTTGACTTTGACAATATGGAAATTGTTTTATATATTATAATATTGAACAATTTTAATATTACTCAAATTGGCAAAGATTTACTCTAAAAAAGCTTTTGTTGAAAAAAGAAAATGAATGTCATTAATTTCTGCAGTTATTTTCTCCCCTTATTTATTTATTTTTTAAAACTTAGTGATTACATTTGATTTTGCTTAAGTGGAACACAGCAGGTCTGTGAATTTTTCTCAATAAGAACTTCCATTTTTTTTAAATGGCTCTACATAAAAAGACCAAAATATAACATACATTTGGCTCTCTTGCATAAATTGTTCTCACTAAGCAGTTATTCCTTGTAACCAATGTTTCATTTAATCAGAATCTACAGTATATTTCTTTTCATTTTAATGCTTTCTCTCATTCTTTTAATGACTAATTTAAATCTTAATAAAAGAATAAAACATACTTATCAAAGTTTATTTTATTTAACACTATTTAAAAATTTATTTTTGCTTTCTTTTTTTTTATTTCCATAATTACAGAAAGAGATTTGCACTTACAACAACAGTAACAAAATGGTCTTTTCTTACAAATCCAGTACTCAAAATTAAATAGTCAATAGATATTGGTCTCCTTTACTAGTAAAGGTTAATGTAGGTATTTAGCTTCATCAGCATGGGACCACAACAGTGAGATATTCAGCATTGAATTAGCATGAAATAATCCATTTATCTTTGTTCTATCATAAGTAGAAATGCTTGTATCCTCTCAAAGACCTATAACAGCAATAAGTATTTTTGTTTGTTACATTCAGAAGTATTTTTTAAATTTAATCAAAGGGATTTAATTGTGGATATCACTGAACACATTTCATTGTTTTTAATGTCTTTATTTGTTGTATTATATATGGTCTGTCTGAAAATAATGCAGTCATTTTGAATATCTTGAGAACAAGTTAAGCAGTATCTGTCTATATTTCTGAGATGAGGTATTGTAATTATTTAGGGTATTTAAATTGTTTGGACTGTTGTCCTCATCTTTATTGTTATATTCATGACATTTCGGATATTGTACACTCCAGCCTTCTTCAGGATCTGTCTATATTTCTGAGATAAGATATTGTAATTATTTGCAGTATTTACATTGTTTGGACTATTGTCCTCAACTCTGTTGTCATATTCACAGCGTTTCAGCACATGGTAGGCCACAAAAATCTCATAAGCCAGCCAAGCACAGACTTGATTACAATATGGGAACCTGTAATATGGAATGCTAGAGAAAAACAATGACAACAAATTTTAATATGAACTCTGGTTTAAAAAAAAAAAAAAAAAAAAAAAAAAATAATAGTTACTTAAACATTAGGTTTATAAATCCCAAAAATTCTTACACTGATGTCCTCAATAATACACAGCCCAGTTGATGAAAGTGTTGGTAATCCAGAGTTCTAGGTTCAATACCTGGCAACAGCAGAGGTGAACAAATAACTTGGAGAGTTGAGTTAAAGGGAAATAACTGAAATATTCAGAAAAGGCATGGCATGTGGAACTAGAACAATCTACCCCAGTGGATGAAATAAAGGGTTTGGTTCAAAAATCCAATCCTGAAGCAGGCCAGAGCTTACAATTGTGAATATGACAACAAAGATAAGGCTAATAGTCTGAACAATGTAAATAATTTAGCAGTGCTGACAACCAGTCAAAGGGGACTTTACTGTGCATGCATGAACAGACACTCAACCGGTGGAGTGACTCACAATGACTAAGAAGTTTTTTGTTTTTTTTTCTATTTTATAAAGAAACCTTGCATCACTCAGTTCGGTTAGTGTCATCTACAGTCTAGATTTGATTCCTTATGATTTGGGCTTTTCATTAAAATTATGTTAAAACTCCATGGATGAGATTAAGGAGAATGCAATCATAATGGTGAACCCAAAAAGTTCACCATCATCATTTCAACCCTGAAAGTTCTTGAGACAATTTACTTTGTGTAAACAAAAGGACTGGTTGTTGTCTCAGTGTGATCTATCTATAATAGTAGTTCACAAACATTTTTTCTTTGGGCTGCATTTTCAGAATGAAAATTTGCTCATGCCTCATCAAATTTTATATAAAAAGTACATTTTAAAATAAAAAAAAAAAAAAACAGAAGGTTAAAGGGAGATAACTGTGAATTCAAGGTCAGATAATTATCAGAGAACTCTCCTCCAATTTGCAGATCCTAGTTACTATATTCTTAATACTTGATATAAAGCAAAAATATCACAATGATAAAATCTGTCAATAATTATTTATAACTTAAGATGACTCATTTACATCTGAAGTCACAAAGATGATAAATATCTACAGCCATTACACATAAGGCAGTTGAATGCATACTGCTTCCAGTGAGTCAGTAATAATACAACATAATTGTTTATTTTAAGACATTTTTATGTTTATACATTCTTTTTTTTATAGATAACTGTTAATACTGTGACTCCTGCATGCAATCCATAATAGTATCTTACATTTTGAAATCATATTTATTTTTGGCATATGAATTTTTTGAAACTGTTTCTAAATCTGATTGTCATTCAATCATTCCACCTCACCTGTTATCATCTTGAGGCACACAGCATCATTTGGGAAACACTGGTCTATAGTATAAGTATACATGTATCAATATATTATTGATACTTTTATATTTCTTATCCCCTAAGTTCCACTTTCCCACCATCACTATTTACCGTGGCTGTATTTTCTTTTGTCCAATTCTTCTCTATTTTTTTTTCTTTTTTCTTTTTTTTTTTCTTTTTTTTTCTTTTTTTTTTTTTTATGTCTGTTTTTATAGCATTGATTAAATTTTGTAAATCCAATAAGGACTTCTCAAATTGTTTTGAAAATTAGGAGGGACACTGGGGAAACTGTGCTATCCTCTAAAGGAGTACTTTAAATATGATTAATATGCCATTGCTCTAAGTAGATTATGTTTTGTTAATATTAAATGGTTGACTACTTTCTACATAGCTATCATATCTATAAATGATATGGAAGCAATATCCTATAGGATAAAATTAAAAATACTCTCAAAATGCATGCTATAAACTATAGTATCAAATTTGTTGAAAATGGATATCATTACTTTGAGAATTTCCATAAATAAACTTTTAATAAAAGTCAGAGATCCTTTTTTTTTCTTTTTCTTCTTCTGTCTTTCTTTTCTTTTCTTTTTTTTTTTTCTTTGTTTAGTACTTATTCAAATATTTTCCTTTTAAACAGATTATTATATTCAAAACAAGTTAATATATAAAACTCATAACTGCATGAAATATTAAATGGATTAAATAACAGGATAATTTTCAAGAATAAATAAAATTGTTTCCTGCAATGTACTGTTTTTTTATTCAGAATTCCCTGTAGGTTACTAAGAGCAACATACACTTGATGAAGGCCAGAAAACAACACAGCCAAAACCTTGTGATAACAACAAAAATGAGGACAATAGTTCAAATGTAAGTAGTGTAAATCACAGAAATTGAAACAGAAGTCCTGTTTTTTCCTATCATCTAAACACCTATTATTTGGCAAGGAATACACTCCTGATCAAAAATTTAAGACCACTTGAAAATGTTTTATAAGAGATTGTCATGGATAAATTATAAACTTTTTGTTACTTAAGGTTACTAATTCTATAATCTAAAAGGTTATGTAGACAAAAGTTACAATTCGATCATTTTATTCAGAAATGGACATTTTTATAAAATGAGGCGTTTTACACTTGATCAAAATTATAAGACCAGGTGGTATAAATTGTTAGATCCAGGGTAATTTCAATGTTTTTAGTTAGAGATTAGCAATCACTGCGTAAAGGTGTCACCATGCCTAAAGCAAGCAAACTTACCTAAGTTGAGCATGCTCGAATTCTAGATTTACATATTCAAGGTTTGTCACAGTAGGCGATCGCAGCTAAGGTAAATCGCAGTAAAACTGTGATTAGCAACTTTCTAAAGGACAGTGCGAATTATGGAAATGCAAAGTCTATTGGTAGGCCAAAAAAATTTCTCCGGCATTGAGTAGGAGAATAAGACAGGTTGTCGTGAAAGCCAGTGGACTTTCTTCTAGTCAAATTAAGGCAGCCACAGATGCCAATTGCAGTCCAGTAACCATCAGACAACACTTATGACAAAAAGGCATGGTAAATAAAAAGTGCAAATAAATTCTTTAGTTGCTTCCACATCACAAAGTGAACCGTTTAAGGTTTGGTTGTGAATACCAAACATGGGACATTGAGAAGTGGAAGAAAGTCCTGTTTTCTGATGAGAAAAAATTCAATTTAGATAGTCCAGATGGCTTCCAACGATATTGGCATAACAAAAACATGCCTCCTGGAATTTTCTCCACACATCATAGTGGTGGAGGGTCCCTAATGGTATAGGGTGCCTTTTCTTACAGAGGGACAACGGAGCTCCAGGTAGTGCAGGGTCGTCAGACAGCGGCTGGTTATGTTAGCATGCTACAAAAAGCATCATTGATGATGTAGGGCCATCATTTGTGTGGGGATGGATGGTTATTCCAACAGGATAATGCTGTAATCCACATTGCATGCCAGACCTTGACCTTTCTACAAGAAAATGGGGTCCATCTCTTGAGACATCCTGCATGCTCACTGGACTTGAACCCAATTGAAAATGTTTGAGCATAGATGGCAAGAGATGTTTATTGAAATGGCAAACAATATTCAACAAAAAATGAACTTCGTGAAGCTGGAGCAATATTCCAAACAGCTTAATGGAAACACTAATTTCTAGCATGTGCCAAAGAATTTTTGAAGTCATCAAAACCCGTGGAGGTAGAACTCATTATTAAATTTGGTTGTTGAATGTTTTCGTACACTTTTCATACAATTTTGTAGAATTTTTGTCTCTGGTCTTATAATTTTGATCAAGTGTAATACGCCTCATTTTATAAAAATGTCAATTTCTCAATAAAATGTTCGGGTTATAACTTTTTGTCTATATAACCTTTTAGATTATAAAATTAGTAACTTTAAGTAAGAAATGTTTAAAAACTTTTCCATGAAAAAGTCTTTTTAAAAAAAATTTTTCAAGTGATCTTATTTTTGATCTAGATTTGATTTACAAAAAAAAAAATATTCAACTGATGATTCATCCATTCTGTTTTAATATTTTACCATTATTCTGATTTGTAATCATAATTTACTCATTTATAACCATATATTTCATTCTGGGATTATGTGTGTGTGGGGGGAGACAGAATACATTACTCAATACCAATAAATGAATGAATGGGAAGACCAGGTTGCTAATGTTTTTTTTGTTTCCCCCCCCCCCCCACACTAATGTTCACCTAATACACGGCCCAAGAGCTACACAAGGGAGAAGGTTACTGTGGCATATAAACATAAGAAAGGACAACAAGTGAAATTCTTGTGGCTACACAAGAAAAATAACAGCTAACTTTAGACTTGAAGAGGTCTAGATTTAGTTCAATCAGACATTAAAAGTAGAATGCAAAAGTAGAATTTAGAAGGAACCAGAAACCCAATGCTATCCTTCTTTGAGTATCTTTTTTTTTAATGATTAAAAAGAGAATTTATTGTTACATGCAACAATAAAATTAATTGTATAAATAAAATCATAGATTACTCATGCAGAAAATATAACATTGTAATTGCAAAATTTATGTAAATATTAATATCATTTTCTTTTTATCAGTATCAATAAACTATACCACCAATATATTGTTAATTTGATCTCAAATTCATCACAGTTATAAGAAATGAGCATAGTACATATAAAATACAAGACTAATAAAAAATATTTAGTAATAAATTATATGGACAAAGTATGCATATCTAATTTTTTGGCAGTAATTTTCTTGGAACTATCTCTTATCAGACATAAAATGTCAATCTTTTTATCAAATTATTGATCTTTTTTTCTAGTATTTAAATGCAATTCAAATCACCATCTTCTGTCTTTCTGAATTCTGTTTTTTTCTTCTTTCTCACTAAAATCTTCTGATTTTCTTTCACTCACAGTAACCTCTTGCATCTTAGTAGCATTATCACTTTGCTTGGGGTGAAATGATTAAAACAAAAAGAAAACATTTTGCTCATGCAGCTGTTGCTGATGTATTTTTCTTTTTCTTTAACTTCGGCGATCATGGCTCTCCATAACTTCCTGTCTCTTGCAGCTCCAAATAAATTGTCTTTTTCTTTATTTCTAAACCCTGTTCTGCCATCTATTTTCGCAAGTTCATCAAGTATGTTATGCATTGTTTTCCTCCATCCCTCTTGCCCTCAAAATTCATATGTGTAGGTTCAAGGTTTCAACTGACATAAGTCATCATCAGAGATGTAAATGAGAAAAGAAAAGGCAAAATTTTCATGGGTATTTTTAGTCATTATAATTCTTTAGTTGCTTGTTAATAGGTTATCTAATGGCTTATATTACGTTGTAAACGTATTGCAAACAAAAAAAATTCACATGTTGAATTAAACTTATTTTTCTGACATTATTTTTATGCCACTTCATACTTTTCTATTTTACCAATATTAAAAAGTATATATTAATAAAACTGAGACATGATGCTGATAATCAGTAGTAGTCATAATGGTGTTAGCAACCGACCTCCAACAAATACAAAAATAGTTGCACATTTTGCGTTTCTGTACTTACAATGCTAATGATTGTGTACAGTGGAGACATAGTTTACACCTAGGACTGGAGCTAGGAGAAACAGAGGCTTGCCACTGGGTTGAAACGTTCTTGACAAAAAGAAAATAACAAAGGGACATCAAGAGGGAGTGTCTTCACATGCTTTCATCGCAATCAAGACTGTCACTCCTGTGTGGGCTGTACGGCCATAACTAAATGTTGCACCATCATCAGCAGCTGAGGCATAACTTTGGGCACAGATCTAAATTTTCTCAAGATAGACGGATGCCCCCCCCATACACACACACACACACACATGCACACTTACAATAACCATTTCCTCTTTTTCTATTTCTTTGAGCATAACAAGATTCAGAATTTCCAATTTCACCTTATATTTAAACAGCAAGGCACTTTTGCCAGCTTATCTCTAGGTTAGATGTTTGAATCTAAGTAAGGCTTCATTAATTTTATATATATTTTTGCTTGCGCATGATAAAAATGTCAACAGACAAAAATGTGACAATGGTTTTTATCGAAAATTTGCTCCCAAATAGTCATTTCCATTGAGGTAAAAGTAATTCCTGAGAATTGGTGTACTGATTTGTTTTTTATGGCTTGTCAACCCTTTGTGGGTTATTTAAAGCCAAAACATGTTTTTTAGTGTAAGGATATTTTTTTATTTATTCTTTTTTTTTTTTTTTTTTTTTTAAATGAATATTGCATAAACAATGTTTTTTCTTAAATGAATAACACAAATTTTTCCAGGTACACGTTCTACTGTTTAACCCATAACAGGTGGGAGGAAATGAAGTCATACCTTTCTTAAGGTATTTGTGTATAAGTTAATGTAGCAACCTGAATAGAATTTGAACTCCACTCTCAGATTTCCAAGCTGCTATCCACACATCCAGATTTCTGAGTGGAAAACATTGGTAGCAAAATTGGTACTACTTAAATTGATTGGTCCACTGATAAAAAATAGGGATAATTTTTGTAGATTAGTATTCATTAGACCTTTCTCAAGCCACAACATTTGTCAGAACTGAAAAATATTGAAATTTTTTTTTATCATTTTAGAAGTGGAGGGAGCGAGCATATTCGTACAGTAGCAAATTGATCCCTGACTTCTTGAGGAAGGTCTAATTATTAAAAAAAATCTTCCCTTTTTTTTTCTTTTTTTTTTCTTACAAGTGGATCACTCAATTTAAGTAGTGCCACAAAATTTCCTCTGAATTTCACTAATTGGATCCTTCGTGAAGGTTTTCTTCATCTTTCAAGCAACCTCCACAGACCAATGTTCAAGTTTCAAGCAAAACTTGATATGTATTAGTTGTGAATGCAGTGATCACAGCTAATTCAAGGGTATCTCACTTCCAACTGAGTAACCACATGAGAGAGTGTCTGTCCGAGCAAGTGCAGTAAGGTTCCTTTTAGTTAGTTGCCAATTAACATTAAAACCATGTAACCTGATATTAAAAATAGATGGATACTTGCAGGACAAAACATTAATAATAATAATAATAAAATAATAGATTTCTGTAGAATGTGAAACCCACATTTATCTTGACTACCCACTTGGTTGTAGTAGTAATCAATCAAGTCTGCTTATACCTGACTAGTTTACCAATGCCATCGTAAATAAGAGCATATTTCCTTAAGTACTTACTAATATTAGATTTTCACATGAAAGGTTTTAGATATATTTTTCCCAGGTGTTATTTTTGCTTGTTCTTTAAAAGAGCTGTTCTTTTCACCTCCTGGCTTTGTCAACCTCTTGGAATAGTCCATCATTGTCATAAAATAGAAACCCCAAACCTGGCCTTGTCAGTTCAAAGAATATAAACCTAGCATAGCAAAAATTTATATACACACAAAAATAAAAAATAAAAAAAACATTTTACTGGGGATAAATGGAATTTTTTTTGCTTTGTGTCTTTGGCCTTCTCACATTACCTTTTAAAAAAACATGAGAGATTGTAGGTGATCCAACATTATTTCCTATCTCACTGACCTCTGTTCATTTCCAATTAACAAAGTTCTTCATTTTATGTTACCACTATTTTAACATGTTGGCAAATTGTGGTGGGGGCTATTGTTCCCAATTACAAGTTTTAAAAGTAAAAGCCTCCACTCCCCAATAAATTATAAATATTTTGACTTTGAATAAAAGTCCAGGTTCTTTTGGAAAAAAATACTCATAGCTTTCAATAATCCTATATTTTAGGAACACAACTTTTTTATTTCAACAGATGTTGTCCAAATTTAAACAAAACCAAAGATATCTGTCTATATTTCTGAGATATGGTATTGTAACTATATACACTATTTACATCATTCAAACAGTTGTCCTCATAGTGCTATATTCACAATGTTTTAGCTATTATACACTCTGACTTTCTTCAGGTGATATACATTGGAATTTTGAACCAAACCCTATATTTAGTCCACAGAGGTAGATTGTTCTAATTCCACATACCCTGCATGTTTGGGGTATCTCAGTTTCAGTTAATTTGCTTTAATAACTCAACTCACCAAGTTTTTATTCCCTCTACTGTGGTCAGGTATTGAACTCACAACTATTTGGGTCAAGTCACTTTTTGGAATATTCAACCAATGCTTCCACCAGTGTTCAGGTTTTTGCCAAGGTTGAAGTTCCTTTAAATATAAGCAGAAATATAGCCTTTTGCTTGTAGAAGTTAAAACAGATTTTTTTCTTGTATGCAAAAATAAATTTCAGACCTGTACAGTCATCTGGAATTGTAAGCCATTATATTAATAGTAGCAGAGTAAAATGATTAAGAACATTGCAAAAGTAAGATGAAAGAATCAGCACATGTGTTATGCTCTGATAATCTTCTTAGCAAGCCAAGCATGAATACTATATGAAAATAAGAAAGAATAGATATTACTTCTGAGGCACCAAAATTCCACAACCTGATTGTCTTCTGAACTAAAAGCACTGGTTGGTTAAGTGTATTTGGTTAGAAAAATCTCTACAATTATTTTGCTTGTTTGTATATATGGCTGCTATATTTTAATTACTATGTAAAAGCCTTGTTACATTTTTATCCGTTGGCTTTTTTTAAGTTAATTTGCTGTGATTTGACCTGGAGATAGAAATCATATATCCATTAAACCATAATTCATATAGAATAAAATTAGAAATACCTTTTTAATGGTTGTAATGATTAGTATGATGTCAATGGCTAGGGCAGAGGGTTTTCCCATTGGAACCTTTAAGTTGGAAGATATCAGCTGTGGTTTGAGCTGAAGACAGGTGGGCTCCTCCATGTCTACTTTCCCAAGACACATAAATGAATACCTCTCTGGCTTTCAACTCAGATATATGGAAAGAACTGGTCAGGTGCTTGGCTGTGCAGTTAACTTATACACACACCCAATCAAGGAACTGATGATGATGATGAATGTTTGATTGCAGGCCCAACACCATAGATCTTTGACTGAAGGTTGAGCATATAAGAAATGTTGGGCCATGGTTAGGAAAATCAATGTAGTGAGAAATGGGTAAGGTCAATGTTAAAAGTTGTAACCTTAACTGAATAAATGAATTGTTTTTGTTATTGTAAACAGACATTTTTTTAATATCTCTAGTTTCATTTTTATATATGTTGTGATGACGCAGTGTGAAAATACTTGAGTAAGCTGAAGAAATAAGAAGATAGGACATATTCATGACAAAGATTTTTTATTCTCTAGCTCTTTAAGCTTAAATTACCAGCAGAAGCTGTGTCATAAAGCAGCATAGTGGTGAATGTTCTTATGACATATACATGTTCTCCCTTTGATTTTTTTTTATATTACTATTCTCTGTATCTTAGGGGGAGTTTTATTGTTTTTCCACTTTGTGTGGTGTTCATGTTTTGTGTTCTTGTTATTGAGACTGGTGTTTGGGAGGGTTGATTCTAGCTATTGGGTTTGTTGTTTTCTGGTATTATGTTGTCATAATCGATATCAATATTTGTTGGTTCCTTTGTTTTGAGAAGTGATGCCTGTTGTGTTTTATTTGTTTTCCTTCTTCAGTGAGAACTAGATAAGGACATGGTTGGGCTTTGTTTTTTGATTATGTTGCCTTTTCTAAATCAATTATTATTGAATTTAATTCTCACACTGTCATTTTGTTTTAGTATGGGCAGTTCATGAATGTCTGGGGAGTTTTTTTTATTTGTGACTTTTGGCATTTGTTTGTTCATAGGATTCTGTTCATAAGTTCTTTAGCTGGAGGAGGGGAACCATTTTTTAGAGGTTTTGTATGTAATGTTAGGAGTGCCATGTAGGGATCTTCATTGGATTTTTGGCTTTTTTGAGGGTTCTTTTAATAGTCTGTATGCTTCTTTCTACCATGTCATTGGCTTGAGGTTAGTTTGAACTGGTAGTTATGTGGCTGAAATCCCATTCTTTGGCAAATGTCTCAAAGTCTATTGATGTGAATTCGGGTCCCTTGTTGCCGACAACTATTTAAAGTATACCAAATTTTGAGAATGTGGTTTTCAGTTTTTTGATGACTGTTGATTAGCAGTAATTTATTTTGTGTATGTCAAAGTATCTCATTGTATAGTCTATGATATTTAGGTAAGATTTGCCATAAAGATGAAAGATGTCTGTTCCCACTTTTGTCCATGGAGTGACTGGTATTTCATGATTAATGTGAGTTTCAGCTGTGATTGATGAATTTGGAACATTTGTTTACCATGTCTTTGATTTGGGCATTTATGCCTGCCCAGAACACACATTCCATTATTCCATTATTATTTTCTTTTCTTTTTCATTAAAGAGAAAGTTCTATGATCTGACTTCTGACACCATTATATATGTGATAATGCAGTATGAAATACTTGAGTAAGCTGAAGAAAAAAGAAAGGACAAACACGTGTATTCATGTTGAAGATTTTTTTATTCTCTACTCCTTTAGGCTTAAATCACCATTAGGAGCTTTGATGTAAAGCAGTATAGCAGTGAATGTTCTTATGAAATATATAACACATTTGACTTGATGGATATTTCAACTAACTTCACCCAAACATAATTTTATATGTTTCGGTGAAGTTAGTTGAAACAAAACTAGCAGAGAGAAACCAAGCCATGGAGAGAAGGAGAATAGTCATTTTGTTGACAAATGTAGAAATATGTGTGCAAGAATGGAGTTGATGAGACAAAGTTGATAAATGTATTTTGCCAAACATCTGTTAGTTTTGGTTTCTTCAGGGCAGAATGAAAGTCAAAACCATATGTAAGGAAAATGTGTTGGGATCTCTGAGGATAAGAGGGGCTATAAATTGTATGATAAAGTGGAAAAAGTTTACTTGTGATGTGTTTTGTCTGTCAGGGCTTCATCAGACTGAATTTGTTATGTTGGTAGGACTACACATGTGCACAACAGAGGGGTGCTGGGAATCAAAAAATTTGTTTTAGCCAAATTCATTTAGAGTCTTTTCCTCTCCTTCACTTTTGTAAGTAGGTATTCCACACTGTAATATTAGAAGAGTCAGGGTGCAAATTTACTGTAGATGATCTTGCAATTAAGGCACTCTCTAGACATTTACATTGTAATAAATTATTTTTTCCTTTGAGCAGAGTAGCATTTCTTATGTCAAATTTGTGGTCAGTCTCATTATGGTGGGTAACCAATGTATTTGATGTATTATTTTGTAAAATGTCCTTTTTGTGCTCATATAAACTTTTATTTAGATTCTTTGAGGTTTCTCCTATGTATTTTTTGTGACAATTGTTACAGATGATGGAGTAAACTCCTGCTTCAGGTTTAAGCTTATTGTTTTGCTTAGTACTGACTAAGTCTTTTATTGTTTTGGATGTAGTAATAACAACTTTTATGTTGAGTTTAGATAGATTCTTTTTAATTGTAGATTTAATAGAATTAGTCTGTTGCAGTCAGACAGTATGCTTTCTGGCTCACGATTGTCAAGCTCTCTTTCTTTGAGCAGGGTACAACTCAGTCAGATCTTTGTCTATGGACTGTCTTCTGAAAATCATTTATCTTTCTTACTTTTTTTTAGTTGTTTCTTTATTTTAGAAATAAACATGTCTTGTTCTGCTTTTACTTTTATTTCTGGTAGTTTACATATTACATTGCATAATACATTTTTAATTTCTATTTCACTTGTTTTTTGCTGCAATAACAGTGTCTTCAAATGGTTGAGTATTTTTTGCTATCAATTTTGATAAACCATCAGCATGTCCTAATTTTTTGGACAGTTCCATCCCAAAATCGTAATTTAATAAGATGGTACCCCAGCATTGTAATCTATTTGCTTTATGCATAGGAATTCCTTTTTCAAACCATAAAAGGATAATAGAGGTCTGTGATTTGTCTGTAAACAAAAATTCCTTCCGTATATAAATTTGTGAAATTTTTTCACTGCAAATATTATTGCTAATGCCTCTTTTTCAATCTGGCTTTAGTTTTTTTTGGCAGTAATAGCAAACATGAAGCCGGTGACAGATTTCATGTTACTGTCATTATATTTATGTAGAATTACTGGTCCTATACCATAGTCACTCACATCAGAAGACAATATGATTTCTGATTTTGAATGCTAGTGAGCTAATGATAAGGCTTGATTTTTTCAAACACCTGACATTTATCTGTCCAGTTCCACTTTTTTAAGCAAATTGTCCAGTGGAGCTCTTGAATTCTGCATATTAGGTATATAGATTTGATAGTAGTTTGCTAGTCCTAGAAATGCTTGTAATCTCATAACGTTTGTTGGAGAAGGCATATCCTTAATTGTACTTGCCTTTGGCAGATCTAGTTGACAACCATTTTTGTCAATGATTTGTCTTAGGCATTTGATTTTAAGCAAAAACAATTCACACTTTTGCTCACTGAGTTTAAACCCATACTCTTTTATTTTTTTCAAAAACTCTTTTCACATGCCAAATAGGTTGTTACTTAGAAATACTTTTAATTAATATATCACATCTGCAAGCAAAGTATCCATAACTTGTTGAAATATAGCAGGAGCCATTTTTCTTCCAAAAGTTAGATGAACTTGTACAATTCCTTGTGTATATTTACAGTTATTAACTCTGAACATTCTTCTTCAACCTGTATTTGCAAATATGCTTTAGAAAGATCCAGCTTTGACAAAATTTTTCCATTGTTTAATTTTGCAAAAATTTCCTCTGGACTTGGTAATGGGTAGTTATGGGTTTCTAAACATTTGTTTAACCCTATTGAAAAAAATGGCACAAACATGAATTTTATTATTGTTTTTCTTTACATACACTGCTGATGCTGCTTATTTTGAATTGTCAATACTTTCAATTATAGTTATTCTTTCAAGTCTCTCTAATTCTTTGTTGACTTGATCCAATGTTGTGAATGTTACACTATGTTTTGGTTTAAATACTGATATCAACCCTTTTTTTCATTTGAAATTTCGCTTTGACTTTAGAAGACCATCCCAACTCATTCAACAGAACATCTAGAAAACATTTTTTCAATTCTTCCTTTAAATTTTCACATTGTTTTTATAAACTGGTCATTTGTTCACTTACATTTTTATAATAAATATTTATTGGTAAATCCCACAACTCAAATAATTCCATCCAGTCAGTACTGAATAAGTTTGTAGTATTTTTTGACACATAAGCCTTGGCTTTTAAACACTTGTTATGAAATGAAACATTACAAGTCATTTCACCAATAAAAAATAATTTCTTACCCAACACACCACTTGCAATTTTCAAAGCTTTTTTAAATATAGGTTTTCCACTTGCTTCCCATGTGGATTTGTTGATTATTGTGTTATCATTACCAGTGTCTAGTTGTATTTTTACATTCACATTATTAATTTTCACATACACAAATTTTCTTTGATTTTCTGTAATTATTTTTTCTGTTACAATGCTGTGTACAAAATTTTTTCTGTAAGAACATTTCCTTGCTTTAGTTTTACAGTGTGACTTTTTGTGTCTTACTTTTCCACACTTGTAGCACTTTTTATTCTTAAAGGGACAGTCCAAGATGTAAATCTCTACATCTGAAACATAGATTAATTTTTCTTTTTCCCCCACTTACTTTCAGTGCTAAGACCTACCACACCATACACATTATAGCAAACCACCCTGATTCCCTTCATATTCCATTGGTGAGATATTATTTCCACTCAAGAGCATCTTCCCAGAAATCAACTTTCAAGAAGATGCTTCCCTGATTACTACAATCTTAACCTGTTCAAGTCTAGGATTAACTATTATCTTCCCCACATATCTGCCTCTTACTCTGTAACCCTCTACCTTAAGTGGATCCCACATTTTGTACAGAGTAAACATCATTGTAAAAAAAATATATAAAATATCACCTTGTTGAAATTGTCTTACATTTCCTTACAACAGTCATTTATATGTGTAATTTTTGTTTATCACTGCTTTTAGTCTATTAGGTTGGTGCAAAAATAACCTCGGTTTTTGACATATTTTTTAACGTCAAAAACCGACATTATTTTTGCACCAACCTAATAGGATCAGTGCTGTAACAATCCTCACTGGGTACCCTACTATAACATCCTTGTGCCAGACTAACCTATAATTGATAAATATCTGCCACATTTGTAGGAGGGGGGGTGTAACAATTATCATCACAAAAAATGGAATCAGTCAACTAAGTTCATGGCTCTCCACAATTTCCTGCACTTTGTAGCTTAATAAATTTTGTCTTTTTGCTAACACTCATAAACCCTATTCTGCCATCCATTTACACAAGTTCAATAGGTAGGTTATGTATTGTTTTCTTCTGTCTCTCTTACTTCCAATCTGTCTTGTGAGTATCAAATTTTCCGAACCCTCTTTCCACATTATGTGCTCTTGAATTTTCACTTATCATTAAAATCCTTGGAAAATTATGAATCCACATTCTTTTGCTGTATTCCATCACAAGATATCTTGAAAAAAAGGTTTTTCTCCAGCATACTACAATAGCTGACAGAAAAGAGGGGTATGAGCAGTTATCATTATTTACACTATTTACATTCAGACTATAATCCTCATCTTTGTTACTGTTATCATAAAGTTTCATCTGTCCCCATCCCCATGGACTTCATCAGGAGAATATTGATCTGGGTAATCTACAAGGAATTCTGAATTGAACCCTTTATTTACTCTACAGGGCTAGATCCCTATACATGGACAGTGGAACAAAAACAGCCTGCCTCCATAGAGTAAATAAATAGCTCAGTTCAAAATTCCCTGCAGGTTACCCAGATTGATGTTCACCTGATGAAGTCTGGAGGGCACAATGGTCAAAACATTGTGACAACAACAACAAAGATGGGGACAAAAGTCTGAATGCAATTAGTGTTAACAGAGACAAGATGGGGTCAAATGAGCATTTGAGAAAATCACTTTTCAAACTGAAATAATTGTAAAAAAAGCTGCTATACCCATTTAAAACCTTGACAAGAGGTCTGTAGCATCACGATTACAAACTTTACCCTCTCATCACATGCTTTTCTTGTAGTAATGTAAGCAAAGAGTGTGTTGAGATTGAGGTGGGGTGGGGTGCACCTAGCCAATTGCTCCCCCAGCAACTATGATTGCTCTCCCAACAACTATGATTGCTCTCCCAACAAATATGATTGATCTCCCAGCAATTATTATTGTTCTCCCAGCAATTATTATTGCTCTCCAATCAACTATGATTGCTCTCCCAGCAACTAGGGAAAGAAACTGTAACTGGTGTTAATAAACATGTCTGAATGTGATCCAAGGCCTCTTTTTGCATCTGTACTGATGCATGTTTGCCACATTACTACTTGCCGCTCTCAAGGGGTTGGTAAGTGAATTCATCTTACAAGCTATTGATAATGAGGTTAACAGTTACTGGGCATTCTACTGTTACTAAGTGAAGCTGAGAAAATAGCTTAGTGTCTTAGTAAATAGCTTAGTAGTTTAGTAAATAGCTACTACTTACAGCTTTCATTGTTGCCATTATTTCCTAATGCATGCTGGGAAGACATTCTACAAATCAATAAATAAAAGTAATTGTCAAGGAAACCAAATAAATCTATTTTGTTTAGTGTGTGTGTTCTAATTTTTTTTTCTATGCATCCAAGTTGTGTAACAGGTGCACCTAAATATTCCTAGTGAGAATTATAATCAAATTCAATGGATATTTCCATCTGTTACACTTTGTTTATTGTATATACAACTCTGGGCTATCAGAGATTTTACAAGACTGACTCCTAATCAGCAGGTTATATTCCTTTATTTAAATTAAAAATAATAAGTTCTTAATATGACTCAATATTTGACTTGAACCTTTTATTTGGTGATAATTTGCTTTACCACTAATTCATTACACCATAATTTTATTTTACACTCAATTAATTAATTATTAATTGGTTATTATAAATTAATAAGCTGGAGATTAAATATCCTATTACATTATGGGCTTATGGCTATATAATTTTGAAACATCAAAGTTAAGCAACATTGAGCCTGATCAGTATCTAGATGTGTGAATACTTGGGAATACCAGGTTCTGTAAGTTTGGACGGGCAGGTGGTGTAATGGATAAAGGCTCAAAATTGGAAATTAGAGAGCCAAGTTCCAATTCCAGTTGGGTTTGTTATATCCACTTACAAGCAAATACACTTGGGAAAGGTATGAATTCACCTCTTCTAACCCAAGATCTAGGTTAATTAGTAGCACTTATATCGGTAAATCATTATTATCTCCACAAAATTCTTACAATCTAAAAAAATTTTCTGGCTTTAAATAACCTGCAAAAGGTTGATAACCTGCAAAATGTTGATAAAAAAACAAATCAATTAATTTAAAACCTATTACTGTATGACAAGTTATATGACTTGGTTATTATCATATTACCCCTACGATCCTAACCAGTTACAAGACTTTTAACAGTCCTGTAACTTCTTTGGGTAATAGGGGTACCACATATACTGCAGTCAGTCGTTAGGTTCAGCCACCACCCTGATCTTTTGAACAGGAAAAGAGGTTTATCTATTGTTTACTGTTTAAGATTTGATTTCTGGTTCCTTCTAAAGTCTTCTTATTCTCTTTTACTGTCAGTAACCCCTTGCATTTTAGTAGTATTATTGCTTTGCTTCAGATGAATTGATTAAAAAATAAAAATGCAGTAGTGTGTCTATGGTAAGAGAGCCTGGTGGATCCCAGAATTTTTCTTTCTTCTAGACTTGTTGTCAATCAAGGCAAGAGAGTCTAGCCTGCTTTGTTATTTAACCCATAACTAAGGGAAGGGTCACAAATACTCTTAAATGGTAGTTTGAATGTGCTCTGATAATGACTGAGAAAAAGTCTTTGACAAAAGATGAGACACAAATTGGATTACTTATTAGGTGTTCAATATAATTCAATGAAAACATTACTTAATAATTAAGAACTGTGAATGTGGTGTAATAAATAGTGGATCAGAATAAGCACTCAGAGAGCCAAGTTTGAATTCCAAATTTGAGTTCCTTACATTCACTTATATGCAATATCCCTGAGAAAGGTAAGAATCCCTCTCTTCTCCCTCCAGCTAGGGGTTTAAATGTGGAAAAAATCATTGTGCAATATCCACCCATATAAAACAATTATTCTTACAATCCCCCAAAATATGTTTTGGCTTTAAATAACCCACAATGGGTTGATAAGCTATAAAAACAAACAATCAATTAATCAACTTATGCAGATGACACCGCAGTGTATGAGTGTTCCTCCAAATATCTATATGACCAGTGTCTTTTCTCTGATCTAACTTTCACAGATCAATAGGAGAGAGGATGGATGGTATTTATTTATTCATTTAATAACTCCAAAACAAAACTAGTAACATTTTATCACCACTAAGCATACCTGAAACCTGCATCAATCATGAGTGGCTATACCTCCTTCCTTCAAAAGCCCACTTGATCTAAAGCTCACTTTTGACTTCAAATGCAATTTATACAGGCATCCCTTGATCAATGTGTTTTCAAATAGTGTGTTAAAATTTTTATATATCAAAATTCAATTAGTGCATATATAATACTTGATTAGTATTCTTCAGTATAACAATAGTAATTGAAAATTGATTTTTTTATAGATACTGATGTACATATTAGCTGCACTAAATGAGAGATTCCTGTATATTCATGCACTGCAAAAGATGCTGGAGTAATAATGTTTACAGGTTTATTGTCAGTAAAATATAAACTAAGTTTTAATAAATCTTTTAGAGATATTTTTAAAGACTTTAATTCTAATCCTAATCCTTACTCTAATCTTCACATCTTAGTGAGGAGGCAATGGGTATAATGTATAAAAAATATTTGGTGGCTCATAAAAATCTGGCTTAGGACATTGCATTCATTTTGCACTAATGCACTAATACATTGGGAAAGATATGAATACATCTCTTCTTTACCAGCTATGTCTTAAACATTAGGACAGATTTGGCTTTTGAGTCTTGGCTGGCAGCCAGTTTAGAAGGGCAACTCAGAATTGAAAAGAGAAGGCTATGGGAAACCAATCTACCAACTTCCCCAACAAGTCATA
This sequence comes from Acanthosepion lycidas, assembly GCA_963932145.1. Lineage (NCBI taxonomy): Eukaryota > Metazoa > Mollusca > Cephalopoda > Sepiida > Sepiidae > Acanthosepion > Acanthosepion lycidas. The sequence continues at coordinate 41,264,803 of OZ010602.1, forward strand.
GTGAAATCTGGGAAGAGTCATTGTTGCTTACATTCTGAAATGATATAGTATTAAAAGAAGAAACATTAGGGTGGTAGACCTGAAGAAACTGTGCATTGAATTGTTGGTGCTGAATTATCAGTTCATGAGGTTTGCATTGGTTTAGTTTGGTTTATGACATATCAACCTCAATGGGTTATTTAATGCTGACAAAATTTTTATTGCTAGGAATTTTTTTCAATAATGTATTGCTGGTAATATTTTTTCTTCAAAAATCTATTGCTGGTAATATTTTATTTTTCAAAAATCTATTGCTGGTAATATTTTTTTTTCAAAAATGTATTGCTTGTAATATGTTTTTTTTTTGTTTTTAAATGTATTGCTGGTAATAATTTTTTCTTCAAAAATTTATTGCTGGTAATAATTTTTTACAAAATATTTCTGGTATTAAAACCTATTTTTAAACTTTCATAGTGTTTTAACCTCAGTTTGGGGGTTAAATATTTGCCCATAGCTGGGACCCTAACAGTTACTACCACCCCAGGTCAGGGTGGACCTGGGAATACCAGCAATTAAGAGGTGGTTCCGTGCTCCTCAAAACCTCCTGATCAGAGGTCTTGCTGTTGGCCGTAGTTTATCGTCTTACCCAGGACACAGATGTAGTTTATCGTTATACCCAGGATGTTCAGTTCATGAGTTTTTCATATAAGATCTTTTCTATAGCTTATATATTGCATTTTTTTTCTCAATAATATCCCCAAAATATTATCACTGTATAGTAATATTACGGATATCATTATACACACTAAACAGTGAAAAGAAGAGCGGCTGTATTATAACTGTTCAGTGATAATATATTTTTGGTGTTTTCACATAGAATCTAAAATAATTTATGGTTACTTATCAATTACCACTATAGGAGATTAAAAGGTATTTAAAAAAAAAAACACATTTATTTCATATTAAATTTAAAAGGTATTTTATAAAAGGTTGTATGTATTATCACCATACAGTGAAATTCTATGTAAGTGTTCTTTCTCCATATTGCCTTGACTGGTTGAAAAAAGATAATCTTGACTTATTCTATGGCAGTGGTAGAAGGACTGGAAGGAGACTGTTTACAAAACATATTCATAGTAATTCTGTAACTACTTTACCAGCTGTTTGAGTGATAAACAAAGCTCCCAAAATTCTTTTTTTCTATACATTCCCCTCATTACTCTTTCACCACCTCCCTCTAACTACTTCCAGTGATAACCAAAGCTCCTGATATCCATCCCTCCCAATTCACCTTCACTACCCTTGGAACACTTAACCTATGTCCATACAGTGATAATAACGTTGCCTGTAATATCACCATATGGTGATAATAGTCACTCCCTTTATTCTAACCCCTTTTAGTTTCTGTAAAGAACAGCAGTAGATTTCAAACTAATTCAAACTAATTTCCTTGTCTTTCTTGTTTTAGTAACATTGTTATTGTATGTTACTAATGAAACCATGAGTCCAAATCTCTCATACACAACAGTGGGTGTATGGCTTTGGTGTTTTCTCTGAATGTGGACCCAACATTCTCATGCAGATGTAAAGACTTTTCCCCCTCTTGGGTGGGTGTTTATATATATGCCTGTCATTGGTTTCTACCATATGTGCACATTCTAGGAGCAGCTGGCTTAACCATATATTTGCATGTTGGAAAGCAGCCACTGGCATCTAGTGAATCATGAATTTCCATCCTTAGCTAGGAAGTCATCTCTCAGGTCAACACAGTGTCTGGCTTCTCTGAAGGATACCATGCAAAGTTTATTGTGGCATGACCTGAAGTGAAAATGTTGAGGACTGACTAGCCATAAATGTACACAAATGACAAATGTAATTAGTCTACATGGTAACACAGTGCCATCTACTGTAAATTTTCTTTAAACTTAACTAAAAAACAAAGGATTTGCTGATGTATGAGGATATGGACTTTTGTCCTTGTTTTGGTGTGAGAAACCCACACCTAAAGTTTGTAAAAGTATTTTTGATACATCTTGTACATATATATGTGTGTGTGTGTGTGTGTGTGATAAACAAAATTATTCTAACAAAAAATGCACCACCAATTAACATCAACATATTTTACAGTAACCAGATGCATAATAATTATAAGCATGACGAATTAGCTAAACAAAAAATCATTAAACACTATATTTCTGCTTTAATTCCTGAAAAATATGTAAAACTTATAATATATTACAGAAAATGAAAAACTGCAAACCTTGTTGTCAATAATAAAAATCACCCCATCAAATCTAAACTAGCGATGACCTATATAATGTATCAATTTCACTGTCAAGTACAAGACTATATTTCTTGTCATAAATCAATTACCTATATCAGATATACAACCACCTCTTTGTGTAGATGCCTCACAGGTCACTTATAAGAGCAAAATGCCAAAAAAAAAAAAAACATCTATCAACCTACAATCTACAAGGACCCTTAAGAAAAATACTATTTGAAAGCACTAGAGTCCTATGTAAATCAAAATTCTGAAAACAACTTGTTATAAGAGAGACCCTGTACATCAAACAGCTCTATGCCACTATCAACCTCAACAATGGAAGTGGCATGCTGAAAGTCTTTTAATATATATATATTATATAATGTTAGCAGAAATTTTAGTTAATTTGAACACTGTATGTAAATGGTAATTTTGTTAATTTTTATTCAGCACAGACCCACTTTTTTACAATGACATTTCATGGACCTCAACAATCATGTTACAACAGGTTCCTGTGCCATATTTCATTTGTTAAATAAATGAGCAAATGATTGTGATTTTTGTTGGTCACCAATTCTTATATAAAAGTTATGAAGTATCAAAAATTAAAGTAAAAATTTAATATCATTAAATATTTAAAACTTTGAACTGTATTCCTTCCATGCCATAAAAAACATCTACATTTATACATTTACCCCAAGAGTGACCCAAAACTGTGGTCAGCAGAATCATTTGGTTTCCAATGGTATTTCACATATGCACCTATGTAGTGATTTTCTTTTGTTGCCTCTTATAAAAATATATACTAAAAAAGAAAGTGCTACAAAAAAGTTGCATGTGTAAAGTTCATTGCTGAGACAGGATCACCAATTATTGGAATAAAATGTTCTAGGCATTGTTTAATGACACATCAACTCTAATGGGTTATTTCATGTCAAATTAAGTAGCTTTTATCAAGTTATTTTTCATCCTGTTTAAGAAATTGGGTAATTTTTTATTTTTTTTGTTGATGTATTCTTTGTAAACAGGAGTTTGTTTGTGGGTTGTACTTACAAAAATTTTAAAAGATGTATTTCCCTCTGGAAGTAATGTTTTTGTAAAACATGAAAGTGTTTTAAGTTGAATTAAGAGGGATAGACTCTTGTTTAAATGTCTGTTGAATATACAGGGTGAACCAAAAAAAACGGGAACTTTTTAACAATCCAATAAAACCAAGAGTGATGGAAGAAAAATATTTTATTCATAGTAATTGAAACCTTAAAACATGCCATTTAAGAAACAATAATGGAATTTTCATTTTTTTAAAATTACGTCCTGTAGATGGCGTCCTCCTGTACGAATGCATTCTTGAAATCTGCTGTTGAGATTCCTCATTGACTGTTGCAACATCTCAGCTGGGATACTGTGAATTTCCTTTTGAATTCTAAATGGCGAAATGTTTACTTGCTCAAGGTGACTGTCTCGCAGTGTTGCTACTTGCTCATGTCTGGCAATATGCACTTCGAAAATTCCCGTTTTTTGGGGTCACCCTGTATAAATGAAAACAAGGAAACTTCATGATGCACATAAAAAGCAACAAAAACATTTAATAAAATAGGTCATGGATAGGAATCATTTGAATAAAAATGCAGCATTTCTCTATTTATCAATAACAACTTGATAAAGCAAACAGCATGCAAAAGATAACTGCAATAGAGGTAATAAACACAAATACTTTCTATAATAAAGGCATCTGAAGAAGATATGAAATTATGTTTCTTTAATTTTATCATTTTTAACCTCTGACACACAAAACAAAAGGGAGTGATCACCATCTCTGCAAACCCAATTTTATTGCCCAAATAGATACAGACACTCCTACATTTCTAGATTTTTTTGCTAGTGGCACAGGAAATTTGTTTCGTTTGAATTTTATTTGCTGCTTATACCAGCTTTTTATGATCTTTATGCTGCTAGAATTTTACAGAAAGCAATCATGATTTTAGTTTTTAAGTTATGCAAATTTCATTGCTCAAAGCACAATAGAAATTTCTTAAAATAACATAAAGTTAATTGCTTTAACCATATATAGATGGGATTCCATATATTTTACAAGCATATATTTATACTTATTATTCTATTTTAGAAGGAAATTTCTGTCATAGTATGACTGCAGTTACCTACCCATAGATGGAAGTTTCACAAAAAAGATATAGAAATGCCGAGGGAGCTGATCATTTTTCGTAGTACCGCATACCCATGGGTGTGTTAGTGCCTATGGGTTGAAAGATTTATTTTTGGAACATTAGGGTTACCAATTGTAAGGGTGTCCGTTTGTAGATAGACCAATACTATTTATATTATTATACTTTCAATGTACAAGATTCAAGTAAACAACAAAAACTCCAAACTGTGAATCAACAAGTATATATTGAAATAACATACAAGAACAAACATGCAATAAAATTGTATTCAATGTATAGATTAAGGGAAAGAAGTTGTTCCCCTTTAAATGTATTTTGATTTGTAATTGATTGTTTGAAGAAGGTTCTCTTGAAAGAAAAATGTTCAGGAATCAATATTAGAACAAGGTCTGTTTGTTAGAATAGATAATACACAAATACAATTGATCAAAAATGTGTTGTGTTATAGAATGGTTTGAAATCAACAGAGTCTTGGTTGATTGAGCTTGGCTAAGTCACAGAAAGAAATGTTCTGTGTCTGTATGTGCATTTGAAATGTTATCAAGATTGTGTGGACAGGTGAATTTTACTGGATCTTACTGACAACTTGTGAAAATGATGCCTCCTTTAATGAAAAAGGGTAGGCTCCCAAGGCAATGCAGGAAAAATTAATCTTGCACTAAAATATGTGATTGGTTAAAAATTAACCAATCACTACATTCGTACTAACAGAACAAGCAAGCAAGCTCAAAACCAAAAGATTCAAAGAAATGACTGCGATAGCTAAATTGTCCTATATAAAAGTAATAGTGATTTATCTAATTTATATATATATATATATATATATATATATATATATATTTATATTTATATATAGGCTCATTGTAAATGTTGTATTTAATTATAGATTAATTATAGATGTCTGAGGTTGGTGGAGTAATGGATAGCAGCTTGGATAGTGGCTTCGATTGCAGAATCTGATAGCTGAGTTCAAATTCCAGTCACATCCATTACATTCACTTACGTGTTAATATACTTTGGAAAGGTATGAATCCTCTTCTTATTTACCCAGCTAAGAGTAAATAGTAGGACAGACCAGGTTCTATAGCCTTGGATGGCAACTGGTCTGCTGCAGAAAGAAATGGCAACCTACTGCAGGAAAAAATCTGTCTCGTCAGTCATGTATCAAAAGATACATGATCATCTAAACATGTATCACACATGGCACATAACTGACTGACTGAAGTTGGTAAGAAGAAATATATTTGCATCTGTTTCTGCTCCATTTATTCATTATAGATGGCATGATATCATGATATTAAGATGATATATCAAATGTGATGGAAATCAAAATGTCGTTAACATGACATGATATCATGATATTAATGTGACATGATATCAAATGTTTTGATGGAAATCAAAACATCATCAACATGACATAATATCATGATATTAAGATGATATATCAAATGTGATGGAAATCAAAATGTCGTTAACATGACATGATATCATGATATTAATGTGACATGATATCAAATGTTTTGATGGAAATCAAAACATCATCAACATGACATAATATCATGATATTAAGATGATATATCAAATGTGATGGAAATCAAAATGTCATTAACATGACATGATATGATACAAACATGACATGATATGATACAAACATGACATGATATCAAATGTTTTGATGGAAATCAAAACATCATCAACATGACATGATATCATGATATTAAGATGATATATCAAATGTGATGGAAATCAAAATGTCGTTAACATGACATGATATGATACAAACATGACATGATATCAAATGTTTTGATGGAAATCAAAACATCATCAACATGACATAATATCATGATATTAAGATGATATATCAAATGTGATGGAAATCAAAATGTCGTTAACATGACATGATATGATACAAACATGACATGATATCAAATGTTTTGATGGAAATCAAAACATCATCAACATGACATAATATCATGATATTAAGATGATATATCAAATGTGATGGAAATCAAAATGTCATTAACATGACATGATATGATACAAACATGACATGATATCAAATGTTTTGATGGAAATCAAAACATCATCAACATGACATAATATCATGATATTAAGATGATATATCAAATGTGATGGAAATCAAAATGTCATTAACATGACATGATATGATACAAACATGACATGATATCAAATGTTTTGATGGAAATCAAAACATCATCAACATGACATAATATCATGATATTAAGATGATATATCAAATGTGATGGAAATCAAAATGTCATTAACATGACATGATATGATACAAACATGACATGATATGATACAAACATGACATGATATCAAATGTTTTGATGGAAATCAAAACATCATCAACATGACATAATATCATGATATTAAGATGATATATCAAATGTGATGGAAATCAAAATGTCGTTAACATGACATGATATGATACAAACATGACATGATATCAAATGTTTTGATGGAAATCAAAACATCATCAACATGACATAATATCATGATATTAAGATGATATATCAAATGTGATGGAAATCAAAATGTCATTAACATGACATGATATGATACAAACATGACATGATATCAAATGTTTTGATGGAAATCAAAACATCATCAACATGACATAATATCATGATATTAAGATGATATATCAAATGTGATGGAAATCAAAATGTCATTAACATGACATGATATGATACAAACATGACATGATATGATACAAACATGACATGATATCAAATGTTTTGATGGAAATCAAAACATCATCAACATGACATAATATCATGATATTAAGATGATATATCAAATGTGATGGAAATCAAAATGTCGTTAACATGACATGATATGATACAAACATGACATGATATCAAATGTTTTGATGGAAATCAAAACATCATCAACATGACATAATATCATGATATTAAGATGATATATCAAATGTGATTGAAATCAAAATGTCGTTAACATGACATGATACAAACATGACATGATATCAAATGTTTTGATGGAAATCAAAACATCATCAACATGACATAATATCATGATATTAAGATGATATATCAACTGTGATTGAAATCAAAATGTCGTTAACATGACATGATATGATACAAACATTACATGATATCAAATGTTTTGATGGAAATCAAAACATCATCAACATGACATAATATCATGATATTAAGATGATATATCAAATGTGATGGAAATCAAAATGTCATTAACATGACATGATATTAATGTGACATCATATCAAATGTTTTGATACAAATCAAAACATCATTAACATATCAAGCAATAGGTTAACAAGTGAAATAAAAAAGATATTATTTAATGTATACTAATAACATTCTTCATTAACCAATTAATACTAACTGTACCATTTCTGGGACAGTGGGTATTAATGGCTTATAGGTAAAATCTTTATTTGGTACTGGATTGTTATAAATCTATAATTAATACCAGATTTTTATTTTTATTTTTAATTAATACCAAATTTTATGGTGGGTATAAATGGATTAATAACGCATACATATTAAGTTAGAAGGGGAGTTCTATTATATTTGAAGATGGGAGAAGACAAATGCTTCTTTTGTTTAAATTATTTAATCAAGATAATATATACCATCATGAAAAATGACCTTGATCTTGCCAGAGAACTGAAAAATTATAGAACATGAAGGTTACACTTGAACCCACTATTATTGGCATACTTAGAGCAATCTCAAAGAGGCTTGCAGTTATATACCATACCTATGAACACTAATAGATATGTCCCAATCCTCATAATACATTGGACACTATTGTAAGTGGGGATAATATGCTAAGTAGTTCACCACTAACAGTGATTTACCTACTTCATGCCACTAGCGAATATTTTATTTTGTTGATGCTATAAAAATTACCTTTTTTTATTTCCAACCTCTGTTTTGGTTATTCCTCATTCAGTAACCCTTTCTAGGTTATAACATTAACAGAATGAGACAGATAGATAGATAGATATATATTAAGTGTTATATACCATATCTATGAACACTAATGGGTATGTCCCAATCCTCATAAATATGTTGGACACTATTTTAAGTGGGGGTAATATACTGTTTAAGGAGTCCACCACTAGCAGTGGTTTACCTACTTCACGCCACTGGCGAGTATTGTATTTTGTTGATGTTATAAAGATTACCATTTCATTTCCAACCTCTGTTTTGGTTATTCCACATTCAGTAACCCTTTCTAGGTTATAACACTTGCAAAGAGGTTAAAAGAATTGGAAATCTGTGGAAAAATCGAAACCATTCAGAAGAGAACACTATAAAAATCAGTGCAAATACTGAGGAGTGGGGCTAAAGTATTGAGAAGATTTGCTGTCAGATGATCTACATGGATTGATCTACATGGAAAGCCATCTCATTCTACTGAAGTAAAACAGATATATACAAAAACAAAAAGGGGTGTAAGCAGGGATGGATTAGGACCTTTTGTGCCTCTAGGCTAATGAAATTATGGGGCACCTCTCAAACAGAGCCACCCTCTAACTCACCTGCACACATCTTGAATATTTTTACTTATATATTTTAGCAACATTTACATTTAGCTTGAAGTAAACTTATTGCAAATACTTTAAATAAACTAGGATAGAATATCTTTTGTTTGTTAATAAAAATATTCTTTAACAGATATCACTATTTTACTATTTATTGCAAACCAAATTAGCACATACTTTGGCACAATCATAGTAAAAAAAAAAAAAAATTTATAACCAGCATTATAACAATAAAACAATCAAAATAAATATGAATTTGCCATATTGATATCATTTCAGTTTATGAAACTATTTAGAAGTTATAACATCTACAAAATTAAAATCACAGCTTTATAAAAATTTCGAAGATTTAAAAAATCTGAACTAAAATCAAATAATGAGATTACTATGGAAGAAAGTGACTATTCTCCAATTTCTATTTCCCCCATTATGGGTATTGTTAAATCCAGGATATAATAACACCTTATTTAATGGAAAGAATGAAATAGCTGAAAGGAAAGAAATGACGAACATGTTTTGTTCTCAGAGAGAGTTTTATACCACTAAGTGATGCATGAAATTATATATATGTAAAATGTGTATATATATATATATATATATATATATATGCAATTTTTATATATATTATTTATATATTATATATGTATGGTATTTAATTATATATACATATTTACACAACTCCCACACAGAGATACTATAACACATGTCTACACAAGCAGTGTGAAAAGAGAACAGAAATATAGGGGTTACTTGTAATAATCCCCATCAGGAATTGGAGCTGCTGTAGATTCTTCTGTGTTTCTGGAGAAGCCATATTTAGGATTCCAGATTTGAGTGGGCCAGATTTATTTGGTATGTCACTATCAAGAACATATTCTGTAAACAGGAAAACAGAGAATCATGGGTTTTTCCCAAAGTGAGGACTGCAAGCCGGAGACAGTTTCTATATCTGGTGAAGATAAATTTCCATAGAAAAATGGTGGTATGGGCTTGTAAGCTGTGCCATGTGGTAGTTGGTTGACCCAGGAAGCAGCCTGGGCAGAGTGAACAACTAATATGTCATGACTCCAGGCAGCTGACTGACAGACTAACCACTTTTGTCACTCTATGAAGTGATGTCACTAAGGGGCTATCATGTGATCCATGTCACTTCATCTTGACCAAAGGGAGATAATTACCTTTTGTATTCCTACACAAATATGTTATTTACTTGAAACATAATGACACAAACTAAAACATACTTTTCATTGCTTTACTTCCTGCAAAGTCAAATAAATATGAGTTTGTCAGTTTATGAAACTATTTAGAAGTTATAACATCTAGAGAATAAAAGTCAATACTTTATGGACACTAGGAGCACTAGGCTGCAGCTTATACTAGCCTAAAGGATAATCCAGCTCTGTGTGTAAGACAAGGATGTGTCTTCTGACTGGGCTTATTCAACCTATACATTGAGGTGATTCTACCAGGGCTCATTACTGGCAGCCACAATCTTAACAACCTGATATGCATATGATACAGTGTTTATAGCAGGCACAGAAAGGAAACTACCAAAACCACTTACAGAAGGTAGTGAAGGAAAGTGAAAAGAAAAGAATAAATCTCAACTGCAAGAAGATAGAATGCATGGTTGTTAGCAAAAGGAAGAGCTCAAAATGCAAATTATAAAGTTATGAGTTATCTCAACCATTACCTATCATATTAATACAATATAAATGTTATCTATCATTATCAATACAATGCTAAAATAGTTTGGACTCTCTATTTTCTTTTTTTACTTTTTGGAGTTAATGTTAGGAAAATAAAAGTTAGTCATGTACTAATAACAAACTATTACAAGATCCTAACTTTACCCCACACCTTCAGAACACCAACAGGTATGGAATACATCTTGCTTTTATACCAATAACTTAAATTTTCAACCTAATTTCTACAACGTATGTGGAAAAAACCTTTATTTTAATTTCTCAATCTGATTCTAAAATTGGCATAGGAACATGATTTTACAAAGTGAGTCATTTTAGAATGCTGATCATGTATATGTCACAAATGTAACAAAACCTGTTTGGGTCATTTTTGCATTTTCTATTCATAGTTAAGACAATTATAATAGACTTAAGAAATGCACACACGCACACACACACATATATATATATAGACACAGAGAGAGACAGACAGACAGAGACAGTTCCACTCTATACACTGTCTGAAAGAACACTGATGCAATAATGAAAATTTTCTAACCATAGGAAAAAATGTCAGAAGTCCACAGCTATTTAACTGATGTAAAATATACATTACAAATCCTCAATGGGAACTCATGAGTGATGCCCTATTTATTACTCCCATGAGCAGTGGTGGCCACTCTCTTTCTCTCTCTCTCTCTCTCTCTCTCTCTCACACACACCATGCTGGTTAATGGTGCATTACAGGTTGTAAAGTCTGTTGTATTAGCCTAATGGTTATTGGGTGGGTGGTAACAGTTATGTTTCAAATTATTCTAGAGGCTATTGAATAGAAATAATTGTGGATCCTAATGTGGTTATTTACAGCCATTTTATGGCAATGTGTTTTAACTTTTTACTCATTATTTATTATTGTTTATTTAATTATTTTTGTTGATTATTATTCTTATATTTAACTGTGCTTATGTGTGCATTTATTGTTTGTTAATCTGTTTATTTATTTAGATTCTTTGTTTATTTTATTTTTTTCTGGGAGTGGTTATCTTATTTAGTTTAAAGTATTGATTTTGTCTAAAGTATATTACATTATCTGAATTGTATATAGTATATATATTTGCATTTTTTCAAGGTGGTATTTTACAAGGAATTTGTTTTAGTTTTCAATTTTTAAATAGCATAGTAAAAATTTGTTTTTCTGTCTGTATTTTGAGATAAGTTCTGATCATTTATTCAGATTCTGGATTGAGGAATTGGTAGAGCTGAGTTTAAATTCCAATTGAATCCATTACATTCACTTACATGCTAATACCCTTGGGAAAGGTATGAATCCTCTTCTTCTTCCTTCAGCTACGGGTAAATAGCAGGACAGACCAGGTTCTATAGCCTTGGATGGCAACTGGTCTACCACGAAAAAGAAATGGCAACCTACTGCGGAAAAAAATCTGCTATGTCAGTCATAACTGACTGAGACTGATGCTGTTTTCTGCATTTTCGATGATATTTTTGATGTAATTTGGTTTTTGTTTTTAATTTCCCATATGTGTTTAGAAAACATTGTGCTGTTTGTGTATTTACTATTTGTAAAGGACATTTTGTGTGCATAATCTCTCTGTTTCCAGATTCCTTCAGTGACTCTTATGTCTAATATCTGGTTGGTGATGGTGTGAATGTAAAGTAGTTTGTCATTGAATTTTCTATATGGTTGTTATCTACCTTTTCTTATACTGAATATACCATCTAGGAAATATACTTCTTTTAGATTTGTATTTATGTCTATGTCAGATCCTATATTTTTGAAAATTTTTATGATTATTTTTCTGGTTTTGTTACAGTTTCTTAGGATTATGAGGCTATCATCCCTGTAGAGGCCTATATTATTTTTATTGATTATTCTATTTCATTCATGTAGGACAAATAGCAAGACAGACTAGGTCAAATAGCCTTGGGTGGCAACCACTCAAAGAGAAGGATAACTCTGAATTCAAAACCTGAGGTGAGCCTTTTTGGGGCCTTGTGGCACACTAGGTGCACCAGTTCTTGGGATTAGGTTGGTGCAAAAATAATGACGTAATAATGTCGTTTTTGACGTTAAAAAATACGTCAAAAAACGACATTATTACGTCATTATTTTTGCACCAACCTAATATTTGACTCTTCCAAAAAGTGTGGCCAGTTCTGTACAAGCTTTCATTACTATAGTCAAATTATATGTGCAAGTAGTTTGGCTATTCAGTTCTAGGAACTGAGTTGTTGTTATACCCTCATATGTCAAAAATGATGGGAAAATCCAGTATATATATATATATATATATATATATATATATATATATATATATATAGTGGTGAGATTCAGCAGGTTCACACAGATTTGTGTGAACTTGTTCTTGGAATTTTATGAGCTCAGCGAACCCACTGCTAGTTGCAATCTGAACAAAATGTTAATTTTAGATTGTCTACAAATTGTAGTCACATAATCAGTTGAGGATGTAAATTCAGGTGATCGAATAAAGGTTAATATGCAATTGCAAGGGTGTAGCAAAGATTTTTCTTGGTGGAAGTTTTCACTTTGCTGTGAAAAATAGAGGTGAAGCAGTTGAAGTATTAGATCTTCCAGACTGCTGGAGTATGAAACAGTATGAGAACTTCAAGGAAAAGTATGATGTGTTGATCATTCACAGTAAAAAAATTGGGTGTGATCTATGTGCTAGATTTTATTCTGAATCCATAAATGTGAAAGGAATTCATGTATCAATGGAATGGGTCTGCTGCAGTATTGAATCTTCAGGAAGGGATAAAACAATTCAGCAAACTTCTCTAAGTGAAAAGATGAATATTCATTTCTCATCAAAGGTTCACAGTATTTGTATTAAGTGCCTATAAGATTGTGCTGATGATGCAATTACAAAAGCCATGGATAAATTGAATGACAAGTATATAGACTCTACTAATGGAATTTTCAATACAGTCTACAGTTTAGCAAAGAGAAGCTGTACATTTTCTGATGTTGAAGATGAGATTCAGCTTGAAATGAAAAATGGATTAGACTTGGGTGTTGGACTTCATTCTCAGCTGTGAAAATAGTAGATCATATAGCAAAGGAGAAAAGGAAAGAAATATTCACTAAAATTATTGAACAAAATTTAAAGATTTGTGTCATCATTGATGAAACTTCAACCATATCCAGTAAACCTGTACTTGGAATTTTTTAAAGATTGAAAATTGCGATCTATCACCAACAATTCTTTTGGATTTGATTGAATTGAAAGGATAAGGAGCAGAAACAATATTAAACAGTTTGATAATAAATATTTGAGAAATAATTTAATTGCTTTCTGTTAAAATGGAGCAAGTGTAATACTTGGCTGCAATTCTCAAGTTGGCACTAGATTAAAAAACAATTTTTTTCTAACATTGCTATTTGGCAATGTTTGAATCATCATTTGCAACTAGTTTTGAATGATTCTGTCAGTGAAATAAAACAAGTGAATCACTTCAAAATATTCATAAATAAAATCTACACAATTTTTCGCCAATCAAACAAAAACCAAATGGAACTTGTCAAACTTTCTGAAGAACTTGGGCAATAAATTCTGAAGATAGGTAGAGTTCTGGGACTAAGATGGGCTGCTTGTAGTTTGAGATCTGCACTTACTGTATGGTGTGCTTACCTAGCACTGTACAAATATTTTTCAGATTAGATGAAACATTCAGGAATGGCCGCCTGTCTTTACAACAAATATTCCTTGCATGACTCGGCATCAATGATAGATATACTGCAAGAAATTTTTTTACTGGCTAATGCCTTTCAAGCTAGATGTTTAACTTTGTCAAGAGCCAAAAAACTTATTAAATGGTCCATTAAGGCATTTCAAATACTCAAGAAAGTACTGGGACATTTGAAAATGAAACTGATGATAGAGTTTATTCTGATGCATTTAAGGATATTCATTTAATTGGAAACCATGTATTTGTTTGCCTTCTTCATAAAAAGTTGCTTGATGTAATAATCAAAAATATGAAATAAGTTTGATGAACTGTGATCATTTAACATCCAAGTACCAGGAAGCAAATAACAAATTTCATGAACTGCTGAACTTACTAGAGCCAGATACTTGGGATATTCAAGAAATAGTTCTTCCCTGGAAAGCTGCAGAAGAAAAGCTGAATGTCTTCAGTAAAATTTTTCATTACAACATTCCCATTAATGATTTTTATGACTATGTGGAAAAACTCCTGAAAAACTTTCATAATCCTGTAATTCTTCAAAGTGTACAAAAAGTGAAAACTGTTATCAATATGATTGCTATCAGTTCTTTCGAGGCAGAAGAATATTATCTACTCAGATAAAAGAAGCAGATTTACAGTGGAAAATGCAATATGCTTGATGACAACTAAACTTATTGGCCTCTCTTTAGAATTATGGGATGCCACTCCTTTTGTTAAAACATGGCTTAGAAAAAAATCACAGTGCTGATAACAACAGAGTGAGGAAAAAAAAAAGCTGAAGACTATAATGACAATGAAGGAATGATTTGGAAATTTTTAAAATGAAATAACATGAATAAAAGATTTTAAAGCATTTCTTTTAATTATTTTTCCTTCAAAATGATAACTTGCAATGTAATGCAGATTAATTTTGCTATTTTTGAATAAGTGCAAAAAAATTTACTTTTTTCCTAAATTATATCGATATAGTAAAGTTAAACTATGGAAAACTGAGGTAACCCATTGCTATTGTGACCTGTTGTTGAGAGAACCTATTCTTAAATCTTTTTAATCCCACCACTGTATATATATATATATATATATATATATATATATATATATATATATATATATATATATATATATATAAAGTCAAATTAAGTCAGCTCCCCATGAAAGATTATTAGCTGTAGAACAACATTCCCACCTACACAAACATGATTTTAAAACCCATGACAAATTCACTATAACTGACAAAATAGAAAAGTTCAGAGCAGATAACATTAGACAGATTTTAGAAGGACATGAAAATAAGTGTATTCGATGCCTGAGAACGCTGTATCCAGACGGGCTTAATCACAAATTTAACAACATAGATAGAATTAATATATAACCCCACAAATCAGGACCTACCCACATTTCCCACCCACACAAGACATACATACTTACGGAGGTGCTGAGGCCTCACGCTTATACTCACACCCATGCTAATATGCACACTTACACACATCATACTCACTCACTCCCTAAGGACCAAATAATACACACACACTTCCAGAGATGCATCCCCTTTCCATGAACCAATAAAACTGTGAAAATGATCAAGGGAATTCAGAGCAGCATGAATCCATCCAGCTCTTATCTTAAATAACAACTTAAAAGAGATTATTTGACCAACACAAGGACTGAATAAATTTCATGTTAAAAAATAAAAAAATAAATGAAAACTACAGATAAAGTTAATTTTCTCCATCAAGTAATTCATTTCTGTAGTTCACTGATACTAACAAGCAGAATTTTTTTTTCTCCTGATGATGGCCATGTTGGCCAAAACTAGGTGAGGAATCTAACTAAAATAATAAAAATGAAAAAATATTAATATACAACCTAGTGTGTCTGAAGATTTTAATTTTTTAATATTTTTTATTGTTCAAGACACACACACACACACACAGATATATATATATATATATATATATATATATATATAAATGCTATAAAAAACATCTATCTACCCACAATTTACACAAACTCTTAAGAAAAATTCACTTCCAAAACACTAAAATTCTACATAAATCATATTACTGGAAATATCTGGCTATAAAAGAGACCCTGTATATTAAACATCTCATTCCCACTATCAATTTCACCTTATTTAACAGTGGGAATGGAGTGTTCGAGCCATACTCAACACATGAAGTCTTGGATTAAATGCTCCTACTAGTATTCAAAACAATACAAAATAAAATACATCTTAAACATTCAAAACATGAAAAGAAATTAATAACACCTAAAATAAACCCCTTGAAAATAGTTAAAGAAGAAAATACTTTGGACAATGGACGCTATGGAAAATTTTTGTACTCCCTTACTCTTAAACAAAAAAAGTAAAAACACTAAAAATCTAAATAAAAAATTATTTAAATTTTCCTTTTCTGTCATATTTAACAAAAGATGTCTAAAAGAAAAGTTTCTGCCCATATATATATATATATATATATATATATATATATATATATATATATATATATATATATATATATACACACACACACAAATATACATTTACACACACTTTTGCAAACCCTTCAAGATAGTCATATTTTAGGCTATCCTTTAGTTTTTCTAAATATGAGATAACATTTTAATATTGATTTAACAAAATCTGTTTGGTCACATGTCCACCCAATTGTTGCATGCAAAGAACATGACCTTGGAAGAAGACCTCTCTGATTGGTTCTGAAACAGATTTATTAATACAAGATATATCATAGATTTCTTTTATAATAGTTTTCAGTAATTTTGAAACGACTATTTATATTTTGTGCAATGAAAATTTACATTCTGAACAGACCCATAAAAACTGAATGTTCATCTAATATATAAAACATACCAATGCTTGTATGTCAGAAATTGGTGTCAAAAGGGATGATAAAAGTGAAAAGATAATACTTAAACATCAATCAACCCAATGTGCTTCATGAGAAAGAGATGATGAGATAAAAAAAATGAAATGAGTGTTCAGGTTAAGATAAACAGATATATAATAATAATAATAATAATAATCTCTATCATTGCAGAGGACTTTAAAAATATATAAAAAGATAAATATATCAGAGATAAAACAGTTCCTATTTATTAGTCATCAGGTTATCTCTACAAGTGAATTTTTGCATACTCATTCATACAAACATATACAGATAGTCTTGAACACCTTGATATATATGCATAATATGTATATATATATATATATGTATATATATATAAATTATATATATATTTTATATATGTGCAGTGCTTATTGGAAAGTCCTCAATATCAGTGGTAAAACTAACATATTTAGTTAAATGGATATGAGTTTGTGACCCTGGGTTTCACACTTATGCGCTCCTCAGACAAACCTTTGTCTGAGGATCACATAAATGTAAAAGCCAAGGTCACAAACTCATATCCATTCAACTATATATATATATATATATATATATATATATATATATATCTTAGTGGAAAGTGGTTCTTTCAAAAATATTTTACCACAAAATTCTTCCTATTTCAGCTAGATAGATGACCCTTTATCAATATATCCACAAAACATAATTTTACCAGATCTTGTCAACAAACTTAATAGCATCAAACCCACAATAGACTTTACCATTGAATCTGAGTCTAACAGCACCTTACCCTTCCTAAATATCATGCTGCATATAAATAATAATAAACTTCAGTTTCAGGTTTGCAGAAAATCTACCAACAAGAATGCTTTATCAATTTTTATTCTCACCCTATAACAAGATCAAATCTGGAATAATTAAAGGATTCTATTTAAGAGCACTAAGAATCTGCAGCCCCCAATACTTACCCAAAGAAGAAATATACATAGAGAATGCTTTCAAAAACGTCCAATATTCTTATTATTTCATCCACAATGCTAAGAGAAAGGCATACAAAATATACAACTGCAAAAAAGATAACAACATTATTAACAACAATAACAATAAATTAGATAAAACAGACATACAATACTACCTACTGACTATAATATACACTATTCAAAACAATTTATCCAATGTAAAAAATATCAAAATAATTACAACCATATCCAAAACTATTATGGATCTGATCAGAATCAAAAATACCCATAAGAATAATAATTCTGAAGCAGGTATATATAAAATGTATTGCCAGAACTGCTCCTGACTATACATTGGGAAAAATTTCAGAAATTGAAAAAAAATTATCTATGAACACAAAAAGAATCCTGTACACAACAATTTATCAAATGCATCATTTATACATAGAAATAAATTCAGCCACAACTTTAATCTAAAGAATGCCACTTTATTAAAAGGGAAAGTAACTTACTTACGCAGAAATTTCTTAACAGCGCCTCTATCAAATCTTATCAAAATATAAATCTGCACCCTAGATTTTTTCAAATATCTTCATTCCTGAAAGAATTCCTACTTTACCAAACCAACATACATGACTAGAAAAATGTTAAAAAATCAAAAGAAAACAGTTAAATTCATAACACATAAATTAGTCCCAAACTAAAATAATTTAAATACTACAGTATATACTCATATACCATATGACCTTTGAAGACCTAATTTTGAAGCTAATTTGACTACAGTAAATGGATATATTGTTTGGTCAATGGTGTAGCCAGGGTCAGCAGTACATATGCTAATTTTATATCTCATGTATGCTGTGACCCCTTTAAAATTAGCTTCAAAATTGGGTCTCAAAAGTTACATATGTGAGTATATACAATAATTTGCATTAAAAAAATTGAAGAAAAAAAATTAATTTATTAGATATTGAATTGTGTCATTTGACATCCTTCATAGGTTGCCTGACTTTTTGGCTAACATGATGAATATTTAAGAGAGCTCTTAAATTGAAAATTTTTTATAAACCAATAATATTTTTTCTCTTGTATATAAATACTTTTTACAAAATAAAAAATCTTTGCATTTGCCTTGATAAAGTCCCTCAGAGGATAAAATGTGTCAGCTAAGATAAGTTTTTCTTTTGTTTTTATTCATATATATAATTCTGTGTATTTAAGCAGCAAATGTTCCTTAAGGCAAATACTATTAAAAAATGACAGACATTTTGTGCCAATTAATTTTAATGATTGACTTTTCCAAATTACTAATACCACATTCTGATACATGCCATCCACTGCTTTCATTCAAATTCATTGTGTCATTGTGTCATTCTGATTTTGACTATGAATTTCTATGTCATCAGCATAGCCCACACCTCATCCTATATACATTAGCCATGAGAGGAGAAGCAGAAATGCTATTTTCATTTGGATATGACATGGAATGTTTAAGCAATCAGTGTCTATCACTTCATATCTGTGCATGTATATGTGCAGAGTCTAGGAAGAGATTAAATAGATTGTGGCTCTCATTTTCTAATTATCATATTCCAGATGAGGTTTGGAATGTTCTGGTGTTGTTGTCCTCACTCAACATGTATGATTTTGTTGACAAATATAATTCTTTTATCAGATGTAGACATTCAGTGGATTTGGTGCTTGGAAGGCAGTTTCTAATGATTGAGAAGAGGAAGTCTCTACAGATCATAAAAGAAAGAAACAACAAGAGGAAAACTTTTTATGTCAATGTGTTTTGATAAAGATCCTCAAGGAAAAGAAAAATAGCATAAATGTTTCCCTCTTGTCATTCCTTTTTTTTTCATCAATCGTCTTTGCAAATAGATTTATATATATATATATGCAAAAGCTAATAGGAAAACTGTAATAGTAGCTGACGTGTTTCGTCCAATGTGGACTTTTTGAAGGCAAAAACGAAATTAATTTATTAAACAAAGTAACTAATAATAACAAAACAAAATGTCTTTAGCAACTGGAAGAATTTAGAGAATGCTATTTTCATACTGTTAACTGAAAATTATATCAAGTACTGTCACGTGTGGAGATATTGTTTTTATTGTTGTGCTGATGGATTCAACCATTTTCTTTTGATTTCTTGATACTGTTGTGTATGTTTGCTTGGGAGAATAATAATTCTGTTAAGAAAGGTGAAATAGGGAAAAAGCCTGGGTGTAGATTAATATTTGGATAATATTCAATGGCTGCACTCTCAAGGATTTTCCTTCTGAGTGAGTTATTTTTTTTTATGAGTGTAACATTTTTAAAATCAAAATTGTGGTTGAATTTATTTCTATGTATGACTAGTGCATTAGCTAAGTTATTTTTTGTGAGGTCTCTTTTGTGCTCATTTCTACAGGTTACCTCTGAGAAATTTTTCATATATATATATATATATATATATATATATATATATACATGATAACAATATATATTTTTATATATCAGGAACAGTATTGGGGAAATTGTATGACAAAGTAGAAAAGTTTACTTATGATGTGTTCCTCCTTCAGGACTTCATTGGACTAAATTTGTTACGTTAGTAGAACTACACATGGGCATGATAGAGGGGTGCTTGTAATTTTTTCTTTCCATCACTTTTGTAAGTACCTATTCCATACTATGATATTAGAAGATCTGTCAGGAAAGGTGAAATGTTGTAAGAGCCATGGTGCAAATTTACTGTAGATGACCTTGCAATTAAGGCACTTTCTAGACATTTACATCGTAGTTAATTATTATCTACTTTGATCAAAGTAGCATTTTTTATGTCAAAGTTGTAATCAGTCTTGTTACAGTGGGCAACTAATGCAATGCATTTGATGTATTGTTTTGTAAAATGTCCCTTTTGTATTCATATAATCTTTTATTTAAATTCATTGAGGTTTCTCCTATGTATTTTTGTGACAATTATTACAGTTGATGGATTAAACACCAGCTTTAGGTTTTAGCTTATTGTTTTGTTTAGTATTGACCAAATCTTTTATTGTTTTGGTTGTAGTAGTAACAACTTTTATGCTGAATTTGGATAGATTTCCATGGTGTAGCTTGATATCTCGGAAGGTTAAGGTACTGTAATCTTCCATTCCGTATGTAAATTCTATTGTTCATTCCATTTTGCTGATATATACAAATTATTAAATTTATATATACATATATATATACTACAAGCTAATACTAATTGTATTATATATACTACAGGCTAATACTAATTATATATACATATATATATACTACAGGTTATACTAATTATATATACATGTATATACTACAGGGAAAAAAGTTTAGGGATACCCTGAATTTCTTTAAAAAACACTTTAAAATGGGATATTTTTGTATTTTTTCAAGGAAAAATAAAATTACAGTAACTACTTCATCACCACATCCAAGACAATCTCTATCGATAAAAGGTAGGATGTGTGTGTGTGTGTAACGAATGCACAGCCGCAACTTTCAACGGATTTGCACCAAAATTTACATGCACATGCTCCAAGTTAGTGGGAAGGCCAAGACTTTGCATTTCCCAACTCCCATCGATGGTGGAAATAATTGATTTTTTCATGCTTCTACGGCAGTTTTCATGTAGTTTGCGGCCATTTTGTACTGGCCAGAGTGAGAGCCTATAGCTGGCTGCAACAAATAGGCAGAAAGATTCTCTTGGCCAGCATGAGAGTCAACAGCTGACTGACATGAATGTTAACTAGCATGCAAAAAAAATTGATAGCTGCATTCGTCACAAGTGGGAAAAATTTAAATCTGCATGGTACTTTGCTCCAATTGGCTCATTTGCTTGCTTACACAACATTGATTCTGATTCCACAGAACTGGGTTGGGTGTGAAAAAGTATTTGTTGTTAACATTCTTTTTTCATTCGTTTTTTCCAGTTACGAGTTCTTTTTTAACGCTGATCATTTTGTGTTCATTTTGCTTAGTTCTTTTTTCGTAACAGATTTAATGTTTAGTATAGAGCTTAGAAAGAATTTGCAGTGTGAGATAGGCAAGAAGTAAGGCATGTAGCAACATCAGCACGGCAAAGGGCACTCCTTTAAAGGCAAGGAAGGGCAAAAATATTTTAAGTCAAGTGATAGCGATTGCTGTATGAGTTGTATGATTTTTGAATCAAGCACGGGCAACACCAGGCCATGCTGCTAGTCAGAGATATAATTAAGAAGAAAAATAAATCCAACACTAATTCAGATGCCAGTACTTATCAAAAAATTTTTTACAATGTAAAAGCATTTATATTGGCATGACATGACAAAATCTAAATGCCCCTATCTATGAACATAAAAGGCATTTATGTTTAGACAAGCATTCAAACTTGCTTGTAATGCACAGGAATAACATTATCAATAACACTGATTTTACAAATACTGCCCTAATTAAAAAAGATTATAATTTTTTATGTTGAAAGTACTTTGAGGGATAACAGTATGTACATAAAAATGTTCCCAAGTCAACATGTGAAAGACATACACACACTTACAAATATAAATTATCATCTGAATTCCACATAGATAAATTAGAATTATTATACACTTACATACATAAAGCAATATTTATGGTTTTTCAGTTAGGATTGGAATCCCTTCTTGGAACTTTGAATGGACATGTCGTCTCTTCTTGAATTCAGAATACCACAATACTAATGTTTCTTTAACAAATTGAATTCATTAACTTGATTAACCAATGAAAGTCAAAGAATACAATAGTAAAAATAACATAATTTATTTCTTCTTTTTCTTCACATCTCATTCTCTTGTGAAGCATTAATAAAAGTGAAACATGTTAGATTGATAAACATTACCTATTTGTTCTTTATCTTATTGTTCATATATATATATATATATATATATATATATATATATATTGTCATCCACAGACAGACTGTTTCACAGTATCACAGCTCATCACTGTGGCTAGATGTCTGGTTGCTTCTAGCTAGGATCAAAACCTGGCTGTTTTGGCGTCAGTCAGAGATTCTACTTCTAAGCTGTTGGCGCATGACAGAGATGAAGGTGAATTTAAGCGTATTTATTTTTGGACAAATACACAGTGACTGAGAGAACTCAATTCGCTTTACTGAAGTGTCTTGCATTATTAGCTGTAATATATATATATATATATATATATAAATGTGATATCTATTTCAAATATGAGTATCCACTAAAAATAACATTTTAAATAATAAAAATATTGGATGAAAAAACCATTAATTCTTTAGAATTATTTATCTATACATTACAGTTCAGAAGTTTTTTAAATTGTCCCAAAAAGTAGTTGTTTTGTACTTTAAATAAGAGAAAATTATTATATATGGTTAAAAAAAGTGAGACATGATTTTTTATTAGAAATTTTATTATGACAAAAAGATAAAAGCATTCTATGATTAAATTTTGTCTTGATTACTGACGTTTTTGGCATTTGATGCAAAAGTTTCTCAAAATATAAGATAATTGATTCCATTCTTTTTTCAATGACTTTAAAAGCTCTTTTTTTATTTTTTTCACTCTTCTGTTAAGTTCATCCCATGCTAATTCTGGGCGTGGCTTCAAACCTTTGAACTGTAGTGTGTGTGTGTGTGTGTATATATATATATATATATATATATATATATATATATATATATATATATATATATAGTGAAAGTAATTAAACTTGAAATACTGTTTTTCTCTGCATTGCTGGCAAAGTGAATATATAAGAATGATTCCCAGTATTGTGCTAGAAGCATACTGGTAATTACTGATACTCATAATTAGAAATTTGATATGTAATGTTGAATGTATGACTGTCAGCATATTACATTAAAACAGTTACAATTTTCATTAACATCAAACAGCATATGTTCAGTTCTTGCATGGATGCATCCATTATCTAACTAGACACAATTTCATTAGCTAATAGCCTACACATTATGTTTTACAATTTTATTATGAAAATATTGGCTTGAATAATAAAATTTGATAAAGTTTAATTCATTCACAAATATTTTGCCTTATTGCTCTTCAGGATGTAAGCGATCGTGGCTCTCCACAACTTCTTTTCCTTTACAGCTCTTAACAATGTTTGCCTCTCCCTGTTCTGCCATCCATTCACACAAGCTTCTTAGGTAGGTCACTTGTGTATTTATGTCCTTCTTGCCTTCATCAGCTTATGGCCATATCACGTTGAAACAACAGTTCCTGTACAATCGCTAGAGTTAAGGAATGTCAAGCCTGGTCAGTACCTAGATGATCAGTACCTACTGCTTGGGAATACCAAGTGCTGTAAGCTTGGATGTGCAGCTGGTGTAATGGATAATTGCTCAGAATTAATCAAAATTAATTGGAAAGTTGATATCCAATTCCAGTTGGGTTCATTATATTCAGTTATGCACAAATACCCTTAGGAAATGTATGAATCCACCTCTTCTCCCTCCAGCTATGGGTTAATTAGTAAGACTTGTATCACTAAATCATTATTATCTCAAAAAATTTCTTAGAATCTAAAAATATTTTCTGGTTTTAAATAACCTACAAAGAATTGAAAAGCTGTAAAAAATAAATCTTGCTTTCATGATATCATGTGAGTGTCAAATTCTCCAAATCTTCTTTCCTCATTAAATGTCCCAGAAATTCCAACTCTTTCTTTCTGATTCTTAATATAAGTATCAATTTCTGTTTCCATTTTCCTTTAAACTTCCTTCTTCCATTCATAGTATTCTCAGCTGTCTGTCTGTAAAACCATATCTCTGTGATCCCAAGTCACCTCCCCCCTACTGCCTAGTTATTTCTTGCTGAATTTTTGCTGATTCTAATCTAAGTCTGTACTCTCCATCTCTCAGGGATTAAACTCTCAGCTAATGGATTAAATCATTAGTTTGTGAATTTGGGTGACATAGTAATTGTGAGTTCAAGCCCTGGGCCAGATATTGTGTACTTGTACTCAGTTGAAATGGGGTAGCAATAACTTAGTAATACTAAAAATAAGAACAAGATACAATATTCCTAGACAGGGGCAGTGGAATGAAACAGTCTATCTCTGTAGACTAAATAAAGGATTAAGTTCAGAATTCCCTGAAGACTACCTGGATCGATATCTACCTGATGAAGATCGGAGTGCACAATGGTCAAAATGTTGTGAGAATAAAAAACAAAGATGACAACAATAGTTTGAATGTAAATAATGTATGTAATGATAACTCCTCATCCCAGAGATTCAGACAGAAATAAGCCAGTATTTAAAACCATTACAAATAATTTTTTATCATTATTATTAAAATTTCAGAAAACAATATATAATATATATCAAGAATAATTTTATGGAAAAATCTATGAGGAAGTGGAAAAAGTTTTTGGGTGATACATTTCATGCTTTAGGAATTCATCAAACTAAATTGATATTTATGCTGGTACAACTAAACATGTGCACGAAGGAATGGAACATTGAGAATGTTAAATTTAAAAATTTCTTTTTTTTATATATATAACTTTTGGGTATATAGTCTAGATTGTTTCATTAATTTCTTTTTCTTTTTGTTCATGTTTGTATCCTTTTTATTAATAAGCATCCCACATTGTGACAACAGAAGATCTGCCAAGAAAAGTGAATTGTTGTAAGAATCTTTTATTTTTGCTTCTATCCCTTTTATTAATAAGTATCCCACATTATTATAACAGAAAATCTGCCAAGAAAAATGGAATGTTGTAAAAACCTGGATGTAAATTTACTGTGGATGATCTAGCAATTAAATCACTTTCTAAACTTTTGTCTTAGTAAAATGCTTTCTCTTTTAATTAGAGAGGCATTTTTTAAATCAAATTATGGTCAGACTCTTTACAGTGAGCAACTAATGCATTGAGTATGTTGTTTTGTAAAAGCTCCCTTTTCTGTTCATATAATCTTTTATTTAAATTCTTTGAGGTTTCTCCTATGTATTACTTGTGGCAACTAATATTCAAATGCAATGTCAATTGACGTCTTCTGATGTTACACATTATGAAGTGGACAAAGTCCAACAATTATTTTTAAGACATTTTTATGTTTAACATTTTTATGTTTAACATAAAAAGAATATTAAACATAAAAAAAAATGTCTTCTTATGTCTTGATCTAATTCTCTGTCCTTCTCTTTATCCTCTCTTCTATCATGTCTCTTTACTTTTGCTCCCACTCTCTGTAACCCCTTGTGTGCTAGTGGCACTCCCATCTTGCTTGGGGTGATAAGCTTAAAAAATTTACAGTGTTGGTAAAGGATTTCAGAAGGAAAGTCAAAGTCATGATGTGTTACAGATTAAAGATTAAAGAGATTGTGGCTTTCAAATCTAGCACTTCCTATGATTATTGTGAGGGGCCAGTAATTCAACAATATTTAACATTTCAGTTGACCTCTAGACTTAATTTTGTATAGCACAAAGTCATAGGTATAGCACACCCAGGAAGGATTGAATTCACTACAATAACAATTATCTGCACAGTTAGATTGCCACAGTAGCAATGGTTTATGAGCCATCTGATCTGGTGTATCTGCTATGTATTTTGAGATTTTTCATGAAATCCCAAAAAGAATCTGCCATGTTATTGGCCATAACCTAGTATCTTGACTTCAATCACTTTCCCACCACTGTAATATATCTTCACTGTGATTTTTTTTTATAAATATTGATGACAATTTTTTTGATGAGCTTCCTTTTCTGGTATCTTGGCTTCATGAATTTAAGTGTATTACTAGATAGGAAGCTAGGTCTCATCATTTTACCTTTAAAATTGCTAGATGTAAATGTAAACTCTATTCTATTTTCTTTTCTCACATTTCTCGCCAATGGAACTTGTTATTAGGTCAGGGGTCATATGTGGAACAAAAACTAAAAGTGTTGAGTTGAGGAAAAATACAAATGAAAGATTGAAATAAAACAAAATAGAAATATTTATTCTCTTAGGAACATTTTTTGTATTGATAAAATTTCAAGGAATGTTCTTAAGAGTCTGTAAATAATGAAGAAAAAGTTGAATTTACTCTGCTGGTGAATTAGTGAGTGAGTGATCTATGTAGTTTAAGTCATATGTAGCTATTGCACATAGAGCTAATTTTAAATGTCAGCCCATAGTGAAAAGGAACTAGCCTCTTCAGGTTTGCAGTATACATGCTCCCAGTTTTTTTCTTTTTACACATGTCCAAAGGCTAAAAAGGAGTTATCAACACATGCATATCTAGCAAAAAGGTTTAATGTCTGCTACAAACTCTCTTCTGGCTTCTTGCTTTGCTGATCACTATGATCTTAAAAAGTTTAAATGCAGTGCCAATCATCATCTGTCTTTCTGGATCTTGTTCTTTTACTGTTCTTTCTCCTCAATAACATTTTCTTTGTTTCTCTCGGTTACCCCTTGTATCTTAGTGGCTTTATCACCTTGCTGGGGGTGAAATGATCAAGAAAAAAAATGACAAGCTTGGTAGAATAGTCACAATCTGCAAGATTTGGCTGCTATTTTATATCATGTGCCTTAGCAAAACAGAAGTTAGGAGAAATTAAATGAAAGTTAGTTAAGATTATAACTAAATTAGTAGAATATTTTAATTTTCAAATTTGTTATTTCTTATTACTTTCAAGATGTTGATGTCCCACACTACTTCAAACAAAAGGTTAGGAAGGAAACTCCCATCAATATTGGAAAGGGTGATAACAGTGACTTTGAGAAACCTATTTTCCTGAAAAATTGTTTTAATAGAAAGATTTTATAAAATTCAAGTAATGGTAGCACTGGCTGCTTAATCAAAGAATGCAGAACGTTTCCTTATCAGGAAATGGCTAATGTTACTATTTTTCTTCTTCTATGTGCCATGTCCATTCAGGACATTGGTGATCATGGCTCTCTACATGTTCCTCTCCTTTGTAGCTCTTAATAAATTTTGTCTTTTGGTTATCTTTCCTAAAACCTGTTCTGCTATCCATTTAGTCAAGCTCAATAGGTATGTTATTACTATTACCATTAAATGGATTTAGTGGATACACATGTTTGAGTAGACATCCCAGGTTTTTAAATAATGTGAATTTACACCTATCAGCCTGTGCATTCAAAAGGCAAATTTTCTTTAAGATTCTCAAATATACATACTGGTAGACATAAATTTACCCTGTTTAAAAACAGGAGTGTCTACTTAAACACATCTATCTACTAAGTACAATGTTTAAAGTAAAAATAAAAAATGGTGGATTATAAATAAAGTTCATTAATTCCTTAGAAAATATATTTTCACAGTTCGTCATTGTTATTTATGACTCAGAAGTTTACTGGATTTTTCAAGTGTAATAACTGGATATAAAACCTTTTTCTTTTCTCTTACCATTTTTAAATAAAAACTGCACTTTCTTTTAAATCAAGCAGATCAGGATTTTATTATTTTTAGTGGAATATTATACAATCAAAATGAATATTATAAGGTGTTATTTATTGCCAAACTTTACAGTATTTAAACTCTGTAATAAAAAATGTTACTATTAAAGCTGTTTATTTAAAAATGGTTTCATGTGGAAATAATTCTCTCCTGATTTTAAGGAATATCTTACTTTGTCAAACAAAACAATGACTAACAAAATGTAGTTACAAAACTAATGTTAGACAAATCTACTTTTTCAAAAATTGTAATTTGAATATTCATAATAAAAATTGTGCAAAATTGGAAGAAAAGTGAAAAAGGTGTGTGGAAGCAAACAGTTTGACGATGTAAGTTGACTCTAGCTCTATTCATTGCATTAGGAGATTAGTAGATCAAAACCTAAGAATGTCAACTATGTATGTTGTTAAAAAAAAGAAAATTTGTTATGAATCTTCTAATTACAACAATCAAATATTCCCTAAATAAAATAGGCTTGCATTACTGGCGATCACATATGAAAACATTACTGAATTTGAGACAGGCTCTACAGAAGAATAAAGATAAAAATTCAAAGTTTTGGGATATAATACTGTGGTCAGATGAAACAAGAGTCAATCTATGAGGGTGAGTCAAAAAGTAATACAATTTGTTTTATTATATAATATAGAACACAATCAAACATATCATACATCACAGGTCCACTTCTCAACATAGTCATGGCAGTGTTCCAGCTAAAAATGAGTGCATGTGTCCCAGCTTTGCTGCCTGTTGATGTAGCCAATTCCCTACAGTAGTTTTCACTTCTTCATCACCACCTGACTTAGCACCCTCAAACTTCAATCTCTTTGATCAGATGAAAGAGAGGCACTGAAGGGCAAATGTTATGGTGTTGAAGAAGTGAAATATACTGTAAGAAATTAGCTAGATCAACTGCCAGCTGAATTTTATGAAGCTGGGACACATGCCCTCATTAGCAGCTGGAACACTGCCATTGAAAGAGGTGGTGGCTATGTTGAGAAGTAGGGATGTGAACCTGTGATGTATAGCTATTTGATTGTGTTCCTTATTTTTTTTATATAATAAAACAAATTGCATTACTTTTTGACTCAACCTCATATTTAAGTCTTTTGACATTCGATGGGTTTATTGGCATCATTTTAAAGTGCACAAGGAAAAGCATTTCTTTTTTACAATGGTATTCACTTCGTACAATACCCCAAAGCCACTAAGGGTAGAGGGTCACAAAGTAAGAGGCACATTTTAATTGGATATGAGGGAAAGATAACTGTTCACCCTAGAATTGAACAGGTTAATTGGGGAAGCATTCTCTTGGGAGTTAGTTCCACAAAGCAAAGGTTCAATGGAAGAAGCTTCTTTAATGGAACTTACATCTCACCAATGGAATATGAACAGAATGAGGGTAGTTTGCTATAATGTGCGTGGTATGGCAGATCTTTACTGTGATGGTTAGAACTGGTGGAACTAAAAAAGGTATTACATTTGAACACTTTCTATTGAAATAGTTATATAGTAATGAGAGGATTGTGACATTTTGTCTTGGGGAAAGGGGTTGTAGTGTGGAAAATAATTCCTCACCAACAAGGATGCAGAGACTATTTTGGACTCTATCAAGACTGGAAAGTGAAGACTGAGCAGCTCCTGCTCATATATGGTAGCAGTAATCCATTTTCTGTCTGATCTTGCTCTTGTAAAGGTAGAGGATAGCATGAGGAATCAGGTACTTATTGGAGCAGTACAGGGAACTGACCATTTTTCCAGCATCTTTAGTGAAAGATCACATGTACAAGTTCCACTTGAGGTTTGCATTGAGTTTAAGTCCCAGTAGGTGTTCAAGACATGGGTCATCTCTGAAGGGACATCTGTTCATTGTGACCAGTGAAAATTCTGAGTTTTATCTCAAAGGTGAAAACAACATGATCTGGTGTTGTATGATTTCTAATACCACTAATGAGCTGCATTTGATTGACAAATTCATGAATGTTAAAGATTGTCTAAATATTGAAAGAAAACACATTGCTTTTACTCAAAACCTTGAGAAGCAGGATTATGTTCTTGCATGATAATGATTTAAAATGTTCTAAGAAAAGCATAGGATTTCTCAAGAAGTAAAAATGTGAAAGTGCTTAATTGACTTAGCATGTCACTGGATTTAAATCCAATTGAGCATTTGTGGAATGCACTTAAACAGAAAGTAAGAAGATGATTATCTTCTAACAAATGACAAATTTGAAAGCCTGCATATTGTTGGAGTGGAAAAACATCCTAATGATTGTGTAAATAGAACAAAATCAATACCCTCAAGATTACAAGTAATAGTAAAATAAAAAATAAAAAAAGGAAGATCACACCAAATATTAATTTAAAATAACTTCATTTAAAGAGGTATACTTATTTGTTAAATGCTGCTAGGAAAGTTGTCTACTGCTCGGAAAGTTGGTTCACTGTGTCATGTTAGACGATTTTTCTCACCAGAATTTATCTTACACATTTATAAGTTTATCATTAATACATGCTTGAATATTTCTGTCACATCTAGTCTGGTGCTTCTGCCATGTATTTAGAGATTCTTGATAAAATAGAAAGAAAAATTTGCATTGTTATTGGTCCTGACTTCACATCTTGGCTTCATTCACTTTCCTGTAACATAGCTTTCTTGTGCCTTTTCTATAAATATTTTCATGGTAATTATTCTGATGAACTTTCCTCTTTGCTATGTTGACTTTCTGAATTTAAGTTCAGTACTAAATTGGCAGTTAGGTCTCATCATTTTACAGTAGAAATGGCTAGATGTAACTGTAAGTTCTGTGCTAACAGTTTTTTTCCATTCTCGTTTGTGGAACTCTCTTTTGGCTTCTTGCTTTCTAATCAACTTTGTTCTTAAAAAATTTCAATGCAGTGTCAATCATTATTTTCTGTCTTCTTAATTACTGCTCTTTTATTGTTCTTTCTCCTTAATAATGTTTTCTTTTTCTCATAGTCTCTCACACTCAGTAATCCCTTGTATCTTCATAGTTTTATTGCCTTGCATAGGATGAAATGATTAAAATTTATATTCAATTTTTCATTATAGAACTTCAGTGCTGTAGAGTTTGAAATTAAATAATATCCATTTTCATTGTATAATGTTCTACTAGAAATTATAAAATTCTGGTAAATTTGGTTTAGAAAATTAAGTTTTTAGGAAAAAAAAATTTTTTAGTAATGTACTTATTTATAAGGGAGGCATGGAGGAGTAATGGATAGCGGCTTGGATTGAGGAATCGGAGAGCTGAGTACAAATTCCAGTTGAATCCATTGCATTCACTTACATGCTAACACCCTTGGGAAAGGTATGAATGCACTTCTTCTCTTCCCAGCTATGGGTAAATAACAGAACAGACCAGGTTCTATAGCTTTGGATGGCAACTGGTTTACTGCAGAAAGAAAAGGCAACCTACTGTGGGAAAAAAATCTGCCGTGTCAATCATGTATTGAAAGATACATGATCGCCTAAGCGTGTATCACATATGTCACATAACTGACTGACTTATTTATAGATGATAGTATATGTGATTGTTTTGTTGATGACTTTTATATTCAAATGCTCAGTTATTCAAATAAAGTCATTTGCTGGCCTGAAGTTGTTGTAGGGGAGTTATAATTCTGAGTAAATAATATTAAACACCCTAACATTTATACATAAAAAAATACTTGTAGAAAATGAGAAACAGCAAAACGTGGGAACAACAAAACGAGTATTATTTATTATCTGGTTGTTATGTGGTGTTAGAGACAAAAGAAAAAGTAATGAATTGTGAGTTGAGATCAAATATAGATCAAATATTGATTGGGATCCAACAAAATGATAAAATAAAGAATGGGTAAATTGTATATAGTCTTTCTTGTATTTTTTTATATAATGTTTGTAGTGAGTGTCCAGATAATTTTGTTGGAGAATAAAAGAAGTATCTGGAGTTTTGTTACCTTGAATGTTGGAGTTTTTAAGAGACAAGTGTTACCATTGTGGACTGTAAAGTAAAGGAGCCAAAATTTTTGTTGACCCAGATGTTGACTGTCTATCTGATTGTGAAGGTATCACCTGTGTGTAGAGGAGAAGAGTGGGGTTGATTTTCATTGGTTTAGAAAGGGTGAATTAATGATAATTATAATTGTTATAAATATTTTATTATAATTATTTATGACAGTATAATTCATTCTTATTTACTTATTTTCTATGGACATGACATTGGTAACAACCTTAACATTTAGATTACTACTTGAAAGTAAAGATAAGTAAGTGATGAACAATGGCGAGTAAAAAATACTGACATTTTTAAATAGTATATTTTAAAAGTTTTACTTCTAAAATATTCATTGTTTTTTTCTTAAAAATATATCTTTATTGAGGTTATTTAAATTTTCACCCATTTGATTACTATGCTTTCATGCCTACATTACAATTCTACCATGATGGTTTCATAGTGTATATGGAATAAATGACTACCAAAATCTTTAAACCTATCAAATGACTTTAATTATGACAATTTTACTAATACCATTTTACAACATACACAAATCTCTTAAAGAAATGACTATATAGCATAGTGTCGGAGTTAGCTCCTCCTTAAGTTCCTTAACTCTTCACCAGGGGTCTCTCTTCCCTGGCTATAAATACTAGCCGACCCTTTGCCTCAATCTCTTTTTCCTCAGGCCCTCAGCCTTACCACCTCGCAGATGTGAGCGCTCACAGATACAGTGTTTCCCAAATGCTGGGAAGACGCTAAGAACAATACATGTACGTACAAACACTCACCACAACACACACATAATATTCACCACACGCACTCTGTCCATGTAACTGTCCATGTAACTTGTATCCTTTCTTGTTATTAATACATATATTTGTTTACATATATTTATCAGTCTTGTGTTTGTTTTCCGTGTCTTCTTTGGACTTAATTAAAGTCCAACCTTCTCATGTAGTTGGACCAGCAAGCAGGAAATTCTACCCACATGTGTTCTACAATACATACTCATCACCGCCACAGTCCACTACAATAGTGAAAAAAAGTAAATGGACTTGACTCACACAACACCAAGTATCAATACCAGTTATCAATAAAAGGGAAAATGCTACCCGTAGTTGATTGGTCCTCATATGAATGTAATTTTATAAATATCTTTATATAATTTTTATATTATTGTAGTGGTGCAGAAGACAGTTATCTCACTTTGACAGAAAAAATTTACTGATGTCTTAAGAGGACCTTGGGAATCATGTGACAGCCTGTTGGTGAGAATAGAATGGACAAGATAACATAGTTGATTCTTTTTTTCATATGGGGAATGACACATAATTCTCAATGGTTACTGAAGAAATCGGTAACTGTTTTTTCTTTGTTTAAATTAAAGAAAGAAAAAGCAAGGATATAACAGCAAAGAAAAAAGAAAGAATAAAAACAGTAAAGAAAGGACAATAAAGCGAAAACAATATGGAAATAGATAAAACAAATAGTAAAGAAAGGACAGCAAAGATAAAAGAAAGAACACTAAAGAAAAGATGGAAAAGAAAGGACAGTAAAGATAGAAGCAAGGAAATAACAGTAAAGAAAGAAAGAAGAAACATGCAAGGAAATAACAATGAAGAAAGAAAATAAGAACAGTAAAGAAAAACAGTAATGAAAGGACAATAAAAAAAAGAAGCAAAGGATTAACAACAAAGAAAAAAGAAAGAACAGTAAAGAAAGGACATTAAAGAAAGAAGCAATGAAATAACATCAAAGAAAAAAGAAAGAAGAAAAAACAGTAAAGAGAGGACAATAAATAATAATAAAAAGAACAGTAAAGAAAGGACAATAAAGAAAGGAAATAACAGCAAAGAAAAAAGTAAGAACAGTAAAGAGAGGACAGTAAAGAAAGAAATAAAAAGAATAATAAAGAAAGACAAGTAAAGAAAGATAGAAGCAAGGAAATAACAGTAAAGAATGAAAGAAAAAAGAGCAGTAAAGAAAGAATAAAAAACAAGCAAGGCAATAACACCAAAGAAAGAAAAAAAGAACAGTAAAGTAAAAACAGTAAAGGAAGGACAAAAAAAGAAGCAAAGAAATAACAGCAAAGAAAAAAAGAACAGTAAAGAAAGGACATCAAAGTAAGACAGAAGCAAGGAAATAACATCAAATAAAGTAAAAGGAAAGAAGGGAGAACAGCAAAGAAAGGACAGCAGAGAAAGAAGCAAGAAAATAACAGCAAATAAAGAAAAAAGAAAGAATATAAGCAAAGAAATACTACTAATTGTTCAATCCAAACATTTGCTTGGTTGCTTTTAATCTAAAGCACATAAAATTTTGGGGGTGGGGAGCCCAAGGTTATTATTGTTTATCAATGTGATTTGAAAAAGAAGGTGACCTGATACTTGCTTATTTCCAAGTAGTGCTAATGCTCAAGCACAGGTAAAAGCCAGGTTTTCACACACTGATTTTCAAAGCAGGTAAGTCTACCCTAACTGAAAAATTGGTGCAACACAATATTGCAGGACTCTTTCTCATGCAGTGAGCCATGATGAAAAAAAATAAAATAAAGTCAAATATGAAAATAAGATGTATAAACAAAAATAATTAAAATTAAAATGAAGCATTTGCGCTTTCCCTTAAAACCCTTATGTCTTTCTTTTTTTCTTGCTAAACATCTCTCTATTTACTTCTCTCTCAACTAATGAGAATGCTACCCTCAAATAAAAGAGGAAGAAGAAAAGACTGAACCCAGCTGAAAAACACCAGAAGTTTGCAGGACCGGAGCCTACTTATTTATGACTATAAATCTACAAAAATAAAACAGGCTCCACACATAACTTCTGGTAAATAAAAAAATGAAAAAGAAAGGAATGCTAGAAAATAAAATAATTTTGGACAATCAAAAAAATTTAACACAGAGAGACTTTTAATATTAGCTGAAACCAAGGTTCATACCAGATTTCTTGTAGCCTGGTCGAAAAGCTATAATCTGGCAGCTCTGAGCAATGCGGAGAGAGGACGGCAAGAGAAACCACTGAACAAAAGATGCAACTGCTAGAGAAATCAGCCATGCATGACATGTGAAGTCGTTAAGAGGTTATTTGCTATTTATAATTTCTGCCCATTTACATAGTAGATTGATACTGACCAATTTCTAAGATGACTACTACTATGAGCAAGGTTTGACTTTGAAACTACCACTCCCAAGCTGAAACAAACTTTTCTCCAGACTGTTACCAATATCCACCTTATAAATGAACATTTTTCTACAGTGAATATCAAAGGACTCACTCTAGAGCAAATAAATAAAAATATATTATTTATTTTATAAACTTTATGTCAGTTTGTTTTATTTCCAAAATTCTGATGAAATAATTAGCAAGAATATCCTAGCACAATACCACCCGTTTTCCCATTTGGCCTTGCACCCTACTTAACTAAACTTAGTACATACCAAGACAAGATTAGGAACAAAAATCATGGGTGATTTATTTTCTGCATGAATTCCTGACCAGTATAATTACCATTATTATAAATTAATTATATTCAGTGAATTATATTCAATTTAGTATCATCTTGGTCATTGTGATTATGTTTTGGTCATTGCTTTTCTTTTCTGACAAAAACAGAGTCACAAAATTGCCTGAGGAGAATTAAATGATATGAAATATTCTCTGGCATGGACATTGGAATGAGAACAGTCTACCTTTGTGGATGGAATAAAAGAGTCGGTCAAAGATTCCAAGCTTGCTGAATACTATAAATATGTGCTGATGATAATGGTTGAAGAACTGTAACTATAACAACAAAGATAAGAAGACTGGTGGTCTAAAAAAAGATAAATGTATAGTAATAGATACTTTATTTCAACTTTTATCATTTTGGCAGCAGACTGTGAGGGTCACTTCAGCCAAGTTTCCAAGAAGATAAAGAATGGTTTAGTATCATTGAACTGCTATTATAGATGAAAAATTTAAACAACAAATTTAAAAATCTCTTAAAGATCCAATAATTGCCCTGAAGATGCGTTTCAAAATATATTAGTAAATTTAAGGATTAATTGAATTTTGTAAAGGTAGTGCTTATTTTTACATAAAACACAATAGAAATAACATTTATTTATGCCTGATAGCCTGTGACATCATAAGTCAACAACAGTATTTTTCTACTGTAATCCTCGATTTTTAAAAAATTAATATGGAACACCAGCAGTGCAATAATGAAGAAATTGGTATTCATGATTAATAATAAATTGTCTTTAACCTTATGTAACCAGTATTTTAAGAATATCATTTTTTTTATTCTATACGCTTTTATGAAATTTAATAAAAAGAATAATTTTATTTTTATGATACATTAGAAGTATAAAAAAAGCAATTAATTAAAAAACTATTGAAATGATACTTTTGAGTTTAATTCATTGCTTTTATTTTTTTATTATTTTCTTACCTACATAGAATATTTATTTGCACCCAATGATTTTTTTCAATTATTCTGGATTAAGAGTTATTGAATTATCATATTACTCTTCAGTAATGCAGTCAATCAAAAGAGGTAATTCAGAATTATTTAGTTTTTGAACTTCCATACAAGAAATAATCTAACAGTTGTAAAAAGGAAAAAAAATTCAATTCTTGTAAAAATGGTTTACTACGTGAAAATGGCAAGTGTCTTTATTTAATGAGAAAGAACTCTTGTTGTGATCAGTAATGGGATGAATTTCAAAATTTCACTGAAAAAGTAAAGTAAATTTAAAAAAAATAAATATTCAGTGCCAATTTTTTTCCTGCCCAATCTGAAAGAATATGTATTTTTTTAACTCCCAAGCAAGGCAGTAAAGCCACTAAGACACTAGGGGGTTACATGGCATGGAAGAATTAGAAAACAGAAACATTTCTAAGAAGTGAGAACAAAAGAAGAGTAATCAGGAGAACAGTAGATAGTGATTGACACTGCATTTCAATTTTTGAAGATTAAAGCTAACTGCAAAGCATGGAGCCGGAAGGGAGTTCCACAAGTGAGAAATGTGAGAAAAGAAACTGTCAGCATAGAATTTACAGTTACATTTAATCAGATCAAATGTAAATTGATGAGACCTTGTCACTTGTCTAGTATTACACTTAAATTCATATAGTCTAGGCACCATAGTGAAGAGTTCATCTGAACAATTACCATGAAAGTATTTATAGAAAAGGAACAGGGAGGCAACTTTACGCTGGTGGGAAAGTGACTGAAGCTAACATGTCAGATCATGACCAATAATATTATTGAATTTTCTTTGTATTTTATTAAGGATCTCTAGATATATAGAAGAAGCACTGAACCATATGCAGCAGCAATATTCTAAGCATAGATATAATATATTGTAGATATAAGTCATATCTAGGGCTTTATACAAAAAGCACCAACATTGAAATAAAATGGGAAATAATTTTTTCAGTTTTATTTAATTATTTTGGGGAATATTTGAGACAAATTTTTGGTATGTTCACACTTGGCATTGGATAAATCTTTTGCTGAAATAACATCAGGGGTTTTTCTTTATAATAGTTATGGACCTGTCTATATTTCTGAGATGTATTGTAATTATTTATACTATTTACATTGTTCAGATGGTTGTCCTCATTTTTGTTGCCATATTCATGACATTTCAGCAATTGTATGCTCCGGCCTTCTTCAGGTGATTGGAATTTCAAACTGAACCTTTTATTTTGTCTACCAGAGTAGATTGTTCTAGTTCTACGTGCCATGCCTCTTCCAGATGTCTTAGTTATCTCTCTTTAACTCAACTCTCCAAGTTTTTGCTCACCACTGCAGTAGCCAGGTATTGAACTAACAATTCGTTTTGGTCAAATCTCTGGATTCAACCAACGCTTTCATCCACTGGGCCATATAACTGTTTAAAAAAACCTGACCCACCTATGGGTATAAATTTTTGGGACTTATAAACTATCCATTTTTTCAAGTAATAACAACAACAAAAATTGCGATATGAGCTCTGGTAAAAAAAAGGGTTACTGAGACATTAAAATTATAGGTCCCAAAAATTCATACACATGGCCCAGTGGATAAAAGTGTTGGTTGGATACAGTGACTTGACCCAAGAGAGTTCAATACCTGAACAAAAACTTGGAGAGTTGAGTTAAAGGGAGATAACTGAGACATCCGGAAGAGGTGTGGCACGTGGAACTAGAACAATCTACCGCAGTGGACAAAATAAAGAGTTCAGTTAAAAAATTCCAATCACCTGAGGATGGCCAGAGCATTCAACGGCCGAAACGTTGTGAATATTGCAACAAAGATGAGAACAAGATTCCGAATATTATAGAATAACTTTAAAGAATTCGACTCCCCTCCACACCTCAAATTAAAAAGTACACTACACACAAGATATCGAATGTGTGGGTGAAACTCACCCTCCATAAATTTCTAAGGTGTTTTCTAACAAAATGACCTTTGCAATTCATTCATCATTAAGTACTGAAAATTTCGTTTAAATCAGATACCGATAATAATTCCCTGAATTTTCGAATTTTTTAAAAACCGGTGTTATTGACATTTTTGCTTTTATTTCTGAACCCCCCCCCCCAAAAAAAAACCACATCCATGGTACACCTAACGGCCAATAGTTGGTTTACATAAGAATCAAACTCACTCGTACACGGTTACACTTACTTGACTAAAATAAAAACAATAGAAAAAAAATTGTTCATGCCTTTACGCGCCTCTCTAATTCAACATAAAAAAGATGGAGACTTGCGAATTCCTGATATTAATTTTTTTTCTATGATAAAAAAAAAAAATAGAGTTAATTTTATTTGGTCGCTTTTAATTAGAAGAAAGGATTTATTTATAATTTATCCGTTTCCTCGTGAGGTGAAACGTGGCATAAGGACAAAGTCAAGTTTATGTGGGGAGAAGCAAAATTAAAATGATCAGCTTTCTTCGGTTCTTGACTTTGTTGGGATACCGGGACCGCAGACATCAGGAATCGATCCAGAACCTACCCTCTTTAAAGTGCAATAAAAAGGTGCAGCTCTGAGAGGTGGGGGACGAAAGTATATTTTTTTCTTATTTCTGCCGAAAAGCCGAGAAAATTAACGACTTAAAAAATGTAACACTTTTTTTTAGTGTAAAAACAACTGTGTACTGTAACCTAAACATTCCAATCTCAAAAATCAAAATGTAACTACTGAAAATTCAAATAAAGACATTAATTAATAATGACAAAAAAAATAACTAGTTCATCTGCTTATTAAGTTGCTTTCCTTAGTACTTTATCTGTAATAAGTATTGGAATAATATATGTATTGTTTTAAATTTAAACTTCCTCTAAACCTTTTGCCGGTAGATACCAAGCCTCTGGATGCGCATCAAGAAACGAGAGCGTGACAATGAAAGGCAAGACTAATCGTTTTTTTTCTCTTCCTTTGCTCTCCTATGATCGATTAGTTAACTCTGGTTCCCCTGACTTCGCATTGTTTCCGCGCATAGCAACACCAACAGAAACGAGCAGCATACACGAACGAGGAACCCGGTCTGTTTTTTTTTTCTTGTTTGGACCAAAGAACGACTATCCCTTATTTTTTTTTTTTTTTTTTTAGTACTGGTAAAAACTTACTACAAATACATAAAAACCACAATGACATCTTCGTACAAGGTATTATTTTGTTATTATTTAAAATTAATCCAATGACAAGTCACAAATCCTTCCTTTTTTTTTTTTTTTTTTGGCCTTTTGAGGCATTTTTGTGCGTTTGTAGTTGTTTTTAAGGTAAAAAAAAAAAAAAAATGTTTTTTTTTTATCTTACCCCCCCCCCCGTCATGACATTTTTTTCTGTTTGTTTAATTTTTAGTGCCATTATTCTACCTGGTAAATATACGCTCCGTTTTTATCTTCTCTGGTCTATAATATAACACAAAAGGTGTTATATCCGAACAAAAAAGGGTTACTATTTTTATAAAAACCTTCTATCGGATTATTGATTGAATTTGAATATAAAATCGACCATCAAAAGAAACTGCCAAGTGTCGTCCTGTTGTCAGTCAACCTAAAAAAAAAAATTAATATTTTCATTGTTAATATTAATAATGAAATCATGACATTTTCCTCTCTATTTTTCAGTTAGAAAGAAATGGTTTTAAAAACGTATTTTGGTTTATGCCTCCTATTATGAAGGAAAGGAATTATGAAAAGTTTTGCCAAAACCATTTCCCAACCATTTTTGACCAAACATGAGATTTATTTATTTATGTTGTTGAAGGTTCTTCTTTTTGGTCTGATGACAGGGAGAATTTTTCAGCATTCCTTCGTACGAGTCTCCGTAAAAAAACAAAAAAAAAACACTTATTTAAAACGTGACAGTAGGGATGGGAGAATTGACAATAATACCGTTTCTAAAAATTCATAGTCTTCTTGTAGAAAATATTCGGTCATTTGACTTCATATTCAATAAGATTTGTAAATTATTCTGAAGCCCCCCCCCTTATTTTTACAAGAACAATAGAAAAAAAAATGACGTTTTAATTATTAAAACGTATATATTGTTTCTCAATACATTTTTATAAACTG
The DNA here is from genome assembly GCA_963932145.1 of Acanthosepion lycidas. Lineage (NCBI taxonomy): Eukaryota > Metazoa > Mollusca > Cephalopoda > Sepiida > Sepiidae > Acanthosepion > Acanthosepion lycidas. The sequence continues at coordinate 41,306,025 of OZ010602.1, forward strand.
TCGTCCCTTAGTGTCGCTAGTTTCTCATCTTGTACTTTTTCATGTAACAATAACATCGTCTACTCTATTCGGAAAGATTTTTAAAATTAAAAACAATGCCGACATCCGTCTTTTTACAGTACACACATTGTACCAGAAACGGTCGTATATTCATTTTTTGAGGATCAAGTTATCTAGTATAGACACATAATTCTGTTGAATTTAAGACGTAGAAAAGAACATTCAAGTAAGTCTCTTGGAACTGCATTCTTTATAATTTGTTACTATCGGGAATGAATTCATGTGGCGACAGCAATATGGTCGTAGTGATGCTTTGACAAATTGTTGCATGTTTCTCAGTGTCATGGTATTTATTTTGAATTAAATAAAATCCACACACACAAAAAAGAAGTGCTGTGTGTAATGTTTTTATAGCACTTCACAGCGCAAATTCGGGTCTGTGCAAAAAAGTACCGATCCATACGAAAATAATTTTTGACGGGTACTATGCTAGTAAAATTAATCATTATTTCTTGGAATTCATTTTACACTAGTTTCCAGATATTTGGGACCGCAATAAAATGATAATAATAAAACGGCCCACATTTAGACAAGTCACTAAAAAGTAAAAACTAAAAAGATTTGTAAGTAGGGACCGCACTTGCACCAGTTTTGCTTTTCTTTTAATTAATGAGGTAATTAAAAAAAATCGTTTATCAAAAATTAAAGATGTCGTAAACGTCACTAAAAACAAAAAAAAACTGTTTTTTACGTTTATTACAGTTTGTAGCTTAAAAGTGTTTTTATATACGAAAAATTTATATTTTACAATTTTTTTACTTTTTCCACTCATTCCATTCTTGGTAAAATTGCATAATGTTTGAAGTTTTAGTTGAGGTTATTATTGTTTCATGAACATACAAATTTAATTAAAAACTTTTCTTTTAATTATGCAATTTATTATTTGAAAATGATAAGGTGGGGAAAACTAAGGGTAATTTTTTGAGTCTAGCTTGCTGAGGAAACAATTATTACTTCATCTTCGGAAAAAAAAACCCCAAAAAACTAATATCTTAAACGAAACCTCCACCCATGATTAATATTTTTATTTAGAGATCTCCTAATTTTGCTTAAAGTTTAACAAAGAAGAATTTGACTTGTGTATAGTTTATAAAATAAACCTTCTGGAACATTCCTGACAATGATAGCAAAAATGTCCTTTTTGAAATAGACCTGGTAAAAATTCAATGATGAACTAATGATGTCTTTTAAATTGTCTCTTTTTATATATAATTTATTAATTTCTTTACCCTCTTTATTATTATCTATCTTTAGTCTTGTGTTGTCAGTAGTCAATATATCATCTGCTAGGGTCCGAGGGTAGAGTAGACTGACTGACAGATGGGCGTTCAGGTACCGAATTAGCGAGTAAACTGTAAAAATGATTTTTTTTTTTTTTTTTTTTTAATTTAAATTAAGAAGGTTATGGGCCATTCTCTTAGCAGTTTGCCTAATAATGTAACAAAAAAAAAAAAAAAAAAATCTTACACCCATATTCGATGATTATTATTAGTCATTCTTACACATCCGCAAAGAAAAATTGTGAGCGTTGTATACTTGTACTTGTATTATTTTTTTGCTGTACTCCCATTTTTTTTTTTTTTTTTTTAAATTACAATAAACAAAACTTCCAGTGATGGAGAATATTTTTCTTTTATTGCCAATTTCAAATATGACTGTTAGTGTTAGTGTAAAAATTGTTTTTAAAAAATTCCCCTGTTAATCTCTGTTTAAAAAGTTATGTTTAACTTTACTTTCTTGGGCCATTTATATTTTTTTAGATTTTTACTAAAGATAAACTTACTTACACCACTCACAAAAATGTATCAGAATTATTAACGATGAAAATTGTGCTTTCTTTAAGAAATGAAAAATTTAAGACAAATGATTGATTTTTGTTTTGTTGCATTTTTATTTTTTAGGCTTGTTTTTTTTTCTCTCTCTCTTAGAGGCAAGATAGCAGTTAAATCTGGCATAGGTCCATTTCTTTTCACTTTGCTACTATGGTTACTTTCTCTCTTGGATACACAATATGTTTTACTACTACTCTTTGTTTTTTTTGTTTATTTATTTATTTATTTTAAATGATTCTGAAACGTTCATGTTTGTCACCAGGAACACGAATCAGAGAGTAGGGTTGTTTTGAAGTTAATTTGTCATTAAATATTTACCTAAAATTTTGTATTATTTCTGATTAGTCAGAAATGGGAACTAAAAATCTCAATTTTAATAGGTCATAGAAAAATTGTAAAAAAAAAAAAAAATGTAGAGAAAATCTTGATCCCAAACCCCCAATCGTTCCCCGCAAAAGACTCAAATTAATTTGAAGGATAAGTAAAACTAAAACACGAAAGATGATTTTAAAAAATAAAGGTTAGAGGGATGTATTTTATAATTTCTGTTATTTCATTCAGGATATAAAGCAGTCATTCTAGTGAAGTTATGAAGATTGAAAAAGAAGACTTTTTTTGTTGAAAGGGAAAGTTTCAGAGTAGTTTGAGAGAAAAAAAAATACAATTTAGAAATTGTAAATAAATTATTTAATTGGCATAAAATTTTTATACCAAGTAAATTATATTTTGCTAATTTTATGAAAAAAAATAATCTACTTACAACTTACAATGCTTACTTGACTTTACATTTGTTTTGACTCATTATTGCCCCCAAGAGCCTTGTAAAAATAAATTGAAAAGAAAATTAATCCTCTATGAAAAAATTAAATTTTATTCACTCGTTGCATTATTTTAAATTTTAGAATGTAATTTTTAATGAATAAAAAAGTCGTGACTAAGGATTTGTTTTATTTTATTTTTTTTAAGCATTACTGTTAGCTTACTTTAGTTTACTTTTACTTTATTTACGGCTTTTTTTTTTTTTTACCCAACAATAGACGAAAGTACATTCAGCATTCTCATCTACCCCAATTAGATTTTAACTTTTAGGCTAAGTAGTCGTTTTAGTTTCTTTTCTTTTTTAAAACTTGCTTTGTGTAGTTTTGATAACATCATAAAAATAAAATTACTTCTTTATACCCCCCAAACAGCCGTTTTTATTCAGCATTTAGTTTCCAGTCAACAAATTTTAATTTTTTTTTTAAGCTTAGTGATGTTCGTCTTAATCACCCTACCAACATTTGATTAGAAGCTAAAATCTGTTTTTAATTCAGTTACCCATTAAAAATCTAATCTTAAAGTATATTCCTGAGATACAGCTAAAAAGTAAAAACGATACAATACCCGCAATCAATAGGAGCATATGGTACCGTGAACGGTGAACTTCTGCCGAGTGCAGTGCCAAATAAATTTCATTAATGCAAGTGGTTCTTGCGCTATGACCGTTTTTATGTTTTTACGGCATTTTTTAATAGAGGGAACTCAGTATTTGTTTTCGATACACAATCTACGTATATAACAAACACTTGATTCCAAAGGTATTTTTTTGGTTTTAAAATGAATTTTTAAAAATAACAGGGCATTCTTGAAGCTTTCTTTTTAGTTTTTAGCTTTAAATTGAATGCTCAGTGATTAAATTTATTATTTCCAGTAAGCAAAATACTCTACTCTGGTGTATTTCAAATAGAAATTGAATTGATTGATTAGTAGAATCTCAACTTTTTGGTCGCTTTCAGAAATCGTCATTTTTTTTACACATTTGCAAACAAAAGTTAATTCTCTGTTTTAAACATCTTCCAAAAAAACATCTTTTTTTTTTTTTTTTTTTTTTTTTTTTTTTTTTAAATAATTTTTAAGTACTCAGTAATCTTAAAAATTTTGGAAAATATTTCCCGTAATCTAAGTTAAGGAATATTGACTTTCTTGGTTTTTATTTTCTGAATGTCGTGAATATGGTCAACCATGCTTTCAAACAGGGGCACGTTATGTAATATTTTTATTTTTTACAGTGTAACCCAGATATAAGAGAGATTTTATGTGGTCCCAAATTAGAGCCTGTGTTAGAGAACAAACCTGGATATAAGAGAAACCCGGATATAAGAGACTTCTTCTCCGGTCCCGACAACTCTATCCGAGTTACAGTTTGAGTTTAACACTGTACATAAAAAAAAAAAAATTTTAAGAAAAGATTATTATTTTAAAAATCTTAAAGCAAAATACATTAAGCTTTTCAATTTTTGATTAGTATAGTTTTCACTTCACCTAACCAGATTGAAGTAATACAGAATCTTAAATTATTATAAGTAAAAAAAAAAAAAAAAAAAATCAGTTCTTGTAAAAATTCATAATTCATAAAAAAAAAATTTTTTTTAAGACAATATAAATATTCATTTTTTTTAATAAATCTTATTTATAAAAGCAATTAAAAACTTTTCTAATATTGTCATATAGCTTTATTTTACGATTCAGAGCAAGTTTTCGGGAAATTAGCAGTAGTTTGAAAATAAAAATTGATTTTTTTTACATTGTCCAAGAGAATGTTGTAATTAATAAAACAAATTTTGAGATTGAAATTTAATTTCATGAAACGAAATTTTCGTTTTTCAAAATTCAACCAATTATTTAATTTTTACGAGAATTTCCAAACCAATGTGTTTTTCACCTGAAAAAGTGCAAAAAACATCAATTGTAAAATACGTCGACTGCTGAGACACAAAAAAAAAATTTATAACCAAAATTTTGAACATGATAGAAAGAATTAAAAAATTTAATAAAATAATCAAAAAATACTTTGGTCTTTCCTATTTTCACGATAAAACTTTTTTTTTTTTTTAAGTTTGAGGCATTTTTTTCATCATGCTATGCTGTTTTTTGTTGTTGTTTTTTTAGCAACAAAATAGAGGTACTTACGTGTGAAAAATAAGCATTCATACATTTAACAACATTATAAAATAAATTTAAATATGCATAACACAACACACATTTATTACAATTCACTAAATTAAACCTTTTTTTAAATTTTTTTTTATAAACAATTGAAAGATGAAGAGGCTGTGTGTTGTATGATGCAAAAACTGATTTGCTGCTGTTACATATTTTGAAATAATACAAGAAAGAAACAAGAAGTATATATAAAAAAAAATACACTTATTTTGAAGACTACACTTGTTTTAAGCTATTACTCCAAATTTTTACACAATATGTTAACTATGAAGTCTAGTGGAACAATAAACCTTCTTATACCATCTTTAGTAGTATTTTGTATTCAAAGTACATTTTATGGAAGAAATTTCTCTTAATGTAAAGAAGTAAAACATTGATGTTGTAAAATAATTTATTTTCATACTTTAAATCAGGATATGGAGTTTATAGGTGGTCTAGTAAATAATAAAATGATGTATCACCTGTTTGTTTTTTTGTACTTGTTTGATAAGTGGATTTTATTTTTTTGGTATACCATTGTAATTGTTGGTCAAGTTAAAAGCCATTACTAAATATGAATTTTCAAGGCAAGCAGGCATTCCTTAGATTAGATTAGGGCAACTGGCAACACAATGCTTCTCCTTCCATTTTCCACTTATATTTTATTAAGCTAATTAAACATCAGTAATATGCAACTCTCTGATACCTAAACATAGCTGTGATATGCTGAATGTTACCTAATTGTTTTTTTTTTTCATTTAAGTCTTAAAATAAAATCTACAAAGTTTTTAAGGAATTATGAAAACAATTGATTCTCCCCAATTTGATGTTAGAGAGATCTATTTAGATACTGCCAAAGATTTGTTAAAAAAATGAGCATACATGTTAAAAAAAAATGTCCCAAACTTAAAACTAAGTTTTATCATCAAAATATTTATTAAGAGAAAAGACCAAAGGATTTTTTGATTATTAAATTATTTTTTTTTCTCCTTTTTAGAAACTTCAGAAAAGTTGGTTAAAAATTTTGTTTTTCTTGTGTCAGCAGGTGACTATAAAGTACTATGGGAAACTTTAGTATCTTTTTGCAGTGAAATTGCATTGATTTGGAAATTCTTGCAATAATTGTTAGATTTTAATGAATGTTCATGACTTATTCACAAATGAATTAAGTTATTTTAGAAACATTTAATTTTTTTTATAAACTCTTGGTAAAAACATTTTTATGGAATTCTGAGTAATTTTTTTGTAGTGCTTAATGTTTACATTAGTTATAAGCACAAATTCTTGGAGAATTTTTTTTTTTTTTTGTCAAAAGACCCCAAGTTACAGGAAAGTTGCTTTGAATTGTAAAATAAAAATGCAATAAAACTAAGGCATTATTTAATGAGAAAGGCTTTTAATTGCCTTTATGAATAAGATATATTATGGACATATTTATGAGTCTTAAGGTAAAAAATTTTTTTCAAAAATTGTTTTCACTTTTTAAAAATTTTAATTATAATAATTTATAAAGTTTTAACTCTTAAAATTCTGTCTTAATTTGTAGCTGTTAGGTGATATTTTTATTAAATAAAAACTGTATTTACTAATCATAAATGGAAAAGCTTACTACAGTTCAGTGACCCCTTCCATTACTTTAAAAAGAATTTTGTTTTTTTATTTTTTTTGTTTAAGATTACTAGGTAGTAGAAAAAAAATTTTGTGGAAAAAAAAAATGTTCTATTTGTCAAGTAATTTATAGTTGATGGGCCTTTTACTTAACCTTTAGAACTGCATTATTATTACTTCTCACTGCATTCTTTTTCAAAAGCGCTCAATTGCAGTATCCTTATTGTTAATTTTGCTCAAAGTTATTTTCTGTTGCCATAGCAGCATATGACAACACAACTATAAAAGTCAAACACACTATTCTTCAGGGATCGGTCATCGTCAGTGGTACAGTAAACTTTCTGTACAGCAAATGAAGTCACATAGTGTGATGAAGGTTAAAAAAGCCAAACATTAAATTATCAATAAATCTCTCAACTCCTCATAAACACCCACCTCTGTATTAAAAAATATTTTTCTGTGATATTTTAAACTAAAAGTAATTTTGTCTATTTCTGAGATGAGGTATTATAATTTACACTATTTATATTGCTTGGACTGTTGTCCTCATCTTTGTTGCCATATAATGTGAATAGTGTAAATAAAAGTAATTTGTTTTAATTCAGATTAATTAAACTTTAAATCTTCCTTGAATAAAGTTTCAGAAAAGTGTATTTTATTTTTTAAAGAATTTTAAACAATCATGTTGTGCTGACAGATTTGTCAATATGGCTGATTTTAGTGATTTTTTTTTTTTTTTTTTTTTTAATAATTAATTATTCCAATCAATTGAAATTTGGTTTGAAATACAGCAAAGTATTTTGCTTATTGGAAATATTAAATGTAGTCTATTAGCTCGGAATTAAAATCAAAATAAAAGCTTCAAGAAATATTTTTCATTTTTAAAAATGTATTTTAAATCTTGGGTATTGCTTTTCTTTTTTCTTTGGAGGTGCCTAGATCTTATTGTATCAAAATACATTTTTTTTTATATGATCTTATATTGAATGTGGTGAAATGATGACTAGCACTTGTTTTTTGCCAGGCATCGCTTCCATTGGTTGGAATTTCAGTGATTTTTATCCTTATTTTATGTTGCTATAATGTATCTAAAACATCTGTTGAATTTTTCACCTAAACAAAATGCAATTACATTTGTTTTAAGAGATAGGAGCAAAATACTTTTGTTATATAAATTCCTTTTCTTGATTATGCCACTGGATATTTCTTTTAAATGTTATATACATAAATGGTTAACTCATCATTAATATTAAGCAAATTGTATGGGTGGTGTCTTAGCACTTCCTCCTTTTGTATCTTCACTTGGTAGGATTTATTGACTCTAGCTTTTATCAGTAATTCAGTATTTGTAAATCACTTTAATTTTGGGATGGTTTTCATGATTTACTTTGGTGGTATATAGTGGACTGTAAAGAATAAAAAATATTACTGTAATTTTTCTTTTGGTGTTTGTTGGTAATGTTACTTATTTGTGCAACCAGACTTCTATTTGTTCCTATTGTACTATAGCAATAAGTAAACAGTGAAAAGATTTTGATTGCATTAAGGATATTTGAAAGAAACAGGAAGGCATCTTATCTTTAAGGAATCGTAACTACTTGGACAATGAAAATGACTTGTGGTGATTTTTTTTCTTTTCTTTTTTTACCTGAGTAGTACATAAATAATAGCAATCTTTTAATACTTATTGCTCTACATTCTTTTTGTTTCTGGTCATCATCAGTGACAAGTCAAGTCTGCATAGAATTTACTTGTTATGACAAAATATTTCAGGGTTGCTGAAAAGATATTTTTGGTGATTTTTGTCTTTATGCCAACAGCTTCTACTTGTAACCAGCATGGATAAGAGCCAGGTGTTATTACTGGTGTATTAGGATGGCTGGTAGAGAGAATAAAAAGAAAAATGCCTTTTTTTTCTGTGATCAATGCTTCAATCTATTTGGAATTTAGATGATATTTCTTTGGATGGGATTTCTACTCTTATGCCTAAATTTCTTGTCTGTGTAATTATACACTTAATATTATATACAAATATAAAAGTACTTTTCTTAACCACTTGATAACTTTGACTTTAACTACGCTGATTGTGAGATCCCTGAATTGATAATCTACTGAACTTGTTCTTAAAATGTGATGATGACAAGAATACTTTCTCTATATTTGTAAGATGCAATAAAAAGAATGTTTGCTGTTTGTCAACAGTTACATGTTTTGTTTGTGATTGATGGGTTAGAAAAATACATGGGATGAGGAACATTATAAATTTTCTCTTTATATACCACTTTATTATTTTAATGTAAATGTTTTGTCTTTAAGTTTGATTTTGTCTATAATAATAATTTAATAATAGTTTTAAGAGTTTAAAAATTCCAAATCATATATTATTTGCTGCAAGGTGATCCATTGAATAAGTTTTGTCTTATAACCAAAAGTTGGCTTTTAATCAGTTTGTCTCTTATGTTACTTTGTTTTAAGAAAATGTGCATATATTAAGATATTAAAAAGTTTGCTTATAGTAAGATTTTGGACAGGATATGTTAGATGTAAAATGTGCAGAAATAAGTGTGTGTGGGAAGGAGCATTGCTTCTGTTATCATCTTTGCTCAGAAATAATTCTCGATCAGATTTCTTAACACTTCCTAATAAGTTGTTTCTCTGACCTACCTTTCATATGAAACTTGTGGTAATTTTTATTTTATTTTTTTAGAGAAATCTGGCTTGTAGATATTATTTGTAACAGGCGCAGATATAGTTTTGTTTGTGTTTTAAAAAAATCATTAAGCCATTTTGAATGTGTGCAGAATAATTTTAATAATTATAATTGTTATATATAGTTAAAATTTCTTAATGTTTTTACACTGATATACCCCCCCCCATTTATAAAAAATTAAAATTTCATCATTACAATTTGTATCTGTTATTGTCTTTGCCTCTGTTATTTTTTTATACCACTGAAAGAAACAATTTGCAAAATAAAATTGTGTGTTGCTACCAAATTTGTTGAGAGCTTGGAAATATCTAATTCCTGAGATTAAAAAAAAATCTATATACATAGATGTCATTTTATTTGATTTTGTTCCTGTAGGCAAGCTTAAAAAGTGTATTAATAAATAGTACTGAACCAAATTTGTTGGCACATAGTAATATGTGAGGTTCATGTTTCTGTAATTTGTTGTGGATGAGTTCTTTTCCATTCATAATCACATTTCTAATCATGTAATGGGACACTATCATCTTGGGTAGTTATTGCTTAGATACAATGTCTGTTATTACCAAACTGAAAATTTACACTTTGCAATGTTTCAACTACTCGGAGGCTAATCAGAGATTGTAACTAATATTGACATTACAAAAATTTAATAAGAATTTGTAAATTAAATTTAACACAAATAAGTTATTTGTTTAGGGATCAGATGATTTATTTCACAAAGCTTGTACTTGTGAGTCATTTGAGTTTATTAATCTTTTTAGGAGCTTATGTTGCAAGATGATCAGCTTGAAGTCTTTGTCAAATGATCTCTAGTCTAAAGTATTCTATCCCATAATGCATTTACTTATACATAACATTTGCTTTATGAATACTAATCAATGTACTTTGTGCTGTTTAAAACCATCTAAATGCTAAAACATTGGTTCTTCTGTTAGAAGTTATCCTACTACTCATTGATCTGTTATTTATTTATAGCTGTCTAGTCATTTGTAAATCTTTAAGCATTGCCATAGGCTAAATTTTTATATGGAAAATTTAAAGAATACAAGTTTTACTACGTCTTTATTCTACTGCCTTAAAAAAATATACCATTCATTCATTAAGAAATGGACAAAGTCCGACAATTTATTTATTAAAGACATTTTTATGTTTAACGTTCTTTTTATAGATACAAGTATTTAAGTAAATGCTCTGTTTATAATAAACAGTATTAAATAACATTTTTTTTTAAATTACACTTCTGTTGTCACATTATTTTTTGCCCATTCTTGAAAATGCATAGTTCTCACCTTGTCTGGTGTTTCGCTTTTTAAGGAACCATTACACAGAATATCACTTAGCAATAAACATACATTTAAAATGTATCATTACAAAGGCCTCCATTTGTTATATTGTCTTTTATATTCCTGCTTTCTACCTGAAATGTTTCTATTTTTGTGTTATCTCTCTGCTTTCTTCCTCTCTTTGCTTTTCATCTCAAAAGTAATTTGAACTATTCACTATTCTTTTTGTTTTTGTAATCACAATGTTTCAGCTGATTGGAGGAAGGGTCTTCCTCCAATTGTTTTCCTGTTAAAGAAATCCACACTAGTTGACTTATACCATTTTATTCAACCTCCCACTTGGACTTTATCTAAAATGGGATTGTATGATCCTTTCTCTCTCCAGATATCACCTGCTTTAACATTTGGCTTTCCTATATATTAGTTTGACATTGATGTCTCATACTTTTGTATTTGCATGAGATTTCATTCATATATTTTTATATCAAGATGGTTGCTTTTTTTTTTTTTTTTTTTTTTTTTTAAATTCAAAAAGATTTAAGACAAATTATAACACCAAAATATGTGAATTAATGCAAAGAATAAATTAAAATTCTGGAGAGACTTAAGCAACATAAAACACTTATCAACAATAATTTCCAAAACCATGTTGAAGAAATAAGGTTGGTTTTAAAGCAGAGACAGACACACACACACACACACACACAATTATCACAAATAGTAGATAAGTGAATGACAGAATGAGGAAGAAGAAAAAACAAAAAACTAAGTGGAACATTTTGTTTTGAGAAAGAACTTTGGATTAATAACTGTCTTATTAATGGAATCTGTCTTGTATATAAAAATGGAGAATGGGGGTGGGGAACAAATGTTGGTTACAGTTTACATCAGAACATTAAACTTAATGTATCAAGAATAGTTTTCTGAAGAAAGATATTTTGTGTAATCCTGAATGTAAATTTATTGTAGGAGGATTTGAAATTAGTGCCCTTCTTACTTTTAATAAATTTCTCTTTTAATCAAAACTGCATTGAGTCAAAATCAGCTCAGATATGTTATGCTGATTAACTAATACAATGAGTGTATTGTTTCATAAAATAAATCCACTTTATGTTCATATAATCTGCATTTCTTGGGACTTTTTTTCAGTCTATTTTATAAATTTCTATTTCAGGTTTAATTTTTCTTTTGTTTAATTCTCTTGTTTTTAAAGTAGTTGCAACAAATTTTGTATTAAGTTTAAATATTCTTTTCATTTGTAGTTGGCTTGATAGTACAATGTATCTTGTTTTATCAAGGTTATTTGTGTTTTCTTTTGTTATTTATGGATTTTGTAAGCTTTCCTTTTTACATTAAGAAATAATTAGGATATTGTAGTTTAAACATATTTTCAAGTTTTTCTTCATACTGTACATATCAACGGCCACAAATTGTAAGTACTCTTAAGTAGAAAATGAAATTTTTCTTCTGGTGTGATTAGACATTGATTTTGTTAGTGAAATTTTGGTAAGTGTTTAATTCTGTATACAGTCTTTTGATTATTTTCTTGAAAGACCATTTTTAACAAAAATAACTGATGCTTAATGTTTACATATTCTTTGCCCCCCTCCCAACCATTGCTGCTTTTAAGATAAGCTTACTGTGGCTAAATGGTTGGTGTTTCAAAGTTTGATTTCCTATTCTAGGTACCATGCTTTAGTTCTTCCTTGAAATCAGATAATATTTATCTAGTGCTAAAGGCAACAAACTTACCCTTTTATTAAAACATTTCTTAGACTCCTAATACTTCAGAATTACAGAAATTGTTCTTAAATGCAAGCCCTTTTGTTTTCACAATTTTCATATTTACTGTCTTTTCAATTTGAATAATTGAAATTATTTATTTTAATGGTATTTAATATTAGCAGAATATGTCTGACTATATGCTTTTTTTTCTCCATTTAGATTAATAGTAACTAATATTTTGGCTTATAATACTTCACAGGTTTTTAAAAAAATTGTTTTTATAAATGTGCCTAAAATTTGTCATAATTGGAGTAACATGAGTCAACAGTTTTTTAAGTTTTAAAACATTTTGGTTGAATATTGAAAAATTGTAAAGATATTTACATGATGATCCTTAATTCAAGACTTACAAAAAATATTTTTTCATTGAAGTTTAAATTTTAATTTTAGTAAAAAATCTTTTGAAATCCAAAGTTGTCAAATTTGTAATTTTTCTTTTGTATTGATGCATAATGTTTGAATTAAAAGAAAATTGCATAAAATAATTGTGCTAATATTTTTTTTATTCAATTATGTGTATCAAATTCATCTATCCATTGTGAATTAACACTGTCCTTTTCTTTCTAAATTTAAAAATACATTTTCAGTTGCTAATAAACAGATTTCAGAAATGGCAAACCTTTTTAATAGAAATTTGTCTTAAAGAAGCATTGTTTGTTATCTGACAAGAGAGGCAAAGTTAAAAAACAGTTTTGTAAGTAAAGGAAATTAATTACATTAACAGTTTCTTTCTCATGATATCAAATATAGACTTGGACCTCCTTCAAAAGCACTTGGCCAATTTTATAACATCTACAAAGACAAATGTATCATTGTTAATGTCAAACTTTAAACATCATTTTATTTTTTCTGACGTAGAGAATTAAGTTTTGAAGGAAGTAGATAAAGAAATTAGCAGCTCAAAGCCAGAAGGTTTCTTTGTAATATTTGGGAAGGTATTATAAGGAAATGTTTGAAAATAACTTTAAATGGTGATCTTACAGGAAGTGCCATCTGAAGATAGGAAAAGTTATGGCTAACTAATATTATTTTACAGTAAAGACAAATGTATTTTGATGTCATCAATATATGGAACTATGATGCAAACAAGTAAATTAAAGTAAATCCTGAAAAAAGTGATGAGCATCCACTTGAAGGTGGAAGCAAATTGAAAACCTTCCAAAATTAATGTTTTTTGGAGTTTATGTAGTAACCTTTTATATTAATGAGTTCAAATTAAATTGCAGACAACTTTAGTTTTAATTAAAGCATTTAGGGAAAAGGAAATAGAAAAATTCTTAATGTATTTTTTTATTTCGTAACTACTAATATATTGTATTTTTTTTTTGTTTTTCTCCTTAGAAATGACATCTAATATATAATATTTTATTTTTTTGCCTATTGTTCAAATTTCAAATAATTAAAGCCTCATTCAGTTATAATTATGTGAAAAAATAAATCATCTTATGTTGAATCTTCCTGCCAGTAATTCATCATTGCTTGCTGAATTTTTATGTTGACCAAACAGTTGATGTGAGCACAGTTAGGCAGTGGGTAATGTTTCAAAAGCAGCAATAGTGATGTGTGTAACAAACCATTCTAAATGAATCTGTAGAACTGTCAACCTACAAAGTGTTCCTCACTGGCAAAAATGCATAGCTAGTTGTGGTAATTATATGGAAATAGCATTTTGTAGCGAAAACTTCCTATATCCAATGGTGGTATTATGCTGTGTGTCTGAGTTACCATGGAAATAAATTTGAGGCATTACTTTTGGGTCAACTTGTGTGTGTGTGTGTGTGTGTGTGTATATATATATATATATATATATATATATACACACATTTTCAACTCTATACACTTCCAAAAACCTGAACTTTCGAGAATAAAATTCTAAATACTAATAATACTAATCCACTTGTATATAGGGAGGAATGGAAAGAAACTTCCTATTTAAAATTGTTTATAACTTTATTATTGGTCGATTTTTCCAAAAGATTTATTTTGAGCAGTATAATGGTAAAAGTACAGTGTTAAAATTCTACCTTTTATCCATATTCTTCCTATCTGGATGTTGAAGGATGACTGCTTCTATGGGTATCTAGCACAGGTCTCATACTCATCAGCTTGGCATGACAATTTACTGAAGCACAAGGTCCATGAACATTGCACCATCATCCCTACACTTGTACCATGGACTGCCACACTTTGTAATAGGATGCTAGGTGAGCATGCTCATGTAGTATCAGGTGGTGTTCTATTCTGGGCTACAAAAAATTAAAACACAAATTAGCAATGAAATTCTATCACTTTAAGGACCACAATATATTTGGTTCATGCAAATGTGATAAGTTATAAGTGACTTTTTTTTTTTTTTTTTTTTTTTTTAAATAGGGAGTTTTTCCCACTCTCTCTCTCTCTATCTATCTATATATATATATATATATATATATATATGGTACTTCTAAAAAAAGATGGAAAATAGGCCCCAAACTTGCTAAAACAAAGTTTTATCATCAAAATGTTTATTATTAAAAATAAAGACCAAAGTATTTTTGATTATTTTATTAAATTTTTTAATCCTTTCTAGCATGTTCAAAATCTTGATTAAAATCTTTTTTAGTGGGCAGGGGTCAGTGTATGAGCCAAAGATTAGTATGGGTATGGTAAAAAAAATGCAATGTTTTGGAAATTTTAGCAAAAATTAAATAATTGTTGGATTTTAATGTAATTTTCAGGGCTTATTCACAAATGAATGAAATAATTGAAATTTAATTTTTTTTAGTAAAACTTGGTTAATTTTTTTTTCTTTTACATCTTTTAGCCTCACTTTATTTTATGAAATTTTGAAAAATTAAAATTTCACCCTCTTTATAAGCAGGACTCCTTGAATTTAAATCTTCAATTTGTTTTTGTCAAACAAAAACCTCATTTACCAAAAACCTGCTCTGAATTGTAAAATAAAAAATGCAATAAAACTATAACATTATTTAATTAGAAAAGTTTTTAATTGCTTTTATAAATAAGATATATTAAGGATACCATTGTCCTAAGAAAATATTTTGATGAATAATGAATTTTTACAAGAATTGTTTTCAGTTTTTAAAAATGTAGGCAAATTTAAGTTTTAAACCTTTTAAAATTCTGTATTCAGCCTTTTAGATGATATTATTAAGTGAAAACTATATTTACTAATCACAAATGGAAAAGCTTAATCATCAAACACCAATATTTTTAAAAGAATTTTAATTTTTTTGTTTGTGTATCAACATGCCTGTTTTTGTAAGTATGGGTGACTATAGACAACATTATCAGAAAATAAGAGCAATGACTATAGTAAAATTAAAGCCAGAATTTCTAAAATTCAATAAAACATTAGATTATGAAGAATATTTTCCTAAATTTTTTATGACTACTGAGTACTTAAAAATTAAATAAAAAAAGCATTCATGTCATTTTCTTCAATTGCTTTACAGATAGTTTCCACAGAACAGCATTAGATTTGTCATCATACTGTAAGCAACATCAACACAGCTAGTGTGAGTTTAAAAAATGAATTTTGTGATATTTTAAAGTTAAAGTAAATATTTGTTTCAAATCAGATTAATTATACTTTGAGTTAGCTCATATTCCTCAAATAAAGTTTCAGAAAAGTATATTTAATTTTGAAAGATTTTTTAATAAAGAGAATTGCATTGCTATGAAAGACAGTTAATCAGCTGTTTTACTCATTTTAGTCAATTTAAATTAGTTTTTGAAATACAGCAAAATATATTGCTTATTGAAAATATTAAATTTAATCTATTAAAACTAAAAGAAAAGCTTCAAGAAAGATTTTTCATTTTTAAAAATTCATTTTAAACCTTTGGTCTCACATTGTTATTGGAGGTCCCTTTTATTTATTCATTTATTTATATAATGAGTTCAGACGATCCTTAAAAATCCTTTCAGTTATAATTTATTTCATGACTATACAAAAATATATTAATCTCTTCAGACCAATGTTTTCTTAATAAACGGAGTCAATTTATCCAGACAAAAGGAAAAAGTTTTAATATTAAAAGAAGTAGAAAGAAAAATTTCAATATAAGGTTTTAAAAAATTTGGGATGGGGGCAGAAAGAGAGAGATTTATAGGGAAGTGGGGGGGAAAGAAAGGAAAGCAGGAAAAATTAAACATGAACCTAAAAATTTTTTTTTTTTTTTTTTTAAGGGACTGGACAAGTTAAAAAAAAACAGGGTGAGGGTGGGGAGCAATCAAATTCACAGTAGACATTGAATTGTCATGTCTTTTTCGACAGCGAAACTATCATCATAATAATCATCACAATTTCAAATTGATGATATTTGACATCAATAAAATTAAGTATAATAAAAATTAAAAATATATAAAAATATACATAAAAAATATATACAAAAAATATTAATAAAATAAAACTAAGAGATAAAGAACTATTTTCAGGAACTAAAAAAAAAACTTAAAATATGTAAATCTAAAGATTATATAAAAATTGATTAATAATTTATGATTATAATTGATGTATGCAAGAAAATCACACAAATGATCATATACAAAAACATGAATGCATGTACATATTAGTACCAATATAAAAAAAGAATCAACACTTCAAGTGTAAATTCTCTAAAATTAATGCTATTAGGAATTATATTGCTCTGTTCTTGAGCTCTCTTTGGATTAATATCATCCTTAGAATTACCCCTACTAATTAACGATTGAGATATATATATATATATATATATATATATATATATATATACACACACACACACACACACACGTGTGTTTGTGTAAACATTTTATATATTAATGTAAATTTCAGTTTTCTGTCTGCCTGACAATTTTCCAATAAATTTTACAGTATTAAGATAGATACTGATAATAATTCTCATAGTCATTTGATTCTAGTGTTGATTATTTCCAAAATCATGACCCCTGAAAGTAAAAGATTTTCTGTACACTATTTACATTATTCGAACTATTGTCCTCAACTTTATTGCCATGTTTATCACAACGTTTCGGCTGCTGTACGCTCTGGCCTTCTTCAGGTGGTTGGAATGTCAAACTGAACTCTTTATTTCACTCGCTGGTGTAGACTGCTCTAGTTCCACTTGCCATGTCTAATGGATGTCTCCACTGCCTTAACCAGGTATTGAACTCGCACATTTTGGGTCCTGTCACTGGATCTAACACCTTTATTTACTGTGCCATGTGCCGTCCCATGCAGCTGTGGAAAGCGATATAAAGGGTAGACCAGAAAGCTGTAACACGAAGGGAAATGGAAAAATCAGGCGTGGCTGACCACATATGGAGAGAAAAGGGAGATAACCACCTTCTGTGGGATCAGGTTGAAGTCATAGACAAAGAACATCATTGGAAAATTCATAAACTTAAGGAATCAGCACATATGCTAGGCCACAAAAATCTCCTGAGCCGACCAAGCATAGAAATGAGTACAATATGGGAACCAGTAATAAGGAGTGCCAGAGAAAAGTGATAATAACACTGAAAAATTGCAATATGAGCTCTGGTAAAAACATACAATGATAACAGCAAAAATTGCAATATGAGCACTGGTAAAAAATGATTTCTGCAGTCCATATAGCATCAGGACAACCTTCAAAAGTTGGACAACACTTCGCAGATATCTCTCCCGAGTAAGAGCCCCCATAGTGGAGAACATGACTAAAGACTGTGTACGCCATCCCGCTGCATAAAACAATATAAAGGGGAGACAGGCCACCCCTTTGAGAACAGTCTACCGCAGTGAGCGAAATAAAGGGTTCAGTTCAACATTCCAACAACCTGAAGAAGGCTGGAGCATCCAACAGCCAAAACATTGTGATAAACATGGCAACAAAGATGAGGATGATAGTCCGAATAATGTAAATAGTGTACATAATACCTCATCTTGGAAATATAGACAGATATTAAATTTTTTGATTTACTGTTTTACAAATATTTGCATAGATTATTACAGTTATTTTTAGCATTTGGAGATATTTTAGTATAGAAAATCTTCAGACTTTAAATATTGTAATCTTTCATACTGCTTTCAAACAATAATGGGAAGAAGTAAGAAATGAATATCTAAAAATTTTGAAATATTCTCATGTGAACTTAAATTGGATTAAGTTTATGAAAAACTTACAGAATGGAATTTATATATGGAAAAAACTTTGTTTTACAAAATATTTCTGAAACTTAATGAAAAAGTGTGTTAGCGTGGGACAATATGGTATTTATTTCTTCAGATCAGCTGCTGATGTACCAACGATAATTGCAGAAAGAGTTTGTGCTTTAGATAAAAACTGAAGCATGGGCTGTAGCATTTGACATCTCAAAAGCCTTTGACAGGGTCTAGCATTCAGGTCTACTCCACAATCTGTTTGCTTCTGCTGCTTGCTGCTCCTACCTACTCGTCCGACGCAAATCTCTGCTCTCTGCGTATTACGTCCAGCCATTCCGTTTTCATGTACCGCCGCTTCTACGTCCCCCTGTGAGTGGAGGTCGAGTTCGGTTAGACATGCACGCGATTCGAGGGGCCGCCGCTGCCAGCCACGATCGCGAGAATCTGAAAAGCTACAGTGTATCTGGGCATGTTTTTGAGCTGATCCAGTTGTTCCTATCAAACTGTGAAATGAAAGTTGTCCTCAATGGCCACTCAACGACATCTTTTCATATTAATGTGGGTATTCCCCAAGGTTCCATCTTTGGTCCTACACTGTTTTTAATCTTTATTAATGACCTTCCTGATGACATTAGCTCTCAACTTGACATCTACACTGGTGACATTACCATTTACACCTGCCTTGATATTATGGATGATCAGTTAGACGAGGTCAAAATGGTAGCCGATGTACAACATGACCTCAAGACCATCATTAACTCATAGACAGGGAAGATGGCTTATCAGTGTTGACACTACTAAAACTAAACTGCTTTCCATTAATCATCTGGGAAACCCTCTCTGCCTTCCATCAGCATGGCTAATGCTATCCTCCAAGAAATTGACTCATTGTGCTTTGTCAGGCTAACAATCTCAGCTGACATGAGGTGGAAAGACTACATTGCTAGATCAGCTGCTAAGAAATTTGGTTCACTGTGTTGAGCAAGATAGAATCGAAAGAGAAAAATTGTCTTGCTCAACACAGTGAACCAAATTTCTTAGCAGCTGATCTAGCAATGTAGTTTTTCCACCTCATGTCAGCTGAGATGGGTGGAGTTTCGAGTTGATGATCGATAGAAAGGCCTTCATCTTCATCTCCAACTGTCTGGATGTAGAGGGCCAGAAAATGCCGATAATTGTAACTGGACGTAAACCAGCATGCTGGAAGTGTAGACAGACTGGTCACCTGTCCTCTTCCTGCACAGAGAAGAAGGCCTCTGAAGTTCTGGCCCCCACCCAACCAAATCCCTCTTTGGTTGAGTCTGTACAATCTGTCTCGCCTGTAATGGGCATGCCAGCGATCGGGACCGGTGTGGAAAAACCCCCGGTTGGGTCCAAATCTCAGCCCCCATTCCCTGAAAAGCTTTGACTGCCTCTAGTGTGGTTACGGAGAAGGAAGAAGGGGGATGGCAGGGTTAAAGGCAAGACCCAGGCAGCAGGACCTCGTTCTACATCCAAAACAGCCCCACTCCTTCAAACAGTGCTAAGGGCAATTCTCCGGCCAGCTACTCAGATAAACTGCGTCAAAAGATGCTTCAATACGAACCATCTTTCCAGAAAAAGGAAAAATTGCAGCAGCTTTATGGAGACTTTAAAAATGAAATGTCAGGATTTGGAAAAAAAAAATCTGGCATCTCTTTTTCGGCACTGTCTTCCCCTGTCACAAAACATTATCCCATGGTTCCTCCTCCTATTGTCAAACCATTAAACAAAGTTACATCTAACATGACCACACTTGAGGAACCTGTGCCCAAATCATCTTCCATTCCATCACCCATCCCTTCCCCTATGCAAATACCCATAAATTCACCGAAAAAACAAGATCAACAAAAGAGACAAAGAAGCCCATCTTCAGACTCATCAGAACCCACTATAGAAAAAAAAAATCAAATACAAGCCCATATACAATACAGGAGAAGACATGTGCTGTGTCTCAAAAGAAATAGAAGATAAGGCATTAATACACACCAAAAAATTTAAAAGCACTTTGGACATAGAGAACCCCCAAAACTTCCCCAACGCCAAAAGGGTCCACACAGTTGTTTGATCTGGTGTAGCCGGCCAACAAATATGAGCAATGATGGCCGAAGCTAACCATACTTTTGGTATGTTTCCACTGATGGCTTGTTTTGATGATGAGAATGTGAAAAAATTACAACAGTTTTGTTCAGAGAGGAGTGAGATGGGTACTGGCTCAATGGGAGAGGCCATCGGTGTGCTAACCCCAGCCATGTTCAATGCAGGTGAGCAACTCTAATCGGTTTTCATGTCTCTCTGGTTAGCAAGTGTGAATGCCTGAGCCTTGAGGTAGGGGGTCTCACAGGGCAAGGCTTTCTCGTGACCTTCAACGTCTCGGGGTGAATATATGTTGTGTGCAAGAGATTTGTTTTTTCTTCTTGCAACTATGAGGGCATTCTGTCTAGGGGGTTTTCTCTCTATTCAGCATGTTTTGATGGATGCTCGAGGGGTGTCTCTTGGCTGGTGAGCAAGTCTTTGAAGGCTGCGTGTGTTCTTGTCTTCATGGATATGGCGGGCAGACTTTGCATGCTGGATGTTACCATAAAGGATAAGGCTCTTCGTCTCATTGGGATTTATGTGCTCAATGTCCATTCTGAGCGGCCTGCTTTGTTTTGGCAGATCGAACCGTTTTTGAAGACATCAGGTAGTTTTAGTGCGTGATTGGAATGCCATCCTTGACCCCAATATAGATCGTATAGGGTCAAATTTAGGTACTAACAACCAGGATGTGAAACCATTTCAGGACTTTATCGACAAGTTTGATCTTGTCGATAAGTACCGGAATGAACACCCTCGGGAGGTAGTGTGGACTTGGACTAATAGTGGCGGCTTGGCTTCAGAGGTGTGTTCTAGCTACCTTGACTGAGTCTTAGTTAGGAGAGTCGATGTAGGGCTCTTAGGGTATCTAAGTTTCCATGAGATAGTTTATTCAGATCATGGGCTTGTCTGTGTCTGTGTAAACTTAGATAAGCCTAAGGTTAAGATGGCTGGCTACTGGAAATTAAACTCATTATTTGGTGAGCAAGTTTTCCGGGACCAGCTGCTACTAATGATACAGAGGGAACTGATGGGAGCGGTTTTGGGAAATGCCTGGTGTTATAATTTAAAATCCAAAATCAGAACGTTTGCTACTGATTATAGTCGTCGACTCAATCTAGATAGATTAGCAGTGTAAACGGCTTTAGAGCAGAAAGTTGATTGAGTGGTCAAATCCAGTGATAGTGTGAATGTAGCTTTAGCTAAGGCAGAGTTGGCCTCCTTGCTTATCAAGAAGGATCAAGCTCTGGTAGTTAGGGCTTGGTTAAAAAGAATGTCCTCTGAGGCAACGAATATGGCTGCTGAATTGTGTGCAGAGGAAGTTCAGAATGCATCTCGGTGACATATCGCATGCGTCACATTGCCGGATAAGCAGATCGTGACAACAAACGAGGGCATATGTGAGGCTTTTTGTAAGTACTTTCGGGAGCTTTTCACCAGGGAGCCCGATCCTTTTCGTCACCTAGGTGCGAAAGTCCCATTACAGAGTCGGAAATCTGGGAAGCGCTGAAACAGGTTGGCCTGGACAAATCTCCGGGATTAGATGATCTTCTGTACGAAGTGTACTTGAGGCAGTCGCCTGTTTTTGTTCCCTTGCTGGCACTGATTTTCGGCAACTGGATGAAGCAGTGGTCTATACCCCAATGCTTCACCAGGGGCCTGATCAAGTTGTTACGCAAGGACAAAAACGGTGGGGATGGGTTAGGTAACTTTCGCCCTTTAGCTATGTTAAACACAGAGTTAAAGATTTTGGCTAAGATCTTAGTGAACTGTTTGCAGGCTGTCCTGTCTAGTCTGATTGGCTTGGAACAGACTTGTGCTGTGAAGGGTAGGACTATTCAGGACAACCTTCATCGATCATCGAGCAAGTCAACAGTGAAGCTGTGCTGATCAATTTAGATCAATCCAAGGCCCTCAATAGGGTTGACCATCAGTTTCTGGAGGCTGCTCTTTCAGCAGCCAGTTTTGGGCCATACTTTTACACCTGTATCCGACTTCTGTATGAATGGGGTAAGATTGGAGCCTTT
This sequence comes from Acanthosepion lycidas, assembly GCA_963932145.1. NCBI lineage: Eukaryota > Metazoa > Mollusca > Cephalopoda > Sepiida > Sepiidae > Acanthosepion > Acanthosepion lycidas. Next base: position 41,328,512 of record OZ010602.1, read on the forward strand.
TGTATTGTCTCGCTCCATTCGTCAAGGTTGTCCACTTTTGCCTTTGCTTTACATTCTAGCATTGGAACCTTTCCTTTGCAAGTTAAAGGTGAATCCTGTCATACGTGGAATTTCCCTGCCCGGTGCTACCACATCGGACAGGTATTCTGCCTATGCTGATGATGTTTTGGTTCTTGTGTCAAGCAGAGCCGAGATTGACGAAGTCAGCAAAGAAATCAGTGGTTATGAGATGGTGACAGGGGCCAAGATCAACCGTGATAAGTTGGGTGCATGGAAGGGAGTTTCTCTTCCTGGACCTTTCCTCTGGACAGATGGGCCGGTCAAGATGTCTAGTTGGAAATGAATTGGTTGGAGGTACAAGGGAAGGCTGATATTGCAATTAATTTGTGGTCTTGGAGGTATCTTTCCTTAAAGGGGAGGGTGGAAGTATGTGTTTCACACATCTACCTGATTCTCCTTTACTGGCTCTCAGTGCTTCCACTTCCATTTGACACTTTACTGGCGTTAGTGAGGCTCTTGTTCTCCTTGTGGGGAGGCAATGCTGCCAGAGTCTCTCGGGAGATCTGTTGCCTTCATCCATTTGGGTGGTCTGGGCATGCCAAGCATTGAGATTTGTCAACATGTACTTCGCATTGGTTTTCTAGATATAATGTGTCACGAACCGGATGAGGAGGGCACCTTCTGGAAGGAAGATGCCTGTAAAAACTTCCCATCCCTGAGAAGTGTGCACTCGTGCGAGGAGGCGGCCCACCGTTTACCCCGAGCTGAATGCTCCTCCTTCTGTGGATGTTGCATTGCTCTGAAATGCCTCTTATGGTCGTCAAATGGCCTCTCCAATGTCCAGGCGTTGTCTCAGAGGGCATTATATCAGGTGTTAGTCAGTGGGTCCGTTCGTGATGAGATGATTGATGAGCTTGGACTTACGAAGCAGGATGCTTGCTCAATATGCTTGGGTGCCCGGGTTGAAATATCTCAATAACGATGAGGCATCACTCACCTGGCTGGTGATTCGTGGTGCCCTCTGGGTCACCAAAAGACTTTGCTCAGGGGGCTTGGAGAAATCTCCAAACTGCTGACGCTGTGGTGGGGAGGTCAAGACCCTGGGTCACGCCTTCTTTCATTGCAGGTTGGTAGTGCCGTTGTGCAAGTTTGTTGAAGGCTTCATGGTTTGCATGCTGCAGGGAAAGTTCTTTGTCTTTGAGGCCTCTTCTGTTTGTAGCAATGTAGCAACGCTGCTGACGAAGGCTGAACTATGTGTTCCACTGCTTGCTAGGTGTTATGAGAGTCGTGATTTGGACGACACGTCAGAAGGGATTCTATGGAGGTGAGAAATTCACTTCTTCCTAACTGATCTTATACTTTAGGCATCAGGTTAAAGTCAAGATTAGGATGGAAAGGCGGTGGTTCACTTCATCAGAATTCAGCAAAAGGTGGGTGAATCTTGCACTTTTGTGTTGTATAAAAGCTTGCTGACCTGGAGTAGCACTTTGATGCCGGTTAGGCATCAGGATATTACTCTTCCTGGGTTGAACTTGTGCAACCCATCCCGAAATCAGGCTAGGTTAGGTACAGTTTTGATGCTTTAGTTTCAAGTTAACTTAGCTAGGGTATGTATGTTCATTGGCCCCCTTTTTATCTCTGTCCTATTTTTCTTTGAGTTTAATTCCCCATCCCCTCCCTTGTTAGGTGGTCAGTGATGTCAGTCCACTGGTGGATGTGGGGCACCTTTCATATCGTGTGTGTTTTTTTTTTCATATTTGTTGTTGTGTTTGAATGAGTGCATGTCAGTGTGAGTGCTTGGGATGAACGAATGTTTATACTATTATAGTCCTGCATTGATTTCGGCCAGTGAACTGATATTTCTGCCACATTTAGGGATTGTGGAGGGTTTTATTACTAATATTATTTTCTTTAGGTTCTTATAAATAGATTTTGCTTTCATATTGAAAATACTAATTGAGGCTAGTTTTTAGAATTGTTGTTTTATTCTCCTCCCCCCCACAGACAATGAATTGTAAATATGGGAACTAGTTAGTATTTCCATAGAGACAAAGAGGTATTATGGTGATTGTAGTAAGAAAGGTACATATGAATGTGTTGTTTTGGTGTAAGGAATATTGTTTGTACGATTGGGTCAGCGTTTGTGGCTAGCTAAGTTATAGTTAAGACAGAAGAAGACCGTCCTTTCCCCAATCCCCACTTCAGCCATGTGCCACATTTCTGTACATAACAATAAATATTGCTCTTTGCTATGGTACCTAGACTATGAATTTAAGTGCAGTACTAGACTAGCAGCAACTTCTCATCAATTTACAATTGTGCTATCAGGATGTAGCTGTAACTTCTATACCAACAGTTTCTTATCCTGCACTTCTCACTTGTGGAACTCCCTCCCAGCCCTATGATTTCCAACCAACTTTAATCTGCAAAAATTTAAATGCAATGTCAATCACTATCTACTGTCCTGATTGCTCTTTCCTTTCTCCACATTACTAATGTTACTGTTCCTAATTCTGCCACATCCTATAACCCCATTGGGTGCTAGTGGCTATACTCCCTTGCTTGGGGTGATTTAAAAAATTTTATAAAATTATATAAAATATTCATAAAATGAATCCAGATCTTTCATTTATTATGTTACAAAGGGCAATTTCAAACTAAATTTCCCATCAGTCCATACTGCAAATTCTACCATTCGTCTGTGCATTGAGTACTGTTGCCATATCTGGTCTGGTGCCCCAGCTGTTCATCTCAAGGTTCTTGACAAAATCCAAAGAAAGATCTTCAATGTAATTAATCCTGACTTGGCATCTCAACTCCATTCACTTTCTCACAGATGTGATGTGGCTTACCTCTGTCTTTTCTACAGCTATTTCCAAGGCTACTGTTCTGTCAAGCTTTTTTTCTCTGGTGCTCTGACTACATAAATTTAAGTTGGTATCTAGGACCCACCCTTTTACCAGTGAAATGGTTAAATGTAACAGCCACTTCTATTCCAACAGCTTCTTTTCTCATGCTTCTCACCTGTGGAATTCCCATCTGCTAACTTGCTTGCCTGATAACTACAATCTTCAAAAATTTAAATGCAATGTCAATTGCCATCTTGAACCTCGTTCATCTTTTATCCTTTCCTCATTCCCCCATATACAGATTTTCTCTCACCTTCATTTTATGTAACCTTCTGCAAACCAGTGGCACTTCTGCCTTGATTAGGGTAAAATATTTAAAAAAAAAATCTCTTAATTTATAATCTTATCAATTGGAAAAGTAAAGGAGGAAGGTTGAAGATAAGTAAAGTATAGTAGAATGAGTTAAAAAGAAGCCTTAATAAAATTGATAAGACTCCAACTAGACATTTTAAATGTAATTTTTTACATACTGTTAACATTGAACTTGCTGTTACATGTAGCCATTTCAAGTGTAAAATAAGATATTGCCACCAATCTAGTACTGAGCCTAAATTCATAAAGTCTTTGATACCTATGAATTTAAATGCAGTATTAGATTGGCAGCAAGGTCTCGTCATTTTATAGTTGAAATGGCTAGATGTAACTGTAAGTTCTGTGCTAACAGTTTCTTCTTTCCTGGTTTCGGTTTATTGCTTTTCAGTTAACTTTGAATTTAAATTTTTGAAGATCAATGTCAATCATTACTTTGTCTTAGCTCCAGTTCTTTTATTGTCCCCTTTCCTTTTCTTACACACTCAGTAATCTTTTGAGTCTTAATGGCTTTATTGCCTTGCTTTGGGTGAAATGATTAAAAAAACATTCTTACATATATAAATAATACAATGTTTAATTGCTGCATTGATAAATTGAATAATCATGTAAGAAATTTGTTTGTCTAGGTTTTTTTTTTTTTTTTTTCATACTAAATATCCGAAGGTCTGAATTCCAAACAATAATAAAATAAAAATAAGAACATGTGTATCCCTGTCAAAACATTTGTATTTGTAAACACATGTACATGAATTCAAGAGTCAATAAAAAAGGAGTAAAAATAGTCTTTAGTTGAGTTAGTTTTTGGATGGATAGTTCACATAAAAAGCTTAGGTTTAGATAAGACTTAGATAATTGGTCCATACTAAAAGCTGTGGTTGAGAAAAGACTTTGAACACCAGCAAAGATTCACTAACCATCCTTGTTGTTGGAGATGATCTGTTTGAAGTCACTGATTTGTTTCTTTCAGCACATGCTGGAGGAGGAAAAAGCTATGTAGCTTTTTCCTCCTCCTGTGTTTGAATGGCTTAAAGACAGTTGCATCTCTGCTCTTGAAATTCTAAATCTGTGGGTTTTTATAGGAAATTTTTCTCAAAAGTAGGCTTGAGAAAAATAGGATTTTAGTTTTCTCTGATTGGTCAGATATTTCACATGTTAATTTCTAACCAATAAACACTGATTTAAATGGTGTGTATTGCATTGTGAAATCTTTTTGATATATTTGCAATATTGTCTGTTATTGGGTAGATAATAAAGTTTGGGCATATTTTTATATGGTATGTATATGGATATGTAATTGTGTTGGAAATAGGGTTTATTTGCTATAAGCTCTTAGCTTAAAAGTTGTATATATGTGGCATCCATCAGTCTCTACAAACCTTGGATCTGTGCCTAGAGTTATGCCTCAGATGCTGATGCCTATGCAGCGTCTGTTATGGCTGTACTGGCCCACACAGGAGTTACAATCACAATTGTATTGAATGCATGTAAAGACACTTTCCCCTGATGTTGCTTTGTTGTTTTCTTTCCATCGAGCATGCTTCTCCTCAGCGACAAGCTTTCATTTCTTCTCAGTCAAGCCTTCAGTGTAAATCATATCTTCAGCATTGAGGGATCATTAAACATCATAAGTTTTCTCATTTCATACTCGAGTAAAAACAATTCATCATTTAATCTATCATTTCACCAAGAATCTATAAATTGACTCCTGCACATTTTTTTTATTCATCTATCTCTAGAATGTTTTTTTGGTTGCTATCAACCACCCTGTCAAATATCAAGCAAATTTAATCTTTTCTAACTTACATGAAACCTTTTTTAATTTTTTTTTTTCTATTAAAACAATTATACAGTTTCCTTTTTTTTTTTTTTTTACTACACAAGCTTTTTGATAATTCTCTAAATTTAATTAGATGACAGATTTACTTAATTTTGCCTTTTATACTTGTATTAACAAGTGAAATAGACAAGGTAAAGAAGTATTAAAAAGAATGTGGCTCTATATTTGTGCATATATTTGCTTTTGAATATGAATGGCTTTTTCATAAGATTGAAATGCTAACAGTAATTACTGTTTACCTAAATGAAGAATGTTTCCTTTTTATAAGTCTTATGTGAATACTGTCTGTATCATATTCACAAATAACAAATGTAAAAGATCAGAATTCTTACAAAAAAAAATGAAGCATCTTATATATTTTTAAGTTTGTGTTTTGATATCTTTTTTAAATAAGAAGCAGCTTGTAGCTCTTGTTACTAAGTCGACTATCATTTCATTCTTTGTTCCTGGCAGATGGCATTCGCTCTCTCTCAATCCCTCTCTCTCTTCGAATATCTTACATTCTGTGATTGAAAGTAGCCTTTATTCATGGAACTATTTTCAATTCTTTGTAATATTAAGAGCATTTAAATGTATCATTTTTTATAATTTCCTGATATTTGGTAATCAGAAATCCATTAGGAAAAATGAAGGCTAGTAGTACCCAATCAATTCAAATTGCATCATTTTTACAAGAATCTTATATATGTATATATTACAATACACTTTTCATTAAGTGCATCCAACAAAAAAATGAAAATGAATCTTAAAAATATTGATTTCAAATATATTCAATAAAGTGCATCTCTGCTGTATACCAATAACAACCTCTCACTAATGCTTTCTACTTAGTAATAAATCCGTGTTTTTATTATATTTTCAAGAAAAAATAATTTTATTCTGCTGAAATAGACAAAATTGATTTTTATTTTTATCAAACTTTGGTGACTTTTCACAAATTGTAATATGCATAGAGCTTTTATTTTTATTCATTTATTAATATATCTAAATTTGACAATGCTTTTATTTCGCTATATCACATTTGTATTGATTTTTTTTTTTTTTTTTTTTAAACTGGTTAGGAAATTTGGGGACATGGCCAATTATTAAGCCCTTCTGATGGTAATTTAGCATTTTGTACCATTCTTGTTTTATGACTTTCAAATTTCAATATTGATTGTTGAAAGACAATTGTTTCCTCTTTTGTATTTCAATTAAACATTGCAGTATGATACAATCTATGCTTAAGTACTTTTTTGTTGTAGCCCTTGGCCCTTTTTCTTTCATTGAAATTAATCTTTCTATATATTAGGAAAATGTCACGTGCTTAAATTTAAAAACAAAATAAATGATGAAATGAACAATTATGAATAGGTGGCGAAATGTTCTTGACCAAGAAACCTTTAAAAAAAAAATATTCTGACATTTGGTCATTTGGGAAATGGGTTGAGCCAATCATTTTTCAGACCCTCTCTTAGAGGTTGTAGCATTCTTCTGGTAATGTTGTTAAACTGAAAATTTCACCTTGTAGATTTGTTTTTTGAGAAGTGGCAAACACAAAACAACATTTAAGATAGGAATGAAAATTTTCTGTGAGATTTCTAGCCTCTAACAATGTCAACATTTATTCTGGTGTGAATTTGCCTTAACATTAAGTCAGAATCTTTGTCTTAATGCAGTCAAGGTATGTGTATTTTAAAAAAATTTTTTTTGTTAGTTGTCTTTTTCCAGGAACAGTTTTAGAATGTGTTGGTGTGATTTGTCACTGGTTACTTATGGCTTTATTTCTTTTATGAATCCGTTCACAAATGTGAAAATGTTCACAGCTGCACTTGTTCAGATGTACTCAGAGCTGTTTATGAACTTTTCCATCCCCAAAATCTTTTTGCCTGTTTGCTCTTGTTTTTGTTTGTCATGGGCGCATACCTGTCATTGCTCTTGTTGAACTTGTCTGATTGGTAGTTGAAAGTCTGTGCTCTTATCTACCCTTTTAAAGAAAGTCAGTATCCAAATACAGTGACATCTTCATATTTCCTGTTTGTTGGTTGTTAAATTTGAATTAGAACATTAGAATATAAATTATTCTTATCAATGTTACAATCTGACAACTAGAATTTTATTTTTTAAAAACAAAATGACAATGATTTGAATCTGTTCCAGATTGGAAGGAAAACTTTTTTTTAAGTTTTCTTTGCAACAATAAAACTATTTAAAAAAAAAAAAAAAAAAAAAAAAAACCCCAAAAAAACAACTTTCTGTTTTATACTGTAGGGAAGTCTCCAATACTGTGAAAGTGATAGCAAGTTTTAAATTAACTCTTACTCCTTGAAATTTTTACTTAAAAAAAAAAATACACACACACACACACACTTGTTGGTGATCATAACTAGATAAAGGCTTGACCAAGAAGGGATTTAAAAAAAATAACATAACATTTGGTTAGATTTTTGGAAGTGGATTAGGCCAAGAGTTTTTTAGTAGCCTTTCATATAGCCAAAACCGGACTAAATTATGAATCTCTTCATCTTTTTGTATAACCTTAAGGGATAAACTTATAAAATTTCAAATTGCATTAAATAAATTCCTAATTTGTTTTATTTTCAGACTTTTTTTTTTTTTTTTTTAGTCATGAGGTGAGAAACTAATATTTTTATTTCTTGGTGCTTTTGTTCCTCTTGCCAAACGTGTTTCACTGCCACTGCTGAGATTTCTTTAGCAACAAAGAGATTTGAGTTTTTGTTTTGTTTTTTTCCCCCGCCAATGTTAAACAGCTGCTGGACAACCAAAACTGGTTTGTCTGCTTGTGCATTCACCTGCTTCGAACATGATCATCACTCAGTGCTACAAAACATGGGAGAAATCTTTTATGGATATCAGTTGATATTGAATTTAGTTTCTTTTGTTCTATCATGAAGCAATTCAATTGGGACTGATTTAGATTAACAAATGAATGCACATACAAAAATTGTAAAATCAAAAAGGTGTTCCTGCAAAACAAAAATGTGTTCTATTAACAAAAAAAGAACATGTTCTTAAAATATTCTAGTTGCAATGATTAATGATCTATTTATATTCATCTTTTTATGTATTTGCATATAGATTCAGATCTCAAAATGTAGCTATTTATATATGCTTTTTCTCAAACATTCCCAATAACAATGTAAGGTTTTTGTTTTGTTTTTTTTAATGTGGTGTTATTCTGCTTTTATTTATACATATACATGCACTAGAATGTCTCCTGATATATAAAAAAAGTTATGCTGTTAGACATTATTGAGACTAGTTCTTATTTTAAGAAGGCAAAATAATGTAGATGTTACCTTAATAACAACTGTCTTAAGTAAGGCCTACTTAAGGCATAGTTATGTTGATGCTATAGAAAAATTTTATTGTGTTTGAGATACTATAATTAAGTTAGATCATATTAACAAACATTTAGTAGCTATATGTCTGCTAATATCTGTAAAAACCATTACATGATGTGTAGTTGTCATTCAGTATCTGCAGGGGTGATTGCTTCTAGGGTTTTTGGCAAATGTTAGACTCATATAAAATACCATATTTGCATATATTCTATGTACTTTGTCATACAATATAAATATACTATAGGTTTGAATTATAATTTTTGTAGGAAATTGATACCTGATGTGTGAGGAAGGCCATGATGTGTATAAATTAAATGATCTATGAAATGGTGGCAGGTTACAGTAGGGTCAGCCTCCACATCATTCATGTAGATTCAGCATGTGGGAAATTCAAATTTTTTTTCTTTTAGGATATTTTCTTTAATTCTCAATTCATTGAATCCGTGAATATGAAACACATGGATACAAAATGCTGACTACTAAAAAAGAATATTTTGGTTATATGTCTGTTTTCAGAATGTCAGGTGATTTGGATAAAAGCATTTAATGAATAATGCTAAAAATATAGGCAAAAGGGATCTTCAAATCTTTGACTCTAATGAAACTTATTTCACTTTCATATTTTGTGGCTTGTATACATTATGAATTCAGTCTTTTTTATTTGTGTGCAACATAAATATAGTCAAATATAAAGTCTTTGACACTGCAGAAAGTATTTGGATAAGGCAGAATTGATATACCTCCCACATAACATGACATTAGCTCGATGAAGACGCCATTCCCACTAATGTCTTACCATTATGTGGGAGGTATTTTTGTTGCACTTTTTATCTAGGTTGACAAATTCCAGTTTCATATTTAGAATTTTGGTAACTGGGAAAGGACCTGATATTTTCTAAAATATTACAATCATTTCATTTGTATCATAGAGTATTTTCATTTACTGAAAAATTAAAAACTGATCTTTGATTGATTTTATATTCTTGGATTATTGATTTAATAGAAAATACAAAAGTTACTTTCTTTTCTTTATCAAAATCAATTTGATTTTAAAAGAAAAAGTACTACAAATTGTTTTGGAAATTGCATAACTATATAAAAATAACTTGTGGTGAGAAAGTTGAATTCAAATGGTTACAACTGAAAAGATAAACATTTGGAAATTATCAATAGATTATTATGGATTTATTTTAGATTTTTTGCTTTAGATGATTTTGAAAATTAGAAATAGGCAAAAAGTTATTTAATTTGTGTTGGATCATGAAATTCATACTTTGTCATGTTTTTTTTTTGTTTTTTTTTCTCTCTCTCTCTCTCTCTCTCTCCTTTTTATTTATTTATTTATTTTATTTATTTTTTTCTTCCCCTCTACACATTTCAACACCTAATCTATGCTGTTTGGCTTCATTTTTTGAAGATTCTCAGGAAATTAATTAAATTTATTTTTCTTTAATTGTTTAATATTGTCACTTCCCTTTTTTCCCCTCTTGTTTGTTTTTTTTTTCTGCTATCAATCTTTTCAAATGAGGGTTGTTCTACTGAAGGATTTTTTTTCTGCCTAGATATTCTTGGAATAGTCTCACATGCTTTAGTCTCGCATGTAAAGAAGATCCAATTACATTTTATTATATACCTTTTGGACCAACCAAGTTATGTTGATCATCATACTTGTAACATTTTGTACCCTCCAGCTTTCTTTGGGTGTCTGGTGTCATTCTTAGTCACCTTCATAGAATGTTAATCCCTAATACTCTGTATACAGGGTAGATCATTTTCATTCTGCCTTCCTTGCTTACAGGGCATCTTGTATAAATTTTCAACTCAACCAGAATGTTGACTTTTCAACAATGTCAGGGTCAAGGAGTGACCACACACAATACGACATAGTGGATTAAAGTATTGATTAAAACTTATTTGGTTCCCTGGCAATGCTGAAAACTTGTGTACTGTAGTCAAGTGGCACAAATGTAAATAAGACTGGATATTTCATATCACTTAATACTCACCAAAATATGGAAAGCAGAATGAGAATAACAAAATCTTAGAGGACAAAAGGAGTAACCCAAAATTTTTACCCTGTCATCTACCTTGCATTGTTCAGATATATAATAAGTTACATATCATATTCTCATATATATATATATATATATATATATATATATATATATATATATAGTTGTTAGTTAAATTAGCCCAGAAAACAGTTGTATTAAAAAGTGCTCAATACATATATAAAGAAAATAAAAATTGAATGTGCAGAGCTTTTAAATTTTGAAAATTAGGAGATCAGCCTAATTTTATATATATATATATATATATATATTAACATATACTCTATCCTTGATATTGGGCTCTTTTTTTTTTTTTTTTTTTTTTTAATCATGAGAAAAATAATCACGTGTCAAAAAGTCTGTTTTATTAAATTTCTTAATGAATAATTGTTCTCTTAAAAAATAAGCAGTCGTGTGTTTATGCGACCTTCTGAATATTTCTCAACTTTTTTTCTCAATAATTTTTGTTTCCTGGTTTCATGCATTAAATTATAGAAATTGATCATAACAAGGTTATAGCCATTTTATTTTATTATTTTTTTTATACATATGTAAGCAAATTATATCTGTACATGATTTTGTAATCGATCCTTAGAGATATTTTGATTTTTCTTTTCAGCCAGCTGATTCCAAGAGAGAAGAATTCAGAAAATATTTAGAAAAAGCAGGTGTTCTGGATGCTCTAACAAAGGGTATATTTTAATGTTTCATTTCCATAAAACAGCAGTGCGATTTATGAAAATGTACTTTCAGATTCAAATTTATAATCATTTATTTCAAGCTCTGATTTTTACATTAATATAGGGTATAATTTCTCCTGTTTTATATTTATTTAAAAAAAATTTTTTTTTGTGGTGGTGGTGGAGGAGTATTTTATCAATCACACTTATTTTCTCACTATGATCAATTAACAGAAATTATAATTTTATTATCAAAATCAAATTTTGTTCTGTGGAGATTGATATTCTTGAATCCTGTTTTAATATTTTCCCATAGAAATACTTTTTTCTTTTAACACTAGTTTCTCTGGAAGTACTTAAATGTCCTTATTGCTTGCTTTTAATGTGTGCGTGCGTTCTCAAGACACACTGAAATGTCAGTCTCTAACAGTTCTCATAAACAGCTTAGTACTGTTTCCAAACCAGTATAGATATTATAGTAGCAATAATAGTGTCCAATTTAGTGGCATATTGAATCTAGTTTAGTTTAATCCTTACTGTAGAGTATCTGATTGAAACAAAAATTGTGACACACATGAGAAATCGTCATCAATATCTTGATAGTCATCTATCTCTAGTAAATGCCAATTTCCTACTTTTCGTAAAATGGGCCAGTACAGCTAAGCAATAATGCTATAACAATGTTGCAGTGGTTGTTTACCTAATTCAGCCTGTATATTTTCAGTTACCAGTATAATTTTGATAAGATCTTTTGGATTTATCCAAAATTTCTTGAATAATTTCTATTATTTGGAAAAAAAATTTTGTATTACTCTTTATAATATGCATGTACAAAATTATTTCCTGTTTCACATCAGCAACAGCAATATCTGTTTATGAAACTGCACATTTTTAGATTTTAAATCAGATATAAAAGATAAATTTCAGATAAATGAATTCTTCAGCACTTTTATGAAACCCACTGATTTTGTGAATTTGTTGAGGGTGGGGGGGTTGGGTTTTGTTTTGTTTTTTTTTCCTTGGTACTCAACATTTGCAATTTTATGTGTAAAGGTTTTAATTTTGTAAAACTATTGCAAGTGAGGTTGCATAATTTAACACTTTCAAATTTTTTGCTGTTAAATGTTTTCAAATATAATTTAAGAGATAAGTTTTATCTCTGAAGTGCTCTGAAATATAAAATACATTTTGAGGTGGTGGCAAGATGTCACAGTTTAAATATTAATTTTTTTTTTATCTGGGATAAATAAACTCCATATTTTATTACTGTAAAATAATCGTTTTATTCATCACAAAATTATACTGCATAGGCTGGTGTATATGTCAACTTTTAAGCATAAAAACTTTCCACCATGGTTTAGTCATACTTCAGTCCATTTAGATTTTCTGAACTTGACAGTCTGACAGCATTATTGCTGTCTTATTTTGCATGGTTGATTTATGTAACAAATATATGCCTAAACAAGAATTAACCTGAGAATTTTAGGAATTAAATTGTACACTGACTTGCAGTAATGATTTCATGACTACTTGGTTTTTAACTTTAATGTCGCACATTTTTAAGTTTAAAAAAAAATAGTTTTTAGTTTATTTATCAGTTTTTTTTGTTTTTTTTTTTTTCTTTTTTGTTATAAAACCAAACTTCGGTTTTACAAAATACTTTTTTAGTTAAATTGAACATTGAAATTCACGTGCAAGTAGCTTATGTAAAGGCAAACTCTTAGCATTTTTTTTTTTTCGTTTCTCATGTAAGTATAATTAAATTTGCTTGCTATCTGTTGGGCAAACCTCTAAGATGTATCAATGTATATATTCAAATTCATTTTTTAAAATTCTGATAAAATTAATAGGAAAAATAACATGAATTGATAAATATGATAATAGGATTTTAGAAACATCAGTATTCTTCAAATATACAATTTTAATTTTAAAAACATTTAAGTATTGCCAAAATTATTGTATAGATTTTCTTTATTTTGTAAATTAATATATTTTATTTTTCAGTGCTTGTGGGGCTTTATGAGGAGCCTGAAAAACCAAACAATGCTTTAGAGTATCCTTTGTTTATTTTCTGGGCAATAGGTTTGCCATGGGACAAGATTTAAAGTTGATATCCATAGTTTTTCCCCTCAGGGATGGAACATATGTTTATTATTGTAATCATTATTTTCATTATCTTAGTTCATTTCATAAAGTGAACTTGGAATTTTTTTTTTTTTTTTTTTTTTATCTTGGTTTGTAAATGATTAAAATTATAAAATATTAATCATTACTTACTTTTCCTTTTTATCAATGTCCTTGAATATTATTTTTCCTGCCTTAAAGATTAATTGCCAATGCATGTTTGCTGAAAAACAGTTTTACAAAGATTTAAAAAAAAGTGTTTTAAAAACAGTAATTCACTTTTTGAAAAAAAAATTTTGTGTTGAAATCTTTAAACATTTTTATTTTTTAAGTGATCATTTTCTCAGTTTTATCTTTTTAGAACAGTAAAAAATAGGGACTAGAAATTTTATTTTAATTTTTAGCCATGGACTTCTGGCTAGTATTACTATTAGTAAAATAAAAAAAAAAATCAGATCCTCCTTAGTGGATGATCTTGGAATAAAAAATGTTTTTACTGAGATATACATTACCCTCTTGATTGAAAAGAATTGTTCAGAAAGAAAATTACAATTTAAAAAAATAAGCACTACTGAAATTAACACTTCTGCCCTAACACTAATAAGAGCATCTCAACTAGTGCATATATTAATTACATCAAACTTAGTACAATGATAATGAAAGTTGAGAAAATCGACTGTTTGCAACCTCCTGAAGAGTGGACTGAACAATTACAGGAAACTGGAGTTGAGGTACTAAATATAACATCAGTCAGCTAAGTGACAAATTTTATTTGTATTAATTATATATATATATATAGGCAGCATATCTTCATTCATTCATGTTTCATTGATTAATATTGACATATTATGTCTATTTATTTTCATAATAATCCTTTCTATTTCTCTAGTTAGCTTCTTGATAAGTTGAAATTCATTAAGGAAGGCACCATAGATTTTGTTAACCCAAGTACTTTCAATTTCCTCAGGTGAATTGTGCAAATTTATTTTAGCTTGTTGTGATGCTGATTTTTGAAAACATGTATGAATGCACTCTTATAATTATTTTATGATTTTAAATTTATATGTTGTATCTATGGTAATTTGCAGGTGTCCTGATATAAGGTAGCTAACCAGAGATGGTAGAAATGCAAAATTGCATTAACTGTTGGTCAAATGCCTTTAAAATATTGCTGCTACTACATTTGTAATATATTTTGTTCAGTGTTGGTTGCATTTGAGATAGAGCGCCTCAAGAATTTGAAGTTTTTGTTTATTATTTTCATGGTGTAGTATATTGGTGTTGTCAACAAGTATTTTCCTGTATGTAATTAGTTATTTTTTTTTTTTTTTTTCTTTTTTCTTTTACTGGGATCAGTGGGTAATAGATTAGTACATGTTGTGTGTGTATGTATATATATATATATATATATATATCTATATATATATATATATATATATGCATTAGTATTAGGTTGGTGTAAAAACAATGTCGTTTTCTCACATATGTTACTATGTGAGAAAACGACATTATTTTTTGCACCAACCTAATACTTATTTTTTTAGGATTTTTTTTGTATTTAGAATGCATTTGATTACGGGGATAGTAGGTTGATATGTTTAGGGTTTTTTGAGGAATTATAGGTCTTTTTGATTTCTGTTATTTCTAATGGCCCGTCTAATTTTTCATCAATAATGTAATTAGGGAAGTCATTAAAAGTTTAATATTTTTTAATTCAGTGTATAAAATTTTTTTGCAGAAGAGTTAACTTTTGCCTGGTTTATTAAATTTAATAAATGAATTCATTAAATTATGCTAATCAAAAATTTCTAATAGGAAAACTGTAATTTTGACAGGTTAAAAACTTTATATAATAAACTACTGATTTGTTCCTGGTAGATTTGTTATAAAAACACTTTGATCTATGTTATTTCATGAAATAAAATTTTTTTTTTTTTGTGTCAATAGAGCAGGTAAAATTGCAATTTTTAACAGCATTTTAAATATTTACTTTCTATGAAGCTTCAACATCAGAAAAGCTGAAGTTATTTTCAATTGTTATATATTGCTGGATGTTTGTACATTTTTTATAATTAGTTGAATTTTATATTTACATTTTCTTTTTCTTTTCTTTTCTTTTTTTTATAGGGACCATTGGCATTTATTTTCTTTCTTACAATAAGCTTTGTCAAACATTCATCATTTTAGAAATGTGATTTAAAATTCAATATTTGTGTCACATTTTTTCAATTAAAGGGACATAACTCTATAACTTTCAATAGGTTTATTTTCTTCTATATACTAACAAGCCAAAGCCCCCCCCCCCAAAAAAAAAGAGCACTCCACAGAAGCTAGCTGAAATGTCACCCAATAGGGTGGCTTTTAAGCTTATGTATATAATTTCTATATTGTCTTCTGTTAAAATTGAATTTTACTTTTTTGTAATTTTTTTTCAGATTTAAAACCTTAACTGTTATCTTAAGATTTTTAAAACAGCACTTAGGTGCCTCGGGCCCTGAAACAGCGGATGTTGATGCCCTCAAGTTAGAAGTGTCGGAGTTACAAGAAAAGATTGAACAGCTTCAAGAAGAAAATAGTGATCTTAAGAGTAAGGTAAAAATAGTTCCTTTTTTTTTTTTCTTTTTCTTTCCTCTTATTTATAAAGAAATTAAATCATTTTATAATAATCATTTTGGAAAATTTTTTTTCTAATGATTTCTTTTTATTTTGGCTTTTAAGTTTTATGGTGTTTGACTTTTTACTATAATATTGCCAGTTCTATTGTTATGGTCAGTTAAGTGATAGAGTATATATTTCAATTCTCAAAGAATTTATGATTGTGTAGGTTATTTTCAAAATAGACTAATGATGGAATTATAGGAAATTGAATTTCAGACTTAACATTTTATTCAAATGGTACATGAATTTCATCTCTTGAATCTTCTTGATATAACTTGTCAGGTGAGAATAACTTGATTTATGTGTTAATAATGGATAGGACAATTTAAATTTGAGTACATTTAAAGTACCTAAGAAAAATCATTTATGTGGCCTTGTGGGATGACTTATTTTCTAACCTACCACCTTTCCTCAGGAAAAACATTGCAAACCTATTGCTACTCTATCACTATTTCCATGGCAAATGTTGTTATGAGATCCATTCTTTAGTTTCACCTGTTCACCTTTACAATTAAGATCTGCCATGCCATATTCACAGGGTCAATTCACCCTCATTCTGTTTGTATTCCATTTGTCAGGAGGCAGTTCTTTCCAAGAATCACTATTTTGTAGATCATTCTCCTTCATGGATACTTCCCCTGAACATTACAATCTTAACCACTTCAAGTACAGTGTCAATTGTTATGTCCTCCATATCATCATAATCTTTGCTTCCTACTCACTCTGTCTGCTGGGGCTGTAGAATGTTGATTGCACCTCTGTAGAGGGGTAAGACCACCTCTGAATGAGGCTCTCTCTTTGCTGTGGGTGGTGACCTGTGATGCCCAAGGGCTGGATCCTCATGGCTGATCGGTCCATATTCCGAATGAATAAGTGGCTGTGCAAACTACAACACACAGTCACCTAACATACATATACCACAAATTTTTTTTTTTTTTTTTTTTCTCAAAACACTGAATTAGGATACAGTGGGTGTAGGGCAAATCAATTTGGAGGAAAAGGGATGTAATATGGCTATACGTTTCCAATTATCAAACTATTTTTTGGGTTATTAAGCAAAAGAAAAAGCAGGTGCTTGGAGCCACCTTCAAATATAAGTATACTATATATATACAATATATATACACAGGGTGTCCATAAAGTCTGTGCAATTTAAAATACTTAAGTATTTTGAATTGTACACGGACTTTATGTACACCCTGTAATATATATATATATATATATATATACACACACACAGTGTAACCCGGATATAAGAGATTTCTTCTCTGGTCCCGACAACTCTCTTATATCCAGGTTGCACTATATATATATATATAATGTGTGTGTGTATATATATATATATATATATATATATATATATATATATATATATATATAAAGGAATAAAAAAGTACACTTGACCATCAGATACAGTTACAAACGTATAAGAAAAGCATTTATCAAAAAGGAATATGTAGCAGTTGTCTTTCTTTTCCAATTTGGAGACAGCATATAACACAGCTTGGAAACCAGGGATGATGAAAGATCTGTAGGATCTTGGCTTAAAAGGCAGAATAGTCAGATGGATTGAAAAGAATGTATTATATAGTTCTGCTTGTCTCTCCTTTTGTTAGTCTGCACAACCATTATGCCAATACCTCATGATGGACTATTCCATTTTGAGTGTGTAAAAAACAGAACTGACATATCAGAGATGCTACTTGGTTTCAGTGAGAAAACAAAAGAAAAAATGAAGTGAAAATAGAAGTATTTAACATCTGTTTCAGTAAAATGGAAAAAGTTCAAATCTTTTCATTTGTCCACTCATACTTCTAAATAAATTAATAAAAATGCAAGACGTTTTCAACTAGTGGATTCATAATCTCTAAAACTAAAACAAAATGTGTGCATTTTTGTAACCTGTGCAAAATACATAATGATCTTTAGTTAAAGTTAGATAATAAGAAAATGCACTAAGTTGAATAATATAAATATTTAGGCATAATATTTAATAAAAAAATCCTTTATTCCACACATCAAGTATTTCAAAAGAAAATGCAACAAAGCAATCTAGCTACTGGAAGTAGTAGCACATTGGGGAGCAGACAAATCATTAAGACTCTACTGATCAATAATAAAATCAAAACTAGATTGCACATATTTAATCTATGGGTCATCAAGAAAATTATACATGAAAGAATTAGGAACATCAACTACTACATTGGGAGTTTTTTAATACCTCTCCTGTCAAGACTTTATGCTGAAGCAAACAAGCCCCATGATCATTAAGGCGAAAAAAATCTGGTATTGGAATATTACACCAAACTACTTTCATGCCCATCAAAAGTAAGCATAAAAATAACTCCTTAATAAAAAAAGAAAAAAATTGTTAAATCATTCAGCCTACATATGGAAGAGCTTATAACTGAAACCCTATTTGAACACACAATGTATACACAAAATCATCCTTTCAAAAACACCACCCTGACTTCTAACACAACCAAAAATCACATTAGAACTTACCAAATTCAACAAAGTAAATACCAATCCAATATCCTACCAAGTGGAACTACAAATTATCAGAAATACTAACTACACTTACAGATGATTCTAAAAATGGAGACAAGGTAGGATGTACAGCCATATTAAATGATATCAAATATGTGAAATGATTACCAGAAAAATCTTTGATATACAATGTTAGTTAGTCTTAGTTAAAGATCCTGCACTAGAAATTATTTCAAAGAACCAATTTAATAAAATCATAATCTTTTCTGAATCTAAATCCATACTTATACTGCTGCAAAACAGAAAATAGCAAAAATCTCTTATTAAACTTGTAAACAATATAAATGTTCTTTCCAGAAATAAGATTATCCTATGCTGGATATCAAGCCATACTGGTATCCAGGGAAATTAAAAAGCTATGCAACAAAATACTCAATAAACAGGAAACCATCAAATATAAAAATTTCTTAAACTGACTTGGGTCCAGCCATCAACAAATTTATGAAAGACAAATGTCAGGGCAACAAATTGCACAGCATAAAGGCAAGTCTCAAGGATGGAACCCAAGCTACAAAAAGATAAAGAGAGGAGATGGTCCTAACCAGATTTTGTCTAAGACACACACATGACACCCACCAACAACTATCTTAAAAGAAAGAACCACCATTGTGCATACCATGTCAGGAATCACAACACAATTGTGTATGTGTTGATAATCTATAGATTTTGCAGTTCATAAAGGAGATTGGTCTTTATAATAGAAATATAAGTTTACAACCTATTTCTATACAGTTTATACTTGGAAAAGTCCTACAATCTGTTTTTAAGGAAAATGTTTCTTACAATTTATCTTGATGCAAGTTGTATAATTTATATTTATCTCCCAAATAAATATATTCATTTGCAAAAAAAAAAAAAAAAATATACAGTTAAAAAATGTTTTGGTTGTAAATAAGCAACAAAGAGTTGATAAACCATAAAACAAATCAATTAATCAACTTCTCTTCCTACTTCTTCCTCTTATATGTATACCACTAATTTCATTCAGTAACCCTCTACTTTGAGTTGCTCTTGAGCTTTGTATTGGATGAAGATTAGTGAAAAACAAAAAATGGTGTCAGAAATATTGTTTCCACCAGGCTCCAGTTTTTATCAAAGTTGAATATAGTTAAGTACTTAATTTATGCATTGTGCAAATATTTCAGCTGAGGAATGTTTTTGATCCTAAAAAAAAATTGACTTTTCAAATATTCCTTTTTACAAATTATAAAACTTTTTTAAAATTTCATATTTAGTAAGACCAAACAGATTTCTTTTATCATACTATTAGTAATGGTCAGTGCTACAGATAATTTAGTAGTAGTACTTTTTGTGTGTTGATTTTTAATAACATTGTCAGTTTTTATAAACATTGAAATAACTTCATCTGTTATGTATGCTATTGGATATAGTCTGGTTGATATCATTGTTTGCGAGAGTTTTTGGCTGGTAACGTTACCAATCTAAATATGGTATTTTTTTAGAAAGGGTCTCCTCTTGAAAACTGAAGTGCTCAATTGGTCCACCTGGGGAAATTTAGTCATGGGAGATAATTTGCAAACCAGATCTGAAATAATGAACCTGAAGTAATAGGTAGGCATATTTCAACATTATTGGCTGGCATATATAAGTAATCGTGTATATAGCAGTGAAATAGTAGATATACATAGCAAAATAACACAAAACAAAGAACAATCAGCTCTATATGCCTCTTAGTGAATTTGACAAATAAAACAGTTTGCAGGGTGAGATAGAGATGTGACGGTCGGGCAAATATTTTAGAATACTTCTAATCAACCTATATGTTTCTCTCAGACCTTACTCTCACTATGTGGAGCTTTCAAGATGGTCACATGATATATGTATATTTTGAAGACCAGACAACAAAGGAAGTTTTATATCTCAGGAACCACTGATGCTGAGAACATGAAATTTTGCCTGTTTATAAATGTTGTTAATAGAGACAAATTGGCAGCATAATTTTATCTTCACTTTGACCTCTTCCTTTTTGGTAGTCTAGTCAGTAAAATATAGGACATATTTGAAGAAGACTAGATAGTCTTGTGTGCTACAAGCAAGGTATGACTAGAGAATGAAAAAAAACAGCTACATAGAAATAACTTATTACATCAAGCAACTCACTAAGCAACTTGAAGCCTGAAAGTTCTGTTTTGCTAAGCAAACTGATGGCTCATCCTGACAATAGAAGTTCTTATTAAGAAAAAAAGTGTGGATATCTTTTCACATGTTTTTGATGTTTTGTCAAAAATGTGATCCTTAGTACAAAAAACAAAATATTATAGAATTTGAAATCTTTAATTCAAACACTATCACAAAAATACTAGACCCAGAAAATGATACTCCATCAAAAAAGGTTATACTACAAATGAGTATTGAAATGTTCCCAACTCCACCACCAAAAATAGAAAACAGAACAATGTAAATGGCCTGATATAACTCAAATAAATTGACATCGTCTTCCCATTTATCATCCTCTTGTTGAGCCAAACTAATATTGTTGCAATCGGTGTCTTTACAATCACTGCATGCAGTTACACACATGAGGCCATGTTTCTGGAAAGAGCAGATGTTTGTGCTGCAAAGACTCTTGTACAAAATCTTGCACTTACAACACATAAATCTCAGTAGTTTCTCAGGAACAGGATCTAGAGCGGTAAGAACTAGTACTAAAGTACCATTTCTCATTACCACCACCCCACCTGCAAGGATCAAGTTGGCAATAACCTAAAGTCTTCCAAATCTTAGCTTGAAGTTGGACACTGAGACTTTCAGGCTGTGACTTCTTTGTCAATGTTGTAGCATACTCCATATGCTTGATGTACCTGAGGGAGTCCAATGTATCACCCAGTTTTCCTCCATACATATTGGCAAAAATTTGTGACCCTGCAGATCCAACTTTAGCAGGAGAAGCAGTTGCATCAACTAAAGACTGGATTTCTTTTGATTTATGAATAAGCCTGATTATCTCACATTTTCCATGCCCAAATACAACTGAGTCCCCCCCCCCACATGCAGATGACTAGCAAGTTTTGCAGAACATAGGAGTTTATCTTCTCTGCAATTTCACGGATTCCTGATCAGCAGCTTGATCTTTCTCTGAGATTTCTCTTCCTTGGGACACATAGATGTCAGCCATGTCAGTGAAAAAGTAAAAGAACAAGAATGTCTGTGTCATCAGCTATTACAGTCACTACATTTCCTTCAGTAGCTAGTTTGAGTGTCTCAGAAACAATGTCTGTGTCTCCCTCACTTTGGACCATCTGATGACTGTTTGCTTCCAAGGAACAACATAACATCTTAACAAACTGATCTTTGTTGTTCTTGTTTGAAAGGAATAGCTCTTGATGAAAATCAACTTGCAATCAATCTTCAATTTGTATGTTAGAATTCCGAGTTGCTCTTTGCTGGTGTTCATGGTCTTTTATGGACAGGCATGCACAACCATCTAAAATGATGCTTGATGGCACATACTTGGCTTTCGCATAACTTGGGTACTGTGCAATCATGTCATTGTATGTCACCCTAGGCAACCATGTCCATTTAAAACAAATATGTCAGTTGGTGGCTGAAATTCAGGTACGTCAGTGGTTGTCTTTCACATTTGAAAATTCTTGAAAAATGAAGTTGGAAATGGAGTGAATTTGAAGAATGGAGTCACATCTTTCTAGCAGAACAACCAGCCTTGAAAACAGCATTAGGGTCAACATGAACATTTTCACCATCAATCTTTAAACATTTTTCCAGCTCAACAAGTGTATGCACTTGAGAACTTCTTTTCAGTAAACTCTCTAAAGAGTTCATGTTGTAAAGCTTCTTCTGGATAGTGACCAATCTCCTCAACTATATCACAGTTGATTCCAGCACCATTGGATGCTGTCGGACAAGATGATACTGATCATAATTCTGGCTGGCTTTGGTCAAAGGGGTTGTTCTGAGAGATCCAATTGAAGACGTGGGTCATATCAACAAGATCTCTCTTCTGATGTGTGTTTATCAGCTCTTAAGTTCTGCTTGGTGATTCTGTGGGCAAGACCAGTCAATATTGTACATGCTATACACCCACATAATGATTTCATAAACCCTTGTCAGCCCACTTCTGCTCTTTATGGGTCTCATCATCAATTGTTCAATAATGAGGTCAATTGACAAGCCAGCTCAGTAATGGTTACTGTGTTGCACAGAATGAAACCTGTACTCCGAGAACTGTTGATACAGCTAAGGATGCTTTTCAGGCAATTCTAGCATCCATTGTAAGTACAATCGTATACTCTTTGCATAGTTGAAATGCTCAGTTGCTGTAAATAAATTTAGCATCTGCCCCACCACCACAAGATGCAAACTCCAATCCCCTGTTCTTTTGGTACAAATAAACAGCTTAAGTGTCTCAATGTACTCAATGTAGGCCAGCCATAACTTTGCTGTTTTTGATTTGTTCCTGAGTTCATGTATCAAAGTATCAAGCACTCTTTGCAGCTTCATGAGGACTAAAGATTTGTCAATGTCATCAGTACTGATCTCATGCACTTGGATGTCTATTATACAAATTGTTGATTTCATCCACATCAGACTGTTCTAGTTTCTCGGGCAAAAAGCCTAGCACCATATCATGGACATTATCTTGAAACACATCAGATGTACTGCTCTCAAGAGTTACTTCAATATCTAAAAGCTTGGCTTCATTCTTCACAGAGGCAAACTCATTTTCCATACCAAAAGTAATCTCTCCTGCATCTGCTTCTGCTATATCAGCTGAGTCTAATGGCTGACAAGTCAATTGGTCACCATCTACTGGCAGCACAGCATTAAGTTTGCTCATCAAGGCTGCACATACAAAGTGTACTTGTAAAGCTCTTCAGACAGTCTTTCTGGAAAGAATGTGTGACACTAAGGTTTCCGCATAGATGGTAGTCAGTAACTCTGATAACCAAGCACCATTCATAAGACTTTTTTTCCTTACTGGAAAGAGAAGTTTTATGAAGAACTTATTGAAACAAGCCTAAATTGATAACATTTTTTCCAGGTACACCTTATATTCACTCTAAATCGACCAAACTAATACTTGTTTGATTTGTTTATCAAGACGGGAAGAAAACACTTCTAAGATTATTTTAGATTTATTTTTAATGGAAAAATAAATTTATAAAAAGTTATAATATTTAATAGAAGCTTAAATTTTTTTTGAGTTTTTCTGGACTTCTCTTCATCAGAAGTAGTGTTGCATCAATGGGAGAGAAAGAAAGACTAAAAATTATGAACACTGGTAAAATTATGTACATTTTCATTAATTGGGTGTTGTTATATGCCCACTAGCATTGTATCTTATATCATAAAACTACTTGAACTTGTCATATTATAGACTGACACCTGAATTTAGGTACATTACAGTGACATGATCTAGTTTTATTTTTGTTTTTCTAAGATTAATAAATTCTCAACTGTTCTTGGTAATAAATAGTTGATAATCAATTCTGCAGGTCATGGGTCACTGGTAAATATCCATTTGTCAGACAATATGACTTTGTCATTTTAATAAGTTAGCAAATAAGAGAAAGAATGTTTCTTGGATTCGAACATGGCAAACATCTAAAGAGTTTCACTATAGTGTATTTTTTATGCTGGTTCATACTTTTATTTTTTTTTAATTTAAACATATTTTTTATTCTGTTAAACATGTTTGAATTTTTCTGCAAGATGGAGAAAATTAGCCTTTTTGTTTTGATTTTTGGCACTACTTCACAAATAAACACACTTAAAACATCTTAAGGTTGTGGGTGTAAAACTCAAAATGATTCAATAAAAAAAAACAAAAACATTAATTACATTGATTTCTAGCTTTTGCTTGGAAATTACCAACTAAAGCCAACCTTTTTAAGATTTTTTTTTTTTTTTTTTATAAAAAGCTTTTTAATGTTTTGCTTGTGATAATTTGATCCCAGTTTCTTTTACATATTTTTCAGCTCCAACAATATGAACCTGTCGCAGCAACAGAACAATCACCTGAAAACTAACTGTAGATATTATGTTAGGCACAATGCTGCTGTTCACAATACTGCTGCAATGTCAGCAATTCATTTTTCTGTAAAATTTTTATTTTCATTTCTTTAATTATGAATGTTTGTAAAGCAAGGGAAGAATGGACCTTGTTTTGGATATGCTTGATTATAAATGGAATGAAAGAACACAAGAATGTTCTCAGTATCTTCCAAAGTCTTCTTGTGACTTTTATTCTTTTCTGTGTTTGTCAGTGAGGAATCTTGTGTGTCTGCCATGGCAACACTGATCTCTTATTGTGCAGTCTGTGGTAGTTCCTAACTGCACAGGACACAAGTTTTATTTTCATTTTCACTTATCTTGGATTTTTTTCCATTCATTAAACAGTCCCCATTTGTTCATAATTTGCTGTGTAAGCATATTTTGATGATGTGAATTGTGAAGAATTTCTTTCATGAATAAAAAAAATTGTTCTTTATCATTGGCATTTTATTTTCTAAAAAAAAAATTTTTTTTCTTTTTAGTATTGATAAGTTTGCTGTTAACCAATTTATTTTTCTATGATTTTAGAATATTGCATTATGGGAAACTGCATTTGCTGGGCTAAATTTTGTCATTTCAGGTGCATAAGAAAATTTAAGAAACCATTAGTTTTATATTTAACTTGTCAAGATGACAATTTACTATTTTGTGTGTGTATTTATGCTATTTCTATCTTAATAGAATTTTGTTTATGACTTGAAGTACAGACAAGCAAAGCTAGTTTTGGATGACACAGAAATATCTTATCCCCACCCCCATTATTTCTTTCTTTTTGGGTTTTGCTTTACAGTTTAACTTTTCAGTGGTATCTTAAAACTTATACATTAACATTTTCCATTTTAGAGCTAATGGAAATGTTCTAAATTTTTTTTATAAGTTAATAATATTCTAAATCCTTATCAGAGCTAACTTGAATCACAGAAGTAAAATGCTTTGTTTTAATGAAATTGTCATTTCAAGATGCTTAAGATTATTTTCATAATAAGATGAGAGAGCACAACAATCAAGATGTGATAACAACAAAAATGAGGACAATAGTTTGAATAAATAAATTCCATCCAGTTATTATGATATGGACATTTTAAGAATGTAAAAATAGTTTTTAAGTATACAACTCTGTTTCTGGGAAAGGTTAAAAATAAAAAAAAAAAATTAGATTTTTCTAGGATTCTATTCTTTTCAATAACAAATATTTTGAAAATTGATTAAATTTCAAGAGATAGAAGTACAATTGTCAAACGTCTGTTGACTTTACTATACAAATATATTGCAAATATACAAATACACATATATATATTAGGTTGATGCAAAAATAATGACGTAATAATGTCGTTTTTTGACGTATTTTTTAACGTCAAAAAACGACATTATTACGTCATTATTTTTGCACCAACCTAATATTTTTTTAGATTTATATTTTATCTTATTAAATGAAATAATTATTCATGGTTTAAAGATTTTCTTTTTTGTTCATTTAAAGAAAAGTACAAAAATTCAAATAATACTGTAACAAAAAAAACAATTGTTATATTAGATATATACAAAATTTCCAGCAGTCTTTTCCAAACCTAGAAACTTCTGGGATGGGTGGGGTATTTACCACTGTATAGAGAGCCTACTTAATTTTAAGCTGAAAATGTAATTGTTCTTTCTCATTTCTGCATATAGGAGTTTGGTTTGATCATTAGAACAGTAGCCTATGAAAAGGTTAAACATGTATTTTACGTTTATATATAAATAAAAAGGGAGAGATTATAGTTGTTCCACCAAGAGAAAAGTGTATATTTTAAAGAGAGAAGATGCTGCAAACATTTTTGGCTATAATGTGGATTTTTTTTAATATTTTTATTTTCTGTATTTTTTGCTGCAAGTTTTGGGTCTTGTGATCTTCATCAGGCAAAGAATGGTTATTTCCACATTATTTAAAGGAATTAATTTTTTATGTTTTTTATTTTATTTTATTTTTTTTTATTTCTTTTGCCATTGTCTTTAGTGGGTAGTAGTAGTAATCCCAAATCATCTTGGACTGGTGGAAGAGTGTTCATTTGGTTAAGGGATAAAACCATTAAGATTGGCCAGAAGTTTTTATCTACTTTATGCCTTGTGAATCTTTTTAGACCTTCCTTAATTCTTGTGTATTGATTATTTAAGCAAGGTCTTAAAGCCACTAAGACAAAAGGGGTTACTGAGTATGAAAGATTCCATGAAACACAAAACATTAAGGAGAGAGGCCAATAAAAGAACGAGAATTAAGGAAACAAGTTGACTGACATTGCATTTAAATTTTTGAAGATCAAAGTTGACTGGAACGCAAGAAACTGGAAGAGTTACACAAGTGAGAAAAAACATAGAACTTACAATTACATATAACAATTTCAGTTGTAAAATGATGAGACCTAGCTGCCAATGTAGTCCTGCACTTGAATTCGTAAAGTCCAGGTACCAAAGATAAAAGCTCACCAGAACAATTGCCATGAAAATATTTATAGAGATGGCATAGGGAAACTTTGTATTAGGTTGGTGCAAAAATAATGACGTAATAATGTCGTTTTTTGACGTCAAAAAACGACATTATTACGTCATTATTTTTGCACCAACCTAATATCAGTAGTGGGAAAGTGACTGAAGTCAAAATGCCAGGTCATAACCAATAATATTGCGGATTCTTTTTTGGATTTTATCAAGAATCTCTAAAATACATAGTAGAAGCACTAAACCAGATGTGGCAGCAATATTTAATGCATGGACAAATGGTAGACTTATAAGTAAGATTCTGGACAGAAAAATGTCTAGCATGACAGTGAACCAATTTTCTTAGCAGCTGATCTAGCAATTGATTCAACATAATCTTTCCATTTCATATCAGTGGAAAATGTTAGCCTGACAAGGTGCAATGAGTGACTCTAGAGGTTAGCATCAGCAAAAAAAGTTTCTCTGATATGATGAAAACAGAGCAATATAATTTTAGAATTAACAAGCCATTTCTTTCTACAGTTAAGATTTTAAAATGATATGCATAAAAAGGACAATTTGATTTAAAAAGTCAATTCTATTTGTAGAGACTAAACAGCTAATCATTGTAACTGATGTTTTACCAATCTGATTATCAACTCTATGTAGGTTGAAAGCTTAAAGCCAGAAAATATTTTCAGATTGTAAGAAATTTGATATAATGTCTTAGTGATACAAGTGTTACTAATTAACCCATAGTTGGGAGGATAAGAGGTGAATTCATAATTTTTCCCAAATGTATTTGCACATAAGTGAATATAACAAAACCAATCGGAATTGGAACTCAGCTCTCCAATTAGCAATTATGAGCTACTATCTATTACACCACCACATATCTAAGCTTACAACACCCAGTATTCCCCTATCTAGGTACTGATTAGGTTCAATGTTACTTAACTTTGGTGACTGTACAAGAACCTGTGTTTTTACATCATGTGACCATGAAACCTGACTGAAATCCTCTGTATAATGACTGAAAGAATAACAATGAAGATTAAAAACACAAGTATTTCTCATGTAACCAACACTTTTCTTTATTTCAACATTTTATACAAAAAAGGCAATTATTTTTTTTATTTATAACTGTAAAATGATTGAAACTTGATTTGGTCATTCACTGTGGCTGATCCTACGCTAGCCATACTGGACCTCGCCTTGCCACTGGATTCTGAGAGGTTGGGTCTGAAACTATGCAACTCCTTACTCACCTAAAAATCTACTTGTATACACATAGTTCCATGTAAGGTAACATTATCATCATTCCTTAGAATAGATAGTGATGTGTGTGTGTGTGTGAATATCTATATATATATATATATATATATATATATAGAGTACAGGTAATTGATCTGTTGGTATATAATCTAGGTGGATCCTAGTAATATTAATTATTAAAACTGAGCACCAGCACCAGTTGCTAACACAAATCCATTCTCATTAACAAGGCATCTACCAGAGGACTGACATTGAAAATAAATTTAAAACAATGCTCCGAGATAGACATTTAGGGGCTGATAATAGTCGCGTACAGAACAGCTTGAGATAGACTATATTATGTTGAGGTAATTATTATTATTTTTTTTTTTTTTTTTTTTTTTTGCTGTAAAATATATATATATATATATATAGTACACTAAGTTGATCACTTTGATATGGTGTAATATTCAGCAAGCTATTCTCACTAGATCAATTACAACCAAGTAGTAAGTTTGATTCTCACTTGGTGCTCCATACATTCAGCCTTGTACCACATCTAAGCAATGCTTTTAAATCACAGTATTTGAGCACTTCAACATGGTGTAATGGTTACCAAGCTTTGTCTTGCTAAATAAATTATGACTGGATAGTGAGTACCGTCCTCATGAGGTGCTCCATATTTTCGGCCTTGTGCCACATCTAAGCTATGCTTAGTAAATCACTATATGGTACACCAAGTATCTGATAACATACCTTAGGAGGGCCATAAATAGAAGATAAACTAATGTAATGTTATGTGACATGCAACAAATTTTAACATTCTCATTTCTTGTTCAGAGGTATCAAGTGCATTAACATGGCGGCTTCCAATACAATATTTATAAAAAAAAAACATACTGTACTTGTGGGGTAAGAATTGCTAATTATAGAGACTTGGAGAGAACCACCTCCTTGAAACTGGTCAGTCCCTTCATGTTCAAGGTCATGGAATGAGCTGAAGGTGGAGGAAATTCAGTCATCCAGGTTTTTTGGGTTTTTTTTATATTAAAAATCTAAACATCTTAATTCCAAACAATAATAAAATAAAAATAAAGAAAATGTGTATGTATATTAAATAAATCATTTGTATTTACAAACATATATACATGTATTCAAACTAGTTAAAAATGAGTACAAATAGTCTTTAATTGAGTTATTAGGTTGGTGCAAAAATAATGTCGTTTTCTCACATGTGAGAAAACGACATTATTTTTGCACCAACCTAATAACATCAGAAAAAGCTATAGTACAGAAATAATTTTTAAATAGTTCACAAAAAAATGTGGTTGAGAAAAGACTTTTCTTATTAATGGAAATTCACTGATCATCTTTGTTGTTAGAGATAATTTGTTTGAAGTTGTTGACTGGCTGGTCATGCTATTGTTATAGCTGATTTGTTTGAAGTCGCCAACATGTTTCTTTTAGCATGTGCTGGAGAGGAAGGAATAAGTCTTCTCTTCGGCTTGGAGACACCTGCTTCTCTGCTCTTGGAAAATCAAAATTTGTGGATTTTTATAATAAATTTTTTCTTGAAATTAGGCTTGAGAAAAATAGGGTTTTATTTTTCTCTGATTGGCCAAATATTTCATATAGTGATGTTAATTTCTAACCAATAGAAACTTTGATTTAAACTGTGTGTTGTGTTGTGGAATCTTTTTGGTATGTTTGTAATATGGTCTGTTATTGGGTAGAAAATAAAGTTTGGATGTGTTTTAATATGGTATGTACTTGTGTTGGAAATAAGGTTTATTTTCTATCAAGGCCTCTGGTGGGGAAAATGACATTTATGACCAAGAGAAATATCCTAAGATGTCAGATATTGTAAGGATGGTCAAGTTTATCCAGCAAGTCTAGAATGTCAACTGCAAGTCAATGAAAGTCATCACTGAGCAGCATGTTGTCAGTTTACTATGAGACATGTTTTTTTTGTTTTTTTTATGAACATCAAGAAAATATCCCGTGATGAAGAGAGGGTAGTTCATGTCCAACAACCATGTGATCTAATCAAAATTTGCTGAACAAGATGAAACATCCAGAGGATCTTGGCATGCTCTGGTTTTTCTTTGATGAGAAGAACTTTAACTAGGACCAAAAGGTGAAGAGGAGGAATGAAAGATGGCTTTGCACAAATCTCACACAGGTACCCACAGTGATGCATGCAAATGTCACATTGTCTATATTCAAGAATCTGTTCCTTTCCATAGGACCAGGTAACTCAGGAATGACTGGCTGATAATTCTCATGACATTTATGACCAAGATAAATGTCCTAAGATGTCAGATATTGTAAGGATAATTCTCATGACATTACCGTATATACTAGAGTGCAAGTTTCTATCAGCTTTTTATGCAAAAAATAGGGGGGTTGCACCATACACAGGTAATTTTTTTTCTGGGGTTAAAATTCATGCAAAAAATTCATGGGTCACACTATACATGAAGTTGGATTATACACAAGTATATACAGTATGTCATCTGAAAATGTAGCCTCCTCATTCTGGTTTGATTCTCCAGGACTGTGTCTGGAACATCATTGTGAAGGAGACCAACATATACCATGGACTCATTGATGATTACAGATGTAAAAACCAACATGATGAGAAGAATCTGATCATGCAGTCTCTTCTGACACTGTACTGAGTCCGAGAATAGGTTTATTGAATAACTATTTTCTGTTTTTCTAAATTGAACATGTATATAGACTTTTTCTGTTGAATATTTGTTTTTCTTTATAATACAATGTTCTCAATTACAAGGCACACCCTATATATCTAGTTTCTCTTAGAATCACAGCATTCAAATAACAATCAGAATTTTTCATTTTCTACAGTGTTAATAGAGTGAAGATCATAGAAAACAACACTGAAGAATAAGACAAAGAATCAGCAAATGCAATGACAACATCCTCAGTAGATCCAGCATAGAAGTGAACACCATTTAAGAGTCTTTGATTCAGAAAGAAAGGATGGATTCGAAGTCAGAACATTATCATTGATAACTCTCCCCTCCAATTTGCGGAGCCTACTTATTATATTCTTAATACTTGATATAATGCAAAAATATCACAATGATAAAATCAGTCAATAATTTTTTATACTGGGACTCATGCATGCAATTACAAGTAATCCATAATATTTAAAATTTTGAAATCATATTTATGGCATATGAATTTTTTTAAAACTGTTTCTAAATCTTTGATTGTCTTTCAATCATTTCTACTCACCTGCTGTCCTCTTCTCACACACCTATAAGGTGTGCTGCACCATTTGGGAACCACTGGTCTAGCAGAAGGCTATGAATGTGAAACACCAAGCGAGTATCAAACTCACTTAAGTATGGTGAGGGTGTAGCAAAATTACCATTTGCTGAAGGAAGATTTGATAGTGATAGTAGACACATTGGATTTTCTTGAATTTTAAATAAAACCTTGTAGTGCCACGCCTACATTTTCTCCAATTCTAATTGGTCAATAAATACATACTTAAAAATAACAGGACAATTTATCTATCGCATTCCACCATAGTAAATTTGCTCCTACACTTTGTTCAAAACAAGCTTTGCTACAAAATCACTGATTGGTCCATTTTTCGTCCAATAGGATATTTTTCATGTATATTCAAAAATATACTAAGCGTCTCTTTTTGGAGCCACTCCAGATAGTATAAATATTGGATGCATTCCAAAAAACCACGAGGTACCCAGAGACAATAGTTCTCATTTACTCGCTTGTGTATTTTATCCTACTCACTCCGCACGTACATACACACTACAGAACTTTATGTGACACACCACCAGTTCTCAGTGGACACACCAAGTTAAATCAACTTTGTAAGTTACAACTACTGAACAATTTTCTGAAAGAAATATTCTATTTTCAACATTGAACTCTGAACATTTACTCAGACAAATCTTCTTTAAGACATTTCCTTACAGTCAAGGGGAAGCTACTTTTTTTCTCCCTTTTTCACTCATATTGCAACTACTTTGTATTATTGTTGAATTTAATATACATATTTCTTCGTTAAACAAAATTGGTTCTCATTGTTCTTTTTCCTTGATGTTTTAAGTATTATGTATGAATGTTGATTACCTTCTCAACATGCAGCCGCATTATCTATTTGACCCATTCAACATTGGTGACCACAACATTCAAGAAGCAGTACATTCTATAATTGATCAACCCGACGTACTAATCAGCACATTACAACCTCATGATAAACACTTTCCTCTCATATGCATTTCTTGTAAAAATTATAATTAATAAATAAATTATAAGTATTTTAAAATGGGGATTGGGGAGTTACTTTTCAGTCACCCTGTATATATATGATGGATTTTCCTGTCGTCTTTGATGTATGAGAGTTCAATAACTCAGTTCTTAGAACCAAACAGCCAGACCATATATTTGATTTACAGTGGTGAAGGCTTGTGCAGAAGCAACCACACTTTTCGGCAGAACAAAATACAGAGAACTGTTGCACGTAGTGTGCCATAGGGTCGCCAAATGATTCTCCTCATGATTTTTGTTAACTTATCAATAATACTTCAACAATGATTGATCAAGATTGCTTCTCTAATTTTCAGATTTTTGTCTGCTGAAAGACAGATAAGATATACTAAATGACAGTTGCCTGTTTTAAAACATGCCTACTAATTGTTCAGTTTTTTTAAAAAAATATTTATGGCTTAGTATTTAATTTAATGTTGGGTCAAACATTGGAAAGAAAGGTTCAGTTTTTATCCCTTTTTAAAAATCTACAATAGTGCTTTGAAGAGAAAAATCACTGACGTTACGTACGTAATAAAATGTTACAAATATGCACTACTGACTGCCCAAACTTTGTTACGCATTTATTAACTAAGGCTATGTGTTACTGTTATGGATCAATTCCAGGTAATAATAGTTTGCATACCTAACCTGCTTACCACTTTAAAATTTACTTCCGTTGAAAATTGTGCCTTCATACCGGATGTGATGTCATTTGAAGATAAAAATTTGTGTTACCTCCCTTTAGCAGTGGATATCGAAAATGGCGGATGACGATAACGATATTGATAACCAGTAAGTAAGTTTTGTCTTTGTTTTTTGTTAATTAGCTTATTTTACTTGTACATTTGTATCAATTCTTAGCATTTTAAATACATTAATCACAGAAACCGGCTCTATATATCATTTATCTCGAAACCACTTGTTTATATAAACACGTGCGCAACTGTTTTTCCTAGATCTTATTTACCTAAGTTGGCGCGCTTAAGTTCAATAAACGACGAAAAAAAAAAAAGCATACAAAGATCTCGAATTATTCCGGTCTGAATATGAATGTCAGACTTAATTTATAAAGTTTGTCCTAATAAGCTCAAGTTGCCACATGAGCCATAGTCATTTTTTTGTCGGTGTTTTCTCCACACTTTTTTTCCTTAATCTATTTTTCAGTGAAATAATTTCTCTTAAGCGCTAGAACTCTGAAACAATTCACTCTTAAATTGTTTTCATATTTATTTTATTTCTGTATGTTTATAATTTAGGAGTAATATTAGGAAAAACTAACCGTATATAGTTTCTCTCTTTTTTTTTTTTTTTGTAAGTCGCGTCAGAGTGATAAAATCTGCGGAATTTATCAATGTAGGTACGTATTTATGTAAATAAAATAGTAACAATTAATTGGTTTAAAATAAAATGTTGAAGTAAATAATTCTCAGAATTATTGAAAACAAGCTGGTGGTTTTTGAATGTTTCCTCCCGGATTATAAAATTAAAAAAGCGTCCCACTCCACATGCCAATTTAGTCAGACAATCTGTAATTTAAATATAAAAGAATCTTTTTAAAAAGATTAAAAAAGTGTTTTTTTTATGTAGACAAGATGAAACAGATTTATTTATTTTAATTTCCATTTTTGCTATTTTTAGTTATTTTATCTTTTTGAAAAGTTTTTTTGGTTATTCACTTAAGATTTGCTTTTTTAACAAAACTTTGATTTGATCAATTTTTTTTTTCCTATTTAAATTTTCATGGTAGGGAAGAAAATTGTACCAAAACTTGTCATATTTCGTACGAATATCCCTCCATTGTTCAGTTATGTTTAAAAAAAAAAAAAATACAGGTTGAGAACGAAGAAAAACAAATACATGGAAAGAAAAATAAATTCCTTCTTGGTGCCCTAAGTTAATAATCGAAACTTTTTTTTGAAACTTTTTGAATCTCCTTAAGGCTTAAACTAAAGTGATTTCTTCTTCTCATTTTCTCACACTCACCCCCCCGCGTCTTAGCGGCTTTATTGCCTTGTTTGGTGAAATTATTTAACGACAATAAATGGAGATAATTTTATTTACAAAAGTGAGTCCAGGCTTTACAACAATTTTTTACGTTGTTAAATATTACTATTTGTTTTTTAAGCAAATATTCTAAAGAATGAAAATTGAAAAGTAACTAACTAATTCTTTCTTAAAAGCTTAGTTTAACGATTGATTTTTTTTTTTTTTTAGCTTCAAAATATGCTTTCTTGGTTTATCCCTTCATTTCAGGTTGACTGCAACTTTTTTTTTTATGGAAAAGTCACCTTAATTTCTGGATAATTGTTCTTACGTCATTTTTATTTTCTTAAAGAAAAACTATTCCATAATTAATGAAGAGAAAGCTTTAACTTAAGTATATTTTATATATGTTTTTACTGTTAGTAGTCTAAAAATAAAATTGGAGTTAGCATGATTTTGAAAATTTTTTTTCAATACTTTACACTACAGTTTACACTACAGCTAAGACAAGTATTCGATTATAGCTGAATTTACAAATTTGTAACAATATGGTTAGGTACCAATCCATCATAATTTACTGTCAGTAACGTCTTTCTTGGCAAATGGAAATAATTACCAAGATTTTGATTAACAATTTTTCTTTAAATGAATGTCTAGACTATTCAACAGTGTTAGTAGAAAACTGTACACTAGTATACACTGTTGTAGGGTCAGTCTACCCGGATTAAAAGGAAAAAATTAAAATCCGAGTGTCATGCTCACGAATACAACACAATATGAAGAAATTATTTTTTTTACATAGACAAACCAGATTGTAGACATTAACATTTTTTTTTATATGGTAAGCATTGTGTTTGTTTTAGTCATAAAAAAACCAAAGTTCAAACGCTCAACAAAATATTCCATTCGTCAAAGGGTAGTTTGTAAAGTCATATGCCTTAGTCAATATAAAGTGTGTATATATGTGTGTCTGAAGCACATTTTGGCTGTGTGGCTGCTGACTGACTGTGTGTGGGGAGGGGGTGAAGCACATTAGTAGAAACATTGTGGTGTGAGTGCTAATATGGAAATTATGCTGGTTCCAAAATGAACATGCAGATAAATGATCAGACTTACTTTTTTTCCATAGCTATGAATATTTCTTTGAGTTGTGTGAATATTTCTTTGGTGTGTAGTCGTTGACTGAGGTGTTGTAATGATAATGAGAGAATTCTGGTTGGGTGTTTACAAATCCAACAACCTGTCATTGACAGGTGATCTGGATCTTTGCTGTGTATATTTTTTATTGCCCTCCAAATCAGTTATAAGTAAACCTGATCACATGATTTGCTCCAAATAAAAGCATTATGGTTTATGCAGGAAAGCACCCAGTAACCAGTTTATTTAGAGTTCAAATATATGGATGTAGTCAAAAACATAGTGTGTAACTGTAGTGTTGAATCAAATTCCAGAAACCACTTATTTTCCTTTTTTTATACTGATTTGTACAAAAGTTTTTGTCTTAGTGATTCTGATCCTATTTATGTGTGGGCGTTTCTCACTTATTTGTGTTCCACCTATTGGTTGTAAAATATAGAATTTTATATACTGTACACT
The DNA here is from genome assembly GCA_963932145.1 of Acanthosepion lycidas. Lineage (NCBI taxonomy): Eukaryota > Metazoa > Mollusca > Cephalopoda > Sepiida > Sepiidae > Acanthosepion > Acanthosepion lycidas. The sequence continues at coordinate 41,364,605 of OZ010602.1, forward strand.
TCAGTGACACTGATTGGTAATAAAGTTTTTCAAATGAATCATGGCATAAGGAATATATTCTTTAATCGCTGAAATATGTGTCATTTCTAGAAAAAACAAGTACAATTTTTCATGTTTCGCTGGAGTTATTTATTTTTTATAAACAAGAATATATTTAATTTAACTTTTTAGTGGCTGTAAGTGCCATAGGCAAAATTATGGTCATTTTTTTTTCCCTTATTCTTATCATCCTAATCAAATTTTCCCTACAACATAAATATGCAAAAATTATTACTAGGTACCTCCACTTTTTCGGCATAAATTATCGATACCTAAGTTTAAAATGCATTTTTTAAAATGAAAAAATATGCTTGAATATTTCATTTTAGTTTTACTTGAAAGTTGAATCATTAAATTTATTATTTCCATTAAGTAAACAATTCTGGTATATTTCAGATAGAAACTATATACATTGGAATGTCAAATTTAATTTTAAACAAATTTATCGATTTTAAAAATATTTAAAAAAATTTCTGACACGTCATTTTAGTAAAATTAGAAAATTTAATGTTAAATTAATCTGATTTAAAAAAAATATTACTTAATTATAGCATAAAAAAGAAATATACAACGAATTATTAACGATTGGTACCGTAATTTTGATCCCGATACTTGATCCACGTGTTGATTGACAAGTGATGACAGCTACGACGGATGACCATAAATGAAAATTACTAGAAATCTGAGTGAACCCTTTTATTTTTAGTTTTACTGTTATGTCTATTTATTAGAATAAAGGGACAAAACTCTTTTTATAATAATGGCAATTTCAGTCTACCGTACATGGAAATAAGAAATGTATTAAGTAGAAAAATACAACATAAAAAATTATTTGAAAAAAAAGTGGAATCACTAAATTTATTAAACTTGGCAATTTTGAACTCGTAAATTTTGTTTCTACTTAATTACTAATTATCAAAAGGAAATAAGCTAATACAGAGTTTTGCACGATTTTTAAACTATTATAAATTATTATAATCAAAATGTAAAACAAATAAAAAATTCTTGTAAAATTTAATTATTCATCAGAAAAAATTTATTTCTTCAGGCAATAATGACCTTAATATTACTTATTTACAAAAGCAATTAAAAGCTTTTCTAATTAAGTAATATCATAGTTTTATTGGATTCATTATTTTTCTATTCAAAGCTCATTTTACAAAAGTTGGAACAAATTAGAAAAAAAAAAGTAGGTGATTTACCATCTCCAATGACTCTTACTTTAAACAAAAAAAAATTGTAAGGAAATAAAAAGAATTGAAAAAAATTTCGGGAAAATAAGTAAGTGGGGTGTAACATATTAAAAAAAAAAATATTTTTTACTAAAATTTACTAAAAAGAAATATTTCAAAAATAATTTCATTCATTGGTGAAATAAGTCCTGAAAATTTCATTAAAATCGGACAATTACTTTAATTTTACAAGAATTTCCAAATCAATGGGTTTTCAACGGGAAAAAAGCGCAAAAAAAAACAATGTTATTTTTACAGCACCGCGATGACGTAAAAAAAAGAAAACTTTAACCAAAATTTCGAACGTGTTAAAAAATATTAAAAAATATCAAAAAATAATTAAAATACACTTTGGTCTTTCATCTTAATAATAACATAAGCGTTTTGACGATAAAAATTTATTTTCGGTAAGTTTGTGGCATTTGTTTATTACGCTATGCTGTTTTCCCGCGAAAAAGTGGAGGTACCTAATTATTACATAGTTTAGATTTGCTAAAAAATGAACGTATAATGATAGAAAAAAATGCCCAAAACTTAAAAACAAAGTTGTATTGTCAAAATTTTTGGAATTAAGTATTTAGAGGAAAGACCAATGGATTTTTTTATTATTGTTTATTTTTTTTTTTTTTAATAATTTTTAGAACTTTCAAAATTTTTTTTTTTTTTTTATGTCAGCAAGTAACCATAAATTAGTTTGGGAAATTTCAGCATCTTCTTGCAATGAAAAAAAGAAAAAACACTTATGAAATTCATGCAAAACCCAAATAATTGTCGGATTTTAACAACACTTTCAAGTAGGTACCTCCACTGATTTAGTATACCTAAGGTTTAAATGAATGAAAAAAATCTTTCTTGAAGCTTTCATTGTAGCTTTAATTGAAAGCTAAAAAAGGATTAAATTCAAACAAATTCTATTGGTTGGATTTCTGTCTGTCTTTCTTTCTAATTTAAAAGCGAGTTTGGTTGGTTGTTTTTTTTTTTTTTTTGTTTTTTTTTTTTTTACCCTTAAATGTTTTGTTTTAATATTTTTTAAAATGAAACTAGTAAAATTTAATTTCTGATAATCTAATAAATGACTGGAAAAAATTGATCCCATAAGAAAAATACACATTTACAGTTGTTAGTTTATTCGTTATGAGGATGTTGGTCATTTTTAATTTTATTTTAAAGCTTTGTAACAATTGAATCTCATACCTTATAAAATGATCAAGTCGGATTATTTAGTGTTCAACTTCCTAATATTTTTTAAAAATTTATCATAAAGTTGGCTAAAATTGCTTGTATCTCTTTACAAAAAATTTAGGGATGTGTTTTTATTGTGTTGCTGTACTTTTTTTTTTTTTTTTTTTTTTTTTTTGATAAAATTTTTGATTCTTTTTAGAAATTAAACGTTTTTAGTTCAAAAATTTTATTTTAGATGGTAAAACTTGTTAGTGATTAAATTTTTTAGATAAGATTGAAGACCCTTTATTATTTATTTATGAAGTAGCTGTGATAATTCATATTTAATTTTTATTAAACGTTTTTAAGCATATGTAACCGTATTGGGTCAACCCAATAAGAGATTCTGAGTTGGTTGCATAGGGTGTTGTAAGCACCAGGAGTTACATCCTCTTCCACAATGGGCTGTGGGGTAGGTGATGCTGACTATTTGCATACAAATGATATCAGGTAGGTATTAGTCACTAATCAGCGTGGGTTTGGGACTGTGAGAGCTATATAACACCAGTTTTTTTTTTTTTTTTTTTTTCTTAGTTGGCAGATATGCAAAAACCAAACAAGATGAACGCATTGCATTGATTTTTTTTTTTTTTTTTTTTTTTTTAGTAGTTTGGAAGTTTAAGATTTCTGATGATGACCAAAGTAAAGCAATATATCAACTGTAGCTAGGTACTTAAGTGATTTACCTAAAAAAAAATTGTTCTCTTTATTGTTTAAACTCCTAGCTAATTTTTTTAAATAAAAAGGATATCTAACTTTATTTCATAAGCTTTTGAATTAATTTTTCTACTAAAATGTTTTATTAATAAATGTACTTTATTCATTAGGTTTCCTAAACCTGCTGTAAGGCCTGAAAATAATGAATTTTGATCATTGTAGAGGTGATGGTGTAGTCCACATATCCGTTCACTGCACTTGTGATAACATCCAAGGTTGGTTAGTTATGTCCACAGGTTTGTTCACTTGGCCATGATCGAATTCAACAGAGAATAACAACAATTGTTTTTCAAGACACTGGTTGGGAAATAGCAACAATATGGTTTCTCACTTCACCGTGGTATTGTCTTCATTCGGCTGGTAAAGGTGGTGAACTGCTATCTTACTAACTTCTGGCCATGGAAAGAGGATCCTTGCATTCACTAACCGGCTAGGTGATTGCCAATTTTTCACTGCTAGTTCCTTTCTCACTGGCCAATGGTCACTTACCCCTGACTTCCTGCCTCTCTCTGCTTATATGGATACTGGCTGGGATCTCACCACTCCTATCCATCTTTTTGTGTTCTGGAAAACAAGAGACTACACATTCAGCTTTTTGGGTGGTCTGCTTCTTCAAAGGACTCTTTTATGATTATCTAAAATCATTGATAAAATTTTGTGTGTGCTAATTCAAATGCAACCTGGAGACAAGAATCCTGAAAACTTGGGCAATTAAGTTGACTCAAAGATGGACTGGAGACAAAATTCCTTAGAAACTCAGATAATTAAGTGGAATTAAAAGGAAAAAGAATTTATCTACTTATCTCCTAAGGAAGTGCGAGAAATCATATTGGAATCAGAATTTTAGAACCATATCAGGAATTGTATTGGAATTGGTAAAAATATTGGTATCATCCCATCACTAATTGATTGAAATAAAAACTATTAAAATATACATATCTTTGGCAACACAAGTTTATTTATAATTAGAGTTCAGCGGTTGAGAAATTTTGGTTTTCGTATTGTTTTCAGTTTGTGTTTTTTTTTTCTTTTTTTGTTCTTGATACCTCGGCTTCTGGTTTAGTTTCATTTTTTAATTTAGTTTTTTTTTTTTTCTAAGGAAGCCATTCATTCTCCTGTGTAATGTTTATTTGAATTATGCCACTATTTCAATAATGATGGGGTCAACTTTGTGATTCTCCTTTTTTCCAGCCTGAACTTTCTGAGAAAACCCCAAAAGTCTTCTCTCCCTTTTGCTTCACTGCTTTGCTGACTCTGAACACGCATTTAACTTTTTGATTTCCTTCTTCAGTGTCACCAAACAGAGTTGACCGCAATAACTCATGACCCAATGATTTATTGATCAGCATGTTTTCTGCTATGGTTTTTATTTCCACATCTGAAAATACAATTATTTTAAATCAAGGATCCAAGCATGTGGTGATGGCATATAATTCCTCATTTTCATAGTTGGGCCATCTTGATTTAATGTCCCCAAAACAATCCAGCTCAGACTTCATCATCTCATCAATAAGAGTATTGAGAATAATCATTGATGTTGTTGAATATCGGGATGCTGACATCATTTTTGTTGAATCTTCAAAGGGTTTGAAAATATCAACATATTCTGTTGCCAGCTTCCAATCTGCTTGTGTCAAATTTTCTACCTTGTCGAGAGAGGCAAGGACAGCTGCCAGAGATTCCTTTTGTTCAACAAGCCTGGCAATCCTATAATTAGTAGACTTCGACCTTGTCTTGTACTCAGTCTTTAGTTTATGTGGAATCAAACCCATTGATGTCTGCATTTCATTATTTTTTTTTTAATGAAAGTGCACTGTATTGAAAATGGCTGACAATTTTTCTGCATTTTGATATTATCCTTTATGTACCTGGGAATGATTTGAGGCTGTTTTTATGACCAACTGCAATTTGTGAGCAAAGCATTTCCATGGCTGGTGGTTACTTGGCAACAGATTTGAAGCTTCAACCATATTGGTTGCATTATCTGAAACCACATGAATGTTTATTTTCTTGCCATCCCCATTGAGGAACCATTTTCTAACTGTGCTTCAAATTTCTTTAGAAATGTTTTCTACTGTGTCAGAATGATAAACATTTAAACAGGCGTCCTTAACATCAAAAGATGTCATTAGAAAATGAGCAGTCACAGACATATAGGAATCATTAGGTCAGCTGATCCAATAGTCCATTGTCCATGAAATGGACTGTATGTCTGAGAACTACTGCCGAATATCAGTACTAACTGACTCGTATAAGCCAGGAATCAAAATGCCTCTAAGATGTTGTCTGGTCGGTAACTGATAAGCAGGTTGTAGTCATTTAACAAAGGATTTAAATCCTTCATCCTCAGCAATGCTCCTTACAGATCATTTCCACAAGACTATGTTCAACCTGTCTTTTCCTTGGATTAGTCTTATCCCATTTTTTACAAAGCTAAACATTTTCTCTTGTTTCATTGTGGGTGTAGGAACTGCAGCATCAATCTAAAAAAAAAAAAAAAGCGAAAAAAAATTATGCAGGTTTGACTAAAGTGATCATATCATTTTTATTTTATTTATTTATTTATTTTTTTGGTAACTTGTTTAGGTACCTAATGTCCTTTGCCTATTTTAAATTCTCAAAAGAAGCCTTTTTGGTAAAATTGTACAACAGGACTTTCCCATACACACCTTTGTGAGGCCAGTGTCCTTATAAGTACATTGGCCAAGAGATGCTTCTTTAATTTAATGACTTGTTTTTATTTTTACAAGATCTTTTTTTCTTAAAAAGTTTAAGTAAATTTGTAGATTACCAACATAGAAGCACACCCGACCTCCGAAGCTCTGCTTCCACTATTATTAACCATTATCCAGCTAGTGGCAAAAAACTGTCATTGTAGAATTATCTCCTTTTGCTCCTCTAGGCGCATTCTGTCACCTTGAGAGGGTTGCTATAAATAAACACTTGTCAACTGTTATTTCAAGCTGGAAATAGCCTACTCCACTTTAGAACAAGGCTAAACTTCTGTTTTCTGATGCAATTTTGAAGTCTTCTCTACTCTACATGAGGTGTAGCATCGATTAAACCCTTGCTAATTTTGTCACAATTTTTTTTGTAAACAAATGGCTGCATCAACATCCGATGAAGCCTTTATTCAGGAGTTTTCCTTTGATTTGGACTCTGATGATGCTTTTGAAGGCTTTACTCAAGCAGATATTTATAGTGAAGTTTTCATTATTTCAATTAATTTCTTAAGCTCTTGAATTAGTGTTGTTAATTCATAGTAATCATATTTCTTACCACTTTGTTGTTGGGTTTTAGTTCCATTTGCATAATTTATTGTAATATTTAGTCTTGTGTTTTCAGCAAAAGTTATATTTCTCGTATATTTGATCTCAATTATTTCTTTTTCTTTTTGCCAAACTTTACATAGATGCGAGTATGCATGGTGGTTCTCATTACAATTTATGCATTTTATGTCCTCTTTGTTTCTTGATTATTTGTACTGTTGCATTTTCAACACACTGGTTCTAGTGCATCTGTCTTTATGATGCCCAAATCATTGGCAGTTATGATATCTTAAAGGTCTGGAAATGTAGATTTCCACTTTTGTAATCATATACCCCTATTTTTATTTATTTGGATGTGTTGAATTTTAGTATATATGTGTTGGTGTTTAAAAGTTTGGCCATTTCTTTTAATTATTCTGATTACATCTATTACATTTTGTGTTTTTTTAGGTTAACTTTGATTTCTTCTAGAGAGCAAGCTGTGAGGTCTGGACTTTGATTACAACACAAGATGTGGATAGGTTTTGATTTTTAAATTATTAAATGTTGACCATTTGAGGATTTTGTCTGCATACATTTTTTTCCTACTCGAATTATTTTTTTTTTTTTTTTTTTTTTTTTTATACAGTTATAGGATTAATTTTTTTTTTTTTTTTTTTTTTTCTTTCTTTTTCAATTATAAAAGGAGGTAGTTTTGTCATAGGAATTTCTTCAAGTGACTCCATTAATAAATATTGAGGAAAGTAACAATGAAAATTAGATTCATTATCAGAACTTGATTCAGATGGGGTCTTTTCATTTTCTTTGTTGCCATATTATGTATTTTTTTCTTTCATCATCTTTGCTCCCCACCCTCCTTGGAGACCTATCATGGGAGATGCTTTTTTTTTTTTGGGGGAGGGGTCCCATTTGCCCAAGTATCTTAGGGATACAAAAATGGTATGCTCAGATTTACAGTTTATATGTAATCATCAATAATTTCCTTCATTCATCTACCCCTGTAATGTTTAAATTTTGGATAGTACATTTTAGTCATGTGTTTGACCCTTGTTACCACCACCTAGCAACAATTTGATTAAATTTGGTTGATGTGTATATATCTTTTTTTTTTTTTTTTTTCGGAGGTTGTGAAGTTATTGTGTTTTTTGGAGGGTGAATTAGTACTTGGGTTTGGTATGACTGGCTGATGGGTCGGGTCTCTCTGGCCACCTTTTGAGCCCAAGTAAGGGCCAAAGTAGTGTGTCGGAATTCAGAAGAATACTACCAAATGCCTGAGGATCCAGTCCTCAGGCAGCACAGGACACCATCTGTGACTAACAGGTGGCCTCATGGAGGGGTTCTGTAGAGGTTCAAGACTTCAAATTCTATCTTCAAGATTAAAGCTCTGGTTTATGAGTTTGGTGGTATAGTAATTATGAGATCAATCCCTGGGGTGGATAGTAAACAATCAGTCAATCAATCCTTTCTATGCAGAATGGCATTTGAGGCAATAATAAGTGAAAGTCACTTCATTGAGATGTTTTTGCAGCATTAGGTCTTGGTTCCAGAGTTCATCCATTCTACAGAATATCTCTTAAGGTCTGCTGTGGTTTCTTTTGTTCTGTGATGTCCAGCAGAGGAGGGCTGTCCTGAGTAGTGAATTTGTGGCCATTCTGCAGACATGTCTAACTGAGCTATCACCACCAACATCTTCGGACAATAACCATGATTGAAAAACTGGTTCTGTCACTAAGCTCTTTATTGGAGATTGCTTTGGGCCAAAAATTTTCAATATCCTTCTGGAACACTTTCGGCTTCCATTTTACAGAGGCAGTCAGTCAGTTGGTGGGAACAGGACAAGCAATAACCAAGAGCAGTACAAAATAAATAAATAAATAAACAAACATGGAGAGTGGTACTTTGACAATCTATTTCTATAGACTAAACAAAAGGTTCAATTTAAATTCCCTGAAGGTTACCTGGATCAACAGACACCTGAAGAAAGCTGGAAAGGTTAGAACTGCTGAAAATGGGATACTAACAAGAAAGATGAGATTAGTCTAACTGAAAATAAATGTAAATAAGTTTGTCCAGGTTCTACCATTTTAAATAATTTCTTTTGAATCGCTCAAAATAAAGATCCGTCACAGACAAGATGCCATTTAGGTTGAAATAGTGAAGTTATAATTTTTCTTTTTGTTGTCAATAAATTTATTTCAAATTGCTTGTAACTATCTTGTCTAAAACTAATTTTGGTTATTAGTCAATTATGTGCCATGCATGATACATGCTTAGGCAATTATGTATCTTTCAATACATGACTGACGAGGCAGATTTTTTTTCCTGCAGTAGGTTGCCATTTCTTTCTGTGGTAGATCAGTTGCCATCCAAGACTATAGAATCTGGTCTGTCCTGCTATTTACCTGTAGCTGGGAGGAAGAGGACTCGTACCCTTTTCCAAGGGTATTAGCACATAAGTGAATATAATGGATTTGACTGGAATTTGAACTCTGCTCTCCGATTCCTCAATCCTAGCTGTTATCCATTACTCCACCATGCCTCCTAATTTTGGTTATACCAAGCAAGAAAAGAAATGCTTAAACAGTGGTTGGTGTTTGTTTCTGTATGTTTGTGTGTATGCATGTATACATATGCAATCGACAACCAGAAACTCCAGGTGGGACAAGTTAAGTTAAATTATCAAATTACCAATCAAGAAATTGATACCAGCATTTTATGCTTCTAACAGATGACTATAATTATCAGAATGGGTCAATAGTAACATGAAAATTAGACTAAGAAAAGAAAGTTACCTACCATCCATAAACAAGCATTTTCTTATGCAAGATTGAAATTTCCTTCCAATAATAGCAACTCAAATATCAAAGTTCATTAAAATAGTATAGTGAAAGCAGGTATTATCAGCTTGCCAAACAAATCTACTACAACCTGTACTTTGTTGTGGTGGCAGCAGCTTTTTTAGTGGGGGGGATTTTATGGCATAAGCAACTTCAGCAGAACCTTGAAAATGTAGCTGCAACAAATGCAGAAGCAGTTACTAAAGATAGACAGATGATTGAGCTTCACAAAATAAAGTGTTTAAAAAGATTTTCTAAAAGAAATTTAGGTAATGTTCTGCTCATGCAGCTGAAAAATAAAATAAAATCACAAGACATGGTTTACCAGTTCCTTTTTTCTGACCTTATTGTTTTAACTGTCTTGACTTTTTGGTGATCTGATTGACCAGTGGCTGCAACTATTCATCATGAGTGTACTGGGTTGGCAGTTTTCTGGTTGCTACATCTCAACTGGTAGGAAGGAGCCTAAACTCTTTGACAACACTTAGAGAGGCTGCTCTGGTCAACTGTCACATAATATTGCGGTATTGGCAGTGCCATGTCACACATGGATAGGTGTCCTTGCACGTATTTCCAGTGGGAAACCCTGAGACCACATTATGCTTTAGTATCAGTTACCTTCTAGGCAGTTTGTATCACCATACATGATGGACAGTGATAATTATTTTGGTCTTTCTCTCCTTAAAAATCAATTAAAAGAAATATGATTTAAAAAATCAAACAACCATCTCCCCCCACCTTCAACCTTTCTTTCTACAATATTTGTAGTATTCATAATAATTCCTGTAGTGTAAAAAACTTTTTGCTTGAAATGTCTCCAGATATCTTTAGCACTTAGAAAAATTATTTAAATTTTTCTATTGTCACCAATGAATTCTGTTCCAGGCTATATTCTACTTTGTCAAAAAGATTCTAAGATACATATCCGAGGCCTTCATGTAGCAAGAGAATCATCTCTTGAGACCTCAAATGTCTCTTTCATGTGCTTTTGACTTTATTTATTGCACACTGTTAGCTATCTCTTTTTCCTTTATGACTTTCCTCCTTCTCAGGACTGTCACATATCGGACAAAATATCCAAGAGTATAGAAATGTCTCTTTCTCTACCTTCACCTGCTAACATTTTGTGCTTGGTGATTTTAATTCTCATCATGTCAAGTGACTTAAGCATTCTAATGTTATTGAGGTTGCTAACATTTAGATATTCAATTTTCCCATTGCTCAGTGTCTCAGTTAAATAGTGGATTTCCCTAATTGTTCTGAACATGCTTCTTTACTTGATTTGTTCCTTACCTCCTCTCCTAGTTATTATCAAGCATCACAACTCTATCCTCTTGGCAATTTGGAGCATGCTGTAGTATCTGTTGATATTTCTTTTGAGTTATCTATTAGAAAGGAACCTCCTATTCACAAGACTTCTTTTTGTTACCAGTGTGCTGATTGGGAGTCATTTTGTGACTTTCTTTGTGATGGCATTTGGAGTGATACTTTTAACCTTCCTATTGAGAATTGTGTCATTAAGGTTTCTTCTTTGGTAACAACCAACATTGATGCTTTTGTCCCTTTTCAGAAATACCAGGTGAAATCACAATCTTAGTTCACCTGTTTAGCCACTATAGCACACGGGAATCACCTTTTCTGAGTGTACCAGTGTGATAGTTCCGATCAAAACAGATCAGTCTGCTCATAATAATTGAAAACGTGTCAAAGAGAATAAGTCTTTGTTTATATAATGAGACCCATATAGTCTCTAACAAGTTTGGTTGTCATGACTACTGTGGCTTTGTAATAGTGTGTTAAATAAAATCAAGTCGTCTATCCTTCCTCTTTTCACTCAATTTGAGGTGTTAACATCTGCTGGTAAAGCAAGTTTTGCTTGTTAATTCTCTTCCAATTCTACTCTTGACTTACCTGGAGTATCTTTGCCTGACTTTCCACTTGGAATGGAGTCTACTGAGTGATATGCATATATCTCCATCCATGGTTTCTGCTATCATCTCTAAACTGGATTCCCACAAAGCATGTGGATTTTGATGGTATTCCTGTAATAGTCCTTAAGAAATGTGTTACTGAACTGGCTCCACTTTACACTCTACAATAAATGACTTGCTACTTTCCTGCTTGTTGGAAATGCTCTTCTGTAGTTCCAGTCTTTAAGAACTGACAAACTGATCCTTCTAATGACCTATTAACCTTTACCACACTGGAGGCGAAAATTGTCACCAGAGAATTCTCTCCCTTTACTGCTCTAGGTGGATTCTGTTATTTTAAGCTGGAAATAGCCTCATAACCCCTTTTGAAAGGGGCTAAACGTCTGTTTTCCAATGCTATTTTGAATTCTTTACTCTCGATGTGTGTAAAATCAAGTAAACCAGCATTAATTTCATCTGGATCTTTTGTTTACAAAAATGGATGCAAGAATATCAAATAAAACCTTTAAGAGCTTTTTTTTTTTTTTTTTTTTTTTTTTTTTCTGACTCCAATGATGATTTCAAAGGATCTACTTAGGTGGATATAGATGAAGTTGTTGGAAACAGAAAAGATAGCCACACTATGATGACCACAAAATGCTGAGCAGCTACTACCATCCCTGACTGACTAATTTTATGGAAGCTACTGGATCCATGAATTTAACTGATGGCTTTTCTGAAGGTGAATTATATCATTTATTCATAAAATGACAAAATAATTACTTTCTTTGTCAATGAGAAATATGCTTGTCAAATGAAAGAAAAAGACAAATGCAGGTGTCTACGCATATGTAAACATGTGGAACAAAGTCACTTTTGCCAAAATGAAAGCTTTCTTAGCCATTTTACTACTTGTTGGACTTGCAAAATGGCCATCATTTGAGTTATACTGGTCAACGAATAAGTTCATCCAAATGTCAGGTTTTAGAAATATCACAACACTATACCAGTTTTTGAGAATTTTTTTTTTCGTTTTTTTGACAATTCAGTTGCAAAAAGAGGAACCACCCTGAACATGACAGGGTATACAAGACCTGGCCATTTTCTCATAAACTTGTGTCACTTTGGCAGAAATACTTTTATCCCTGAAAAGAACTTTTAGTGGATGAAAGTATGATAGCTTTCAAAGGCAAAACAAGCTTGTTAATGTACTAGCCAGCAAAACTAAAAGGGGTCTGAAAGCCCGGGGACTAGCGGAATTGAAAATCAACTACAAAATTGTATCCTCCCTGTCAGAGAATATACAAAACAGGGGACATGTAATTTACATGGACATTTTTTTTTTTTTTTTTTTTTTTTTTTCATCCCCTGCATTGTTTCATCACCTAGCCCAAATGGAACAGGAGTATTTGGCACACTACTTGTGAACCAAAAGGCTGTACCTAGTGAGATAAAAGTAGCAAAGCCCCAACCAGGCAAACCCTCCATGAATGGATGGTTGGATACATACCGTATATTTCCTGGTATGACAAAAGGCCAGTGAATTTGATGACAACTGCCCCACACTGCTGAGACCTACAGAAAAGAAGTAAGGTCAAAGTATCATGAAAATCATTGCCAGGATTGTGTACAAGCCTTGTGTTGTGCAGTCCTACTCTCAGTATATGAGGAGAGTAGACAGCTGACAAGCAGCTAACATACTACATGATGCTGCACTGATCTACCAAATGGTGAAAAAAAGTTTTTTTTTTTTTTATTTTTTTTTATTTATTGAACTCTACTTCTGCAATGCTCTGGTTATCTAGAAAGCCAAGTCAGCTTGCTGGGTCAATGCTGAAAAGTTTACTCTGTGCATTATTTATTTTCTGATGGAAGACTACATGTCAGGTGTGTCCGACAGAAGAGGTAGGAGGACCAAAGATCCCCCCTCCTCACAAAAGACTGGTGTTAGCAGAGCACAACCTTGTTATCAACCCCAAGCACCTGAAATGTGGAAGGCTATCTTGCCCTGATTGTGTTGTCTGTTCAAACAGAAGTGCTGCCACCAGACTCAATTCATGTGCAGAAAATGCAATGTGGCACTTTACCCATACCCCTGCTTTCAGATGATGCACAGTCTGATAAACTACAAGGTAGACTGTACCCCCCAGAACTCCACAGGCAGTAATAAGTTAAAGTATGTGAAATTATTATTTGTTTTTCATTCTTTATTTTTTATTTAGTGCTTCAATTTTTTTTTTGTTTTCAATGTCAAAACATAATGCAGTCGATCAAAATATTGCTCATCCATTCTTTTAGTAGTATACAAAAATTAATTCTATACACACAATACCAAGAACTTTATAAAAATTTTAAAACAGTAGGTGCTCATGTTTTTTTCTGACATCAAAAAGAATTCCGTGGCAGTGGGGAACAATTCTACAAGGAATTTGGTGTGGGAAAGGTTAAGCTTCTACCTCTTTTTGTCAAAGTATTAGAGGCTCTAATCAACTCTGAATCTGCAAGGTTATTGCTCCTGATCTGGCATCTTGGCTTCAGTCACTTTCCTGTGCCTTTTCTATAAATATTTTCATGGTAATTATTCTGGTGAGCTTTCCTCTTTAATACCTAGTCTTTATGAATTTAGGCATACTATTAGATTGGTGGCAATGTCTCATCATTTTACAGTTGAAATGGTTAGATGTAACTAAGTTCTATGCTATGTTTCTTTTCTTGCACTTCTCACTTGTGGAACTCTTCTGGATTCTTACTTTCCACTCGACTTTCATCTTCAAAAATTTAAAATGCTATGTTAATCATTATCTCATATCATCTTAATTCCTGTTCTTTTATTGTTCTCTCTCTCCTTAATTCTTTCTTTTTCTCATATTCTTTCACACTTGGTAACTCACTGGCTTCATTGCCTTGTTTGGGATAAAAAGATTAAAGATATTGGCTTATTACAAAGGAACACAACTGCCCTAAATATTTCTGACTTAAAATATGGTGTTATGAGGATGCATTTCTATAAAAATAATAAAAAAAGAAAAGAAAAAAGTCTACAATAAGGTTAAAATTTATAGTAAGGGAGTCCTACTTGTTAATACAAAAAAAGTTTTCATTCATGAAGTAGTTGTAAAATAGAGAAATTAGAAATAGAATGTTTTGGAAGATTCTAGATCCTATTTTTTAAGTTTAGCCGATCTGGGTGAAACATTCAAAGTTTTACAAAAATGGAGTATTTTATTTTTTAAAAGACAAATTTCAGGATCTTTTTCTTGTTCAATAACAAGTTGATTTTGATTTAGATTCTTTCATTTTTTCTGTGCCATTTCTTTTTTGGGGAAGTGGTTTATTTCATTTTTTATCCGAATCATTGGTTTGTTCTAAATGATGGTAGATAAAGGTTTCATTCAATTGTAACCGATTAGCTGGTGTTGTTGAATCTTTCTTTTCTGAAATTTGCTTCTTTGCTTTTTCCCTAGTAATAACACGGTCAGGGTATATGTCACGGGTTTTCTTTGACCAGAAATTCATCATTTATTTCTATTTTATCACAGACAACTGGTTCTGCTACTACAGTGTCACCTGGTTTTTGGACATATGGTTAGGGGTTGTCTAAGACTTCTAAAAGAAAAATGGTTGATTGAAAAAAAAAAAATGTGATGCATCTTTTAGACTATGTATCAAATTTTAAAGAGAAATTATACAATGCTTTCAAAATAGCACAAGAAAATTTAATAAACTCCCAAATTAAAATGAAGTCTAGATACGATAAAAATAGCAAAAATCATAAATTTGAAAGTGGTGACAAAGTTTTAGTATTGTTACCAACTCCAAATCATCCTCTACAAGCAAGATATTTTGGTCCTTATGAGATAGAAAATTAATGATGTAAATTATATCATCCGGACCCCAGATCGAAGAAAAGAATTTGCCACATTAATATGTTAAAAAATTACATTGACAGAAATTATGTAACTAATACTAAACCAGTCTCAACTTTAATAAACATTAATAATACAAATCAATTTGAAGATGATTTAGACAATAATGAAGATGCAGTTATTAGGGAGAAGGACACAGATCAGAGTAGTCATTTAAAAAACTCGGAAATCCTGTCCAATTTAAATGTAAAATTCGAACATTTATCAAATGAGAAAAGAAAAGAAATTCATAGTGTTTGTCAATGATTTCAAAAATCATTTTCCTGGTGTTCCTAGAAAAACGACGGTTACAGTACATGATGTTTTAGTTGGAGATGAAAAACCCATCAAACAACATTTTTACAGGGTAAATCCAATCAAGCTTCAGCAGTTGAGAACAGATTAAATATATGATGGATAATGACCTCATTGAACCAAGCAACAGTCAGTGGAGTTCTCCTTGTATTCTTGTACCAAAACCTGATGTCACTTACTGATTTGTAACACTTTCGAAAAGTAAATGCAGTAACCAAAAGTGACTCTTTTCCAATTCCTAGAATTGATGATTGTATTGACAACATTGGCAAGGCGAAATATGTCAGTAAATTTGATTTAATGAAAAGTTATTGGCAAGTACCATTAACTGACAACGCCAAAGAAATTTCAACATTTGTGACTCTGGATGGTTTATACCAATACAAGGTTATGGTGTTCGGGATGAAAAATGAACCGGCAACCTTTCAAAGGATGATGCATTCCCTTCTACACAAAATTCAGGGATGCGAAGTCTACATAGATGATGTAATTGTGTACAGCATGACTTGGGACGAACATATACACATCATCAAGCAATTTTTTCTTAAGCTGGAAGAAGCAAACCTGTGTGAATCTAAACAAGAGTGAATTCTGTTGTGCAAAAGTAAATTATTTGGGTCATACTGTTGGTCAGAGACAGGTTAAGCCTATCACAGCAAAAGTATATGCTATCTTAAAGTATCCTATTCCAACTAACAAAAAACAGCTAAGATTTCTCAGTATGGCGGGATTCTACAGAAAATTTTGTAAAAATTTCTCATTGATAGCAAGTCCTCTCACCGACCTCCTTAAAAAGGAAGTAAAATACAAGTGGAGTGAAACCTGTAATACGGCTTTCAACAGAATCAAGTCGACTCTCATTGGTGGCCCAGCTCTTGCAACTCCAGTTTTTTCAAAACAATTTAAATTGCAAATCGATGCCTGTGATGTCTGTATGGGTGGTATTCTAATCCAAGAAGATGATGAAGGCGTCGATAGAGCCATTGGATATTTCTCAAAAAAGTTAAACATCTACCAGAAGAACTATTCTACTATTGAAAAAGAATGCTTGGCGGTGTTATCAGCACTACAACATTTTGACTTTTACCTCAGTGTTACTGTTTATCCTGTTCTGATTTATACCGACCATAATCCATTAACTTTCCTTCAAAAGATGACTAACAAAAATCAAAGACTTACAAGATGGAGTCTTCTCCTGCAACAATATGATATTATTATAAAACACATTAAAGGAAGGAACAATGTTATTGCAGATGCTTTATCAAGAGTATAACTTAAAAAAAAAAAAAAAAGATTGATATTGTCTTATAAAAGTTTTTATTCTATAATTTCAAAACTTTTACTTTAACGGGGGTGGGGGGGAAGTGTTATGAGGATGCATTTCTATAAAAATAATTAAAAAGAAAAGAAAAAAAGTCAACAATAAGGTTAAAATTTATAGTAAGGGATTCTACCGAGTCTTACTTGTTAATACAAAAAAGTTTTCATTCATGAAGTAGTTGTAAAATAGAGAAATTAGAAATAGAACGTTTTGAAAAATTCTAGATCATTCCAGTATATTCGAGAAAAATCTAGAGGATTCGAGAAACATTTAGAAAAATGCTAATTAGGTGCTGGCCCCTATAAAAATAGGTTTTTGAAAAAGAGTTGTCAGTTGTAAGAAGGAATTTCTGCCATTATCAGCGGCTTTTTGATTCGAGGATTAATATATCCAGCCGAAAGAATCTCTAAGAAAAGGTGCCAACCAACAAAAACCCAAAGAGAACCTCATGGAACAGATCTGGTAAATAGTTTTGACTATTTTCATTAACCAAACTACAAATTAGTCTCTCTATATATATATATATATATATATATATATATATATATATATATATATATATATATATATATATATACTCACATTTGTGGATTTCCAGTAATAGCACTTAGATTACTTCACTAGCCCTAACGTGGTAAAGATACTTGACTCACCTTCCTTCTCCTTTGTAACACTTCGCCAGTAAACTCTGTTTTCTGTATGTTACAATTGTATATCTTGTATATATTTTATCTTGTGTTTTTGTAAATTAAATATTTGTTTGTGATTTAGCTTTTTTTTTTTTTTTTTTTTTTTTTTTTTCTTTCTTTGTTAAAATTTCCAACACGTAACAATGACAGAAAGCAGCTCTATACTGGAGAAAAAGAAAAAAAATACCCATTCTAGAGAAAATGTTACATTTTGATCTTTTTATCCCTACCATATACATGTGACACTGTAAGAATGCTGATAATTTGAAGAAAAAAAAAAGGCTTAAATTAAATTGAAAGTGAATACAAAGATGAAGAAGGTAGTAGATAGATTGAAGGACATACTGAAAACAAAGGAAAATATACTTTTATTTTTTGTCTCATTTCGTGAATAAGGACCTCACTATAAGATAGCCTTGAAATCTACTTATGCATCTGGTTAAAGTGAAGCCCAGGGAAAAGAGGTGAGGGGAGTGCAATTTAGGACAGAGACCACCAAGTTACTTACAGATAATAATTTTATGACTACAGCTGGGTGAGGAAAACAGTAAAGAAATGATTCTTTGTCACTTGTTGATAGGGGTAGAGGATGCATGTATCACTAACAGAACAAGATTTTCTCAGAATGGAAAATTTTGGTCAAGTGGGAAAGAGGAAGAGTTATGGACCAAATGTGATAATTAGGAATAAACGAATGCAGATAATAATTTTACAGTGAAGTTAAAAGTAAGATATGTTTTGTGTCGGGCATTCATGGTCAGGTGAAACATCTATTCCTTGGATAATGGCAGCATGAGGAAGCAGAAGGAAAATATGCCCACTGAAAGGTACTTGTGTGAGGTGCAAGCAAGAGGTGGGGAGAACAAGATGGCGGATTGACGTGTTGCTACTGCCCCAACCAGAAAGATCTCCCCGTATTTGGACGTACAAGGGCCATCCAGCAGCACCCGTGGAGAGATTTGATTGGGTAACAGGAGATTCAAAGGCATCCCAGAACAAGCCAACCCCGACCTGGTTTTTTGAGGTTGAGAGAGAGAGAGAGAGATATGCTTCCATTACGTCATGTGATTTGCTGCCATGAAGAACTCCTGACTCATGCCTTGTTCCAGACTTAGATAAATTGAGCAGAGTGCCCTGATAAAATTGCAAAGTTGAAGAATTGAAAGTCTCTATATAGCGACAGAAAGAGGAAGACAAGTGCTTCGTCAGCATTCTGTAATTTGCTGCCTGAAGAAATATCTGACGAAGTTTGAAACCTTGACTCCGACTTGGAAACGAAGAACAAAGTGTCATAAAATTAGACTACAAGGGAATAGTTGTGAGCTTGCATGCTTGTAGATTCTTATATGAACAAGTGTTCCTGTATAAACCTCAGTTATATAAAGCTTGTTGATTTATACAACTTTCGTTTTTATCTTATAACATCGTCCCACTTGAATAACACCAATCCAGTTATATCTGGCGAAGATTTGATACTCATCTGCCTTGCGATCAAAACATACACAACATAGGAGAGGATTGGATTGAAGTGACCAACTTCACAGTTAGCCAAAAGATTCAATCGCAGACACACCAGTGACCGAGGACAGGATGGCATTGTCATGTAGCACGGGTCAGGACGCCCAGCAGCATTATATGCATACAATGTGTACTAAAAAATTCTTGACAAAGATGATGTTCTTTGGTCAGGTTTTATTTATCTTTATTTTATAAGCTTTCTGACCTCGAAGTTGTATATGTTAGTTTGTATTTTTGTTTATAAATTTTGAATATCAGATCTTTTTAAAAAAGAAACAGATCTGATATTCAAAATTTATAAATTTGTATGTGATGGCATAACATCTTTGCAAAGATAAGACCAGTTAGAACATTTTCTTTAAATTGTGTGTGTGGGAATCCTTTTACTTATTCCACAAATAAGCAGTTTTAACTAAACTCCTTTTCTAATATAAATCATAACCAAATATGCCATGTTCAGTAAAAATAAATAAATAAAAGTGTATAAATAAATCATAGAAAAAATTCTTCTCGTTATTTAATGAGAAATACATTTTAGCTTAAATGTTTCCTCTTAAGTGGCATCAAGTGACTTTTGACCCTATTTACTTCAACAGAAACTAATTTAGAGAAAATTACTTTCCCTAACCATCATCTGACATTTACAGTTGAATCCTCTTCCTTCCAGACCCAACTAAATTGAAACACAGTGCAACATATGTTGTTTTTCTGAACTCAATTTCAAGGTTTCATGAATTTTTAATTTTACAACTCTGATCCAAGTACAAAACTGGAGTTTATTGGTTTATTACACTGGTCAACAAAAAAAAAAAAAAAATTTTTGAAATAGTGTCAAGAGACCAAACATCTTCTTTAGCTAATTTGAGGTGGGTGCTGAATCTGAAAATCACCTTACTTTTTCTTGTTTAGCTTCCGTTTTTGCTGTACAGAAATGCCTCATTTTTGGAAAAAAAAGCATTTTTTTTTTTTTTTTTTTTTTTCATTTGTTTTCTGTATATATGATATTGACCCATGACAATATTTATCAAAATAAAATCGTAAAAACCTCTCGATTCATATTTAAACCAACAAACATTGGTCTGCTTATTGAGAAATACTATTTTTGCAATAACAATCAGACCCTAAGTCTTTAAAAATAACATGATTGAATATATCAAGACCAACAAGTATTTTCATCAAATCTCTATCTATAAAAAGCAGGATGTGTGTGTGTGTGTGTGTGTAATGAATGCACAGATGCAATTTTCGACAGATTTGCACCAAAATTCACATGCGGGAAGGCCAGGGCCGACTTTGCATTTCCCAACTCCCATCAATAGTGGAAATAATCTTTTTTTTTTTTTTTTTTTTTTTTTTTTTTTTTTTTTTTTTTTTTCATGCTTCTACGACAGTTTTGCATGTAGTTTGCAGCCATTTTGTGCTGGCCAGAGTGAGAGCCAATAGCTGGTTGCCACAAATAGGCAGGAAGATTCTATTGGCCAGCGTGAGAGCCAACAGCTGACTGACACAAATGTTAACTAGCATGCTAGCATGCAAAAAAAAATCGATAGCTGCATTCGTCACAAGTGGGAAAAATTTTAAATCTTCATGGTACTTTACTCCAATTGGCTCATTCGCTTGCTTAAACTCAACGTTGATTCTGATTCCGCAGAACTGGGTTGGGTGTGAAAAGTATTTGTTGTTAACATTCTTTTTTTCATTCGGTTTTTCCAGTTACAAATCTTTTTAAAGCTGATCGTTTTGTGTTCATTTTGTTTAGTTCTTTTTTCGTAACAGATTTAATGTTTAGTATAGAGCTTAGAAAAAATTTGCAGTATGAGTAAGGCATGTAGCAACATCAGCATGGCAAAGGGCACTCCTTTAAAGGAAAGGAAGGGCAAAAATATTTCAAGTCAAGTGATAGCGATTGCTGTAGGAGTCGTACGATTTTTGAATCGAGCACGGGCAACACCGGGCCATGCTGCTAGTCATTTAATAAACTAACAGCAGAAATAAAACCTTTCTGAACATAAAAACTATGGTAAAAATGTTCTTTCTTGATTATCTGTCATGTTCAATGTTATTTAAGTCCCTTTTGATACTTCAGCAATATCATGTACAATGGAATAAGTGCATTCAATTGGAATGTCTTTAGAGTTTCTTACCAACTTTGAAAACAAAATTGCATGACCAATGCTCTAGAAGTTGAACAAATTGGGCTACAAAACTGCCTAACTCAGCATGCCTACAGTGCTGTTTATCAACTGATTACCACTTTTCAAGCCTTTCATTGCAAAAAAAAGTTTTTAACAATCAAACAGATGCAAAAAAAAAAAAAAAAAAAATTGCTTTCGAAGAATTGCCTTCAGAAATCTATGGTATGGTTATAGAGATAGGTGGTTTAACCAAAAAAAGAAAAAAAAAAAGACCCCCCCCCCACTAATTTCAACTACACAGAAATTTTTTATGAAACTGAAAACATTCGGTATAGTGCTATTACTAGTAAGCCATCATACCCAAGGAAACGCCGTTGAAAAAGACTTTCAGATTTTAATAAAATTCAATTTTATCAACATTTGTACTATTAGTAAGAGGAAAGATTAACTAAAAATATGCTAAAAACATAATTGACTTTTAGGAAATAAATGTAGGCAGAAATCTGTTTACATTTTTAGCATTGAATATTTAAGAAAAAAAATAAAAAAGACAAAATGAAATAGGATATGATGACGGGAATCTATTTGTTTCAATTAAAAATTGTAAAATATTTTTATTTTATTTTTTTTAAGATGTTTCAGTTTAAGAAAAAAAAAATAAATAAAAAGTAAGTGAAAAAAAATACTTGTGGTAAAAGTAAATAAATGAAGTCAGCAAACAAGTTTTGCTTTAATGTTAAAAAATATTATGAAGTCGGATTTTTAAAATTATTATTTTACTTTTTGACTTTTTTTAAAAGCCACTTCATAAATTGTCATTTCTGGAGAGCAATTTCAGCTATACAGTTTTCTCAACCAAAAGAATTCAAGCAATCCTAATGGAAGAACTTTGTGTCTAATATTAATTTTAATACCAAAATCAAAACAGTATGGAATATAATCTGTAAAATAGTCAGGAAAAATAGAAGCACTCCATTAAGACATTTATGTCAAAACAAGATCACAGCAACTAACAAAGAGGATATTGTAAAGTTATTAGCACAAAACTTTTCTCAATTCTTCTTCAAAAAATTCTAGTAAGCTATTTCGGAATATCAAAAAAGAAGAAAAAATTAATTTTCTATTCTAACAATAATGAAAATTACAAGCAGGCTCTTACTTTACCAGAATTACTAGATTCCTATGAGAAAAATCACAATTCAGCAAGTTGACCCAGATGAAATTCACTACAAATTCTAAAAGAAATGAAACAAAACAAAAAAACGTTTCCTTGAACGACCTACTCAAATTCTCAACAACATATTTGGTCGGTGGTAATATTCCCAGTTACTGGAAACAAGCTACCATAATTCCAATCCTGAAACCTGGAAAGGACTTAGAAAATCCTTCAAGCTATCGTCTAATTGCACTTACAAGTTGTTTATGCAAAATGTTTGAAAGAATTGTTAATAATAGGCTTACTTGGTTTCTGAAGCTAATAATAAAATTACAAATTTCCAAGCTGGCTTCAGAAAGAATAAAAGCACACTTGATCACCTGGTTTGAAAGAGTCTTTTGTCAAATTTTTTTTCATTAAAAAGGATCACTTAACAGCAGTATTCTTTGATCTGGAAGAAGCCTATGATACAACATGGAAATATGGTATTACATTTCAAATTTTCTGTTTTAGGGGATTACCCTCCCCCCTGTTTACAGTATAGATTTTAGCCTTTACTTCATTATAATACTTAGCTGGAAAATGTAACAATATATAAATGTTAAAACAAGAAAATAAAATGAAAATGAAAAAAATTATACTTGCTTTTATATCCACGATAAGTCGCTTCAGCTTCGTAGGGTTTCATACATCATACTTCAGCCCTTAATCTAACTTGATGAATTTCTCTTGCAAAGAATTCTACAATCCTAAATAAAAATTAAGTGAAAGTAGCACCATAAAGTCATCAACAGAAAAAAAATGTACATTATCGTTTGGTCACTTTATTGGAATTATTAAATTTTTGAAAAAAAGTCTAATTTGTAAAATTAGGTTTTCTGAACTGAAAAAACTGCCCCCACCTTTGTCACCATGTGTAATAGGAAAAAGGAAGGATATAAAATAAAAAGTCACAATTTTTGTCCCCCCCCCCCATTTTTTTTTTTTATTAAATCAAGCCAACTTTATAAAACTTTGTTCCTAAATACTGTAAACTATAGGCAGACAGTAGATAAGGGATGGATATATTAAAACATTACAAACTTTATCCTTTGATGTCTGTTGGACCATAGTTAGAAAAGGCAAACTAACAAATCAAAATGGCAGTTGACAAATCTGAATGCTAGAAAAAAAATTCTGTTTCAAGTAGGCGATTCTGTTTTTATGGAGAAATAAACCTCTCTACTGGGTGTCCCATACTTTTGGCCTTGTGCTACATCTAATCTACACTTAGAAAAATGCCACACCTAGGTGTCTGAATGGCCACCCAAGTTAAATGGTGCTTCAGTCAGTTTCTACACTTAATATATCAGCTGTTGGACATGATGTGTGCTGTAGCATTAATTCAGAATACTGAATTTATGTTACTATTTTATATTAATTTCTGTTATAATTATACCAAATATGTTCACCAAACACATTTCAGTGGGATATATTTGTAGCAATCTGTTGGAAGTACTGTAAATGGTGTACAGTAATTGTTAGTACTGTCTCGCTTGTTGACGACTTGGTGGTAAAGGTTTGCATTTTATATCCACCATATAAGTCGACTCCTAGTCTTGGAAAGATGTTTTTGAGTTTGAAAACTCTACTAGTACACCAAAATTTACAGTAATTGAATACATGATTTAGTTGAAAGGTGACAGTCAAGAAAAATACTATAAATTTGTGAATTTATCAAAAAATATCTTGGAGACTTGCACCAACATTTTTCTTTCTCCATCTCAAGAAATGAGTACATTAAATTTAGGTACTGGCAAAGTACAATCTTTTTTTTTTTTCTTTTTTTCTCCCTAAATGGGATGAAGGGGTGGGGGCTAACTCCCTTCTTAAAAATTTACCAAAAACCAAAGAAAAATCCTATTTAAATGAAATGTTCAGCATTTATGGATAAATTTCATATTGAATTATTTTTCGTATGGAAGATCAAATTGGAAATAATTTAACATTTCCAAATTACCTCTTAATTATTCTTAGTAGAATTAACATTTGTATTATTAAGTCTCGTAGAATAAAAATATTATTGTATTGATTATGTAAAGTTAAAAAGAATTACTTTAAACTAATGAAACCAGTTTCTGTATTTTGGTAATTTTGGTCTTCTGTACTTGAATCTTTTAAAATTGTAGATTGTGGTGTTGACTGCTACTCTTTAACCTGTGATCTTTTTCACAGGTATTTGAATGTGTATTTTCAATATATTAGGTTGGTGCAAAAATATCGTTTTTTGACGTATTTTTAACGTCAAAAAACGATATTATTTTTGCACCAACCTAATATTTTAAGCATAGAACAAGTAATCTTTTTCCAAAAATTCTATTAATTAATCCTTAATTTCATTTATTTTTGTTGAAACAAATTTTGCCACGTTTCAATTAAAATAATACTTTAAAAATGCCTTTAAAAAAAAGCCTTACGGAAATATGTAGAAAATATATATATATATATATATATATATTAAAGTCTAAACTTGTTCAGGCATATTTTTCTTTGAGCCAAAATATATGCTACTTTGTAATTTTTCATTCAACTATGAAGATCTAGATTTTTCACATAGAAACAATTCAGTAAGTTTATCAAATTTTATAAAAATGTTTCAGTTCTATAAATTGATGTAAAATGTTATTTTTGCGAAATGTTTTAGATGTGTGCTGTGAGCGAATGGTGGCAAGAATTATATCACAAGGATCATTTTGAAGTCCAATTTTATCTACTAAGGTCTTGAATAATTTACAGCACAAATCAAAGCTCTTTACCAAAGTGTTTTCTTTTTCCATTTATTATTATTTTATTTTATTTTTTTTTTTATATAGATTGGATGATTTAGATGGTGTTGATGATGAAGAGCCATTAGATGAACCAATTGAAAATCCTGAGGTATTAGTTTCTTTCATTTTTTCTTTCAACAATACATAAAAAAAAAAAAAAAATCTATGGTGTGCAATATAAACCAGAGTTTTTTTTTTTTTTTTTTTACTTGTACTCATGTAACCCACTGACATTGGCAACCCTTCATCTTTGACATGTATATCAACACACCTATCACTTCTCAACACGCTAACACACTCCACTGCTCTGTCTCTTCTCCCTTTACGTTCTGAGCTCTGTCTCTTCTCCCTTTACGTTCTGAGCTCTGTCTCTTCTCCCTTTACGTTCTGAGCTCTGTCTCTTCTCCCTTTACGTTCTGAGCTCTGTCTCTTCTCCCTTTACGTTCTGAGCTCTGTCTCTTCTCCCTTTACGTTCTGAGCTCTGTCTCTTCTCCCTTTACGTTCTGAGCTCTGTCTCTTCTCCCTTTACGTTCTGAGCTCTGTCTCTTCTCCCTTTACGTTCTGAGCTCTGTCTCTTCTCCCTTTACGTTCTGAGCTCTGTCTCTTCTCCCTTTACGTTCTGAGCTCTGTCTCTTCTCCCTTTACGTTCTGAGCTCTGTCTCTTCTCCCTTTACGTTCTGAGCTCTGTCTCTTCTCCCTTTACGTTCTGAGCTCTGTCTCTTCTCCCTTTACGTTCTGAGCTCTGTCTCTTCTCCCTTTACGTTCTGAGCTCTGTCTCTTCTCCCTTTACGTTCTGAGCTCTGTCTCTTCTCCCTTTACGTTCTGAGCTCTGTCTCTTCTCCCTTTACGTTCTGAGCTCTGTCTCTTCTCCCTTTACGTTCTGAGCTCTGTCTCTTCTCCCTTTACGTTCTGAGCTCTGTCTCTTCTCCCTTTACGTTCTGAGCTCTGTCTCTTCTCCCTTTACGTTCTGAGCTCTGTCTCTTCTCCCTTTACGTTCTGAGCTCTGTCTCTTCTCCCTTTACGTTCTGAGCTCTGTCTCTTCTCCCTTTACGTTCTGAGCTCTGTCTCTTCTCCCTTTACGTTCTGAGCTCTGTCTCTTCTCCCTTTACGTTCTGAGCTCTGTCTCTTCTCCCTTTACGTTCTGAGCTCTGTCTCTTCTCCCTTTACGTTCTGAGCTCTGTCTCTTCTCCCTTTACGTTCTGAGCTCTGTCTCTTCTCCCTTTACGTTCTGAGCTCTGTCTCTTCTCCCTTTACGTTCTGAGCTCTGTCTCTTCTCCCTTTACGTTCTGAGCTCTGTCTCTTCTCCCTTTACGTTCTGAGCTCTGTCTCTTCTCCCTTTACGTTCTGAGCTCTGTCTCTTCTCCCTTTACGTTCTGAGCTCTGTCTCTTCTCCCTTTACGTTCTGAGCTCTGTCTCTTCTCCCTTTACGTTCTGAGCTCTGTCTCTTCTCCCTTTACGTTCTGAGCTCTGTCTCTTCTCCCTTTACGTTCTGAGCTCTGTCTCTTCTCCCTTTACGTTCTGAGCTCTGTCTCTTCTCCCTTTACGTTCTGAGCTCTGTCTCTTCTCCCTTTACGTTCTGAGCTCTGTCTCTTCTCCCTTTACGTTCTGAGCTCTGTCTCTTCTCCCTTTACGTTCTGAGCTCTGTCTCTTCTCCCTTTACGTTCTGAGCTCTGTCTCTGTAGAAATGATTTGGGTTTCCCAAAATCCTGTGATGTTGAAATTGGTGGTGAAGTCTAATGTGAACCCCTTACTTTGTTAGATTCACTTATGCACGAATACCCTTTGGAATCCATCTCCCCCCACCCAAGGTATGGGTTAAAAAGCTTAGCCTTGGTTGGCAACCAGTCTATTGTAGAAAGAAATGGCAACCTACTGCAGGAATAATCTGCCTTGTCAGTCATGAATCGAAAGATACTTGATATTCCAAGCATATAGCACTTACCTGACTGGCCATAAACAAGATTGCATGATTCCTGTCTGGTTGTGAACTTTTGTCACAGGAGAGCTCCAATCAACTCTTTTAATAAAATGCATAACACTGTTGATCAATCTAAAGAAAGACTGGTTGAAGAAAAGGTCTTTATAAGCTACTGCAAATCAAAATACTTGTTTACTTTGTGATACTCTACATAATTTTTTTTTTTTTTTTAAATCACACCAAATTATTCCAATTCCAAATGGTAAAGTGATTCAGAGAACAAAATATTTCAATCAAATATTAATCTCTGCAAGTTGCATTCACACCTTGAATTCTATATGAAATATTTTAGGAATCTGATTTTTTTTATTTCTTAAGTTTGTTTCATCTGTTAATTTTCATTTACCATTCAGGTTTTATATAGGTACCTCCACTAATTCGGTATACTTAAGGCTTAAAATGAATTTTCATAAATAGCTGATTAGTCACCCCTTCTTTTTTTAGACGGTTTTCATTGTAATGTAATTCTGTAATAAAAATAATTTTTTTACCAAAATTTTCTAAAAATAATTTCAAAAATAAATTCATTCATTTGTGAATAAGTCCTGAAGTTTCATTAATTCCCACAATTATGATTTTTTGCAAGAATTTCCAAATCAATGTTATTTTACTGTAAAAAAAAAAAAAAAAAAAAATAATTCTAGAATTTCCATTGCCAGCTATTGTTACACCAATGACACACACGCACACAAAAAAACTTTGGTCTTTTCTCTTAAAAAGAAATTTTGATGGTAAAACTAAGTTTGGGACCTTTTTTTTCTTTTTTATATCATTGTACGCTGTCAGTGAAAAAGTGAAGGTACCTAGTTTTATATTTGTTTACCATCTTTGTTTATTCCTTGCATTACAGGAAGAAAATGAAAATATTTCCATTTTGCCGAGTGGGGAATCTTCCTTGAAAGTTGATCCAACCAAAAGGATCACAACACCTTTTATGACAAAGTACGAGAGAGCTCGAGTGCTTGGAACAAGAGCTTTACAGATTGCGTGAGTATAAATTAAAACGAGTCAAAAATTGCTATTTTTTTTTTTTTTTTTTTTTTATAGCAGGTAATTTTTAATCTAACATTAAATTGAATTTAAAAAAAAAAAAAAAAAAAAAAAATTTATGCAAATGTCTTTAATTTTTAATGTTAAATCGGTTATACTGTTTGCAGTGATTTGATTGCATTTAATTTACTAAAATTGTCTTAATAGAATAAACACACACAAGTCAAATGATTTACTTGTTAAAATTTGAAATTGACCAATTCTTTGGATTTTTACATTGTCCAGTATGTGTGCCCCAGTGATGGTAGAATTGGAAGGAGAGACAGACCCACTACAAATTGCTATGAAAGAGTTAAAGTAAGTATCCTCTCCCACTAATCACATTTGTACTTGATCTTTAAACTTTCATTCCTTTCTCAAGAAAAGAAAGTGTTTTCACCAGCCACCAAGGAATTAGAGAATGGTGTGTCAAAAGAAAGTCATTTTTAAATGATTACTCATATTTTATAGTTGTATATCTTTTTTTTATAATGGCATGTTTTCTTTTCAGAGCACGTAAAGTTCCTATCATCATCCGCCGTTACTTACCTGATGGCAGTTATGAAGACTGGGGCATAGAAGAGTTGATAATCACAGAGTAACTCTGGATCCCTCACTCCCACTTTTTTCTTTAACCCAATCATCTTGTAGATATTCACTTTGATGTATGCCTGTGGACTGAATGAATTTTTAAAACCAATGTGAATAAAGTTCTTAATATCAGATTGTGTTTTATTTTTTTGTAATTACTGGTGGTAAAACCCTATACAAAAACTTAATGCTAGAACATGTGAATATTGTCAGGCATATGAATAAGCAAAACTTAAAATAAAGCACAAATCAAGACCTTTTTTTTTTTTTTTTCTTTTTCATTTATTCTTTTAAACAAATTGCGGTAGATTTACAAGTATAATGCCAAAATACATTTTTTTTTTTGTTTTGTTTTGTTTCTGATGACCCCAAAATATGATTGTGTTTGGCACAATTCTAACTTGTTCACACTTTGAATAGGTATTCATCCAGATAACTTGTGTCACACTGAAGGATTGTAATAGAGTCCAACAAGAAGCTAGCACCACTTGCTGCTCTTGACCTTGTCTATGTGATGAAAAATGATGGGGAGTAGCAGGCAGGAGAATGGTTAGGGCAGAGATATATATATATGAGAGAGAGATAGATCTCAGTGGAAACAGGCACACACACATGCATACAGTTGAGAGGTCAAACAAAAGTTTGTCTCGTTTTAAAAACCTTGGTTTTCAAATTCTGGCCACATATCTCATTACCAATGGAAGAGCAGTCAGAGAAAATGACTTGCTCTTAAAGTACAGCTTCCTAACTTTGGATATAGCAACAATAACAATAGTGATCAGATGGAAGGCCAGTGCAATTGTTAAAATTACTTTAGCTGTTGCTAAATAGTTGTCAGAGATTAAGTTGTATTCAGCTGCCAAGGTAAACAGCCTGCTCACCAATCCATTTCCCACTTTACAGCAGCTGCAAACAACATTAAGCAGTCAACAATGAATGCACACTGCATTGAATATACTACCCATTCTCTAGGTCAAACTAGTAGGCATCAACAGTGAACAAGACAATAATTTGGAAGTGTCACTTGCATAAGGCAAACCTGAGCTAGACTCTAAGAGTGGAGTTATCACTGAATTTGCACAGAGAACAGTGCTTGATGATACACTAATTCTATGTCTTCAAGTCCCCAACCAATTGCCTTTAAATTCCTCTTCATGAATTGATGCCCACCAGACAGATGTAAACATATGCAACAAAATCATCTTGGGGTTGTGTGTGCATACATAGATTCAGAAAAGTGTTTGTGTTTTGTTTTTTTTTTTCTTTCTTTCTTTTTCTTCTCTCGTCTCATCTGCATGTAGATTTTTAGCTAGTGTCTGAGAAGACTAAAGATGTCGAAGGTGGGAACTATATGCACTGATTAAGGCCAAACCTCACCCTAGCAACACCATCAATAAAAAAAAAAAAAATATAATCAGGAATGTCAACCTAAAAAGGCCACAAATTCACACAATGGTACTACTAGCAATTATAAGAAAGTAGTAACTTTCCAGAAAATTTGGCAAGATGACAATTAAGAAGCAAGGAAGTAGAAACAGAAGGAAGGAAGGAAGCTTAAGCAAAATTTTCATCTTTATTGTCATCATGTGAATGTAGACTGGGCTACTGAGTGTTTCTACATACATCTTCATGCAGTGGGGGTGAGGGGAATATGTTCAAATGCATACTAACATAGAAACATGGGATTTGTGAACTGATGTAATGTAGCTAACAGCCAGAGCAGGTGAATAGTCTACAAAATTAAATTCTGCTCTTAATACCATCAAATAAATGAGTTTGATTGATCACAGTAGGAGGTGGGCAGGCTATAAAATCAACTGGCTGCTCTTATCCCGTTTATAAATTACAAATAGCAAATCTCGACCAAAATAACATTCCCAAGACTCATTATTCTGCAAAGTCAGTCAACCAAAATCAGTGTGAGGCGGTGATGGCAGCATTCTTCAGAAATCTTTACATACAATTTATATACACAAGTGGTGAGCTGTGTATAATGAAAGGTTAATGAAGGCACTCCTCCTGAGCTCAGACAGGATGAAAATGATATTAAGAGGAAAGTCATGACACAATTTGCTTATCCCACTTGTAATAGCCTTTAGAAAGAAGGAGGATTTAAAAAAAAAAATGAAAATCTCCAAATAATGCAAACCAAGACTATGAACCAAAGAGGGGAGGGATCAAATTAGAAGAAACCATTCTGGTATATACAGCCATTAGATGTTTTAATTTGTTTTATTTTTCTGAGTCTTATTAATTTGTTCAGCTGACACTGCAAAAAGATTTTATTAGTAAAATATTAGTAGCATATATCTCAATAAGTTCTCAAATGAAAGATACAAAAATTATATTCTGTGTGCTTTACAAGATAATTCATTAGCACTTGTGCATTCTGCATAAGAGTTGACTAGATTGTTAGAAGGACAATGAGGGCAACCTTATGAATACATTAGTAAAATAGAAAGGCATTTAATGAGTGGGGAAACATTTTACTTGATCTAACACTGTTAAGTTATGTATAATAAATATTTAAGCACTTGATGTGGAAAAAAAAAAAAAAAAAAAAAGCTGAGATTATAAAAGTGAATCAGTTTAGTGAAAATAGTTTAAAAAAAGCTACAGTGAAGTGTCAAAACCAGCCACATTGTAACCATCACCAACATGTAAGATATTTCAGTGGATCAACAAATTCATTAACATTGGTATTTTTTTTGCATACAACTCAATACTTCAAGCAGCAGGATTTACAAGAGGCATTTAAATATCAGATTGGAATAAAAATTACAATGCAGTCATACTATAGTTTACTGATAATGTGCATATATTAAGCCACATATTATAAGAGATTATAGTTAATAATAGCAGGTATACTGCACTTAATTCTTATTTGCGTTGGTCAACACAAATATCTGTTATATCAGAAATTGATGGATTAAACAGAAAATGGAAATAACCTAAAGTTATACAGTCTTTGACAATCTACTTAATATTGTGAATAATCTGTAACTATCCATAAACATTTAAGCACAGTACAGCATGAAAACTTAGAATAAGAAAGCAGACAAGCAAAAAATAAAATAATGCAATTAGAATTAACAACATTTAACCCTATTATTTTAAATTGATTCCGAGATGTTGCATTCAAATTAATTTTAAGCATAAATTTCTACTTGGATTAGCTCATACATTAACTATTATTGATACAGCAAAGAATTTTTTTATTTTAAAAGGTTCTATATATGAAGTACATTGATTTGAAATTTAAATTTCAACAGAAACAATTAAAAAATGAAAATTTTCTGTATTAAACATCCATCTATTATTAATTTCTGCAATTATTCCATTTTGGTGATGAAGAGAGGATGTTAATTCACTGTATTGAATATTAACACAGGTCAATGGGAGGGTGCAGAGTTAAAGAACAAAATACCAAATAGCTGCTGCTATTACAAATAGGAAGCAACATGGTGGGTGGGTCTGCAAAGGTCAAGATTTGTTACTTGATAAAAACTAAAATCTCTGACATTTCTCTCAGAAATTAGCTTATTTAAGAAGAAATGGCTAAACTTCATCTTTGGTACACTAGTCCTTAGAAATATTAGAAATTTACAAAAAATAAAAAAATAAATAACTTATTTATAAAATTGCATTAATCCTTCACAAATCACTTGTTCCAGGAGGTAAAATTTGATTTGCACAGTACCTTCAGAAATCTCTCATGAGTGGCCCACATGACTATAATTACAAACTGTATTTCACTAAAATTAAGACAAGGCCCAGAAATGTACCTCCTCCTCCCTGATTTCTTTTAGAGACAGACACAACCCAGTGGTTAAGAGGAGGACTGATGGTAGTGGCAATGGTGGTAAAGGTGGTAATGGTGGTGTGGGCTTATGCCAGAAATGGTGGCAGCAGTTAGAATAATCAATCATCAATTCAGTCATCACCATCATCATCATTGTTATTATTGCAATAAAAAGGGTTTTGGAAAATAAAAATACACTGGGGATTTCTCTGTTACAAGTTATCACAAAAATGTACAGTGATGACAGCTCTAACTGTCCTGTTTTGTCTTTTTGTATTTATATCATCTGAAAATAAAAAGCACCAGAATTTTTAAAAAGCTCAAAGAATCTATGATTTGGTGATGTATTTCCAGAACCCCCACCATTTTTTTTTTTTTTTTTTTTTTAAACATTTGGGCTTGGGAAAGAGATAAGGGGAAGTTGGAGAACAAACCATTTCTAGATAAATGATAATTCTCTAGTTTCCTTTGTCATCATCTCTGGGAAGAAAGAAAAAAAAAAGGTGGAGGTTGCTGGAGAGAAAAGAAGATTTCTACATAGTTAAACCATTTCATAAGATGCAAGGAGGAGGAGCCCCTGCCATACTCCTGACAGCCAGCTGGCAGCAGCACCAGACTGGGCAGGGGCTGAGTTCACTGGCAGCAGACAACAGGCAAATGGGCAACACAGTACCCCAGCACCTCTTTGTAGACAAGGAGCAGGAAGATGGCAACTATAATGATGATGACATATGGGGGTGGGGGTTAAGAGTAGGAGCTGGGATATTAAGAAATAATTTAAAGAGAACAAAACAAAACCAGGGTAAAAGAAGATTTCAACTGAAGCCAGCAGCCATTGAGGTTTAATGGTAGTGGAAGATAAAAAAACAAAAAAAAAAAAAACAAAAAAACAAAAACAAATAAAAAAAAATAATAAAATAAAATAAAGAAAATCTCCCTTTTTCTTCTCATAGATGTCCTGCTTCTTCAGCACAAGTTAGTGGTTGTTACTGGTTTAAACTGGCAGTACCACAATACCACTGGCCATCTATATATTGTGCACAGGTCAGTCAGTTAGTTGGTCAGTGGGGAGGGGACTGGTTGTAAGGCAAGTTAAGAATTGCTGCTGCTGCTGCCCTGGACAACATTCAGGACCAAGTGAAAAAAAAAATAAAAAAAAAAAAATAAAAAAATAAAAATTCAAATGGGTCCATTTTTCATAGATGCTGTTATAGCTTTTTCATACTTTTCCATAGCTTCTTTTGCTTGAGACCTGAAAAGAAAAAGGAAAATGTTAACTAGTATGGACAACATTCAGTCAAAAAGAATTTAGATCAATAAACATCACTCAATAGATATTTGGTTTTTATTATATATACATCTTGCCAATTATCTATATACAACAAAGAGAATATCAGATTTTACATTACATTTTCTGAAAAACTGAAGAAATTGATTTAAAAATTGATTCCACATTTTTATTTCAAGTATTACCCAGCTAACCATTCTGACAAATTGATGATCCAGTTTCTTTTGTTTAAAGATTAGCAACTTAATTGCAGCCTTAGAGGGCTTTTTTTTTTTTTATCTTGCCAAATTTTCTTTTAAACCTTTTCCAGTATATAGCTTAGTTTATTAAAACTAGTTCAAATCATGGCATTTTTTTTTTTTTTTTTTTTTATTAAAGACCAATTCTTGGTACAACTGGGGATGAGAACTGGAGGCCTATTTCAAATATTGTCATTTCATTAACAGCAATGATTTTTAGCTTCAGTTTGAGTTAGCAGTAGTTTTTTGTTGTAGACAACTGAAGGATTTAAAAGAATAATAGATTAAGAACATTATTGATTTGGTTCCAAAAGACACTCCTCTTCATCTTGGCATCTTTTTTTCTTTTCTAATGTCATATTACAATATATAATTTGACATTTTTGGATCTATCAACCTACACTCCACACAAAATGTTATAGGCATGTTAATCTTTGAATTAATTATTCACCTTAAAACTGTTTTAATGAAGCAAAAACCATATTGGAATTATGGAACAAAAACATGAAAGTATCTTTTTTTTTTATTTTATTTAAAAATGAAGTAACTATGCAAAGCTATTTTGTCATAAATACTTTAAGATTAGTGAAGTAGCTAGAAAAAAAATTAACTCTTAAAATATGTGATTTACCAGCTGTGTTAGGGTTTACATTTTGTACAACTTGTTTACTATATCTAAAAATAGATTAAAATTATCGAATTATATGACATTAACTTTACATCATGCTATGCTGAAAAACAACACAAGATGAAAAAGCCCCAAACTTAATAAAAACAATGTTTTATCATCAAAATGTTTATGTTATTAAGAGGAAAGAAAAATCTTGTTTTTTTTTTTTTTAATGTCCCTGTTGATGTAATAATTATGATTAGGGTTTTTGTGTTTTTTTTCTGGAGAAAAATACATTGATTTGGAAATTCTTGCAAAAATCAAATAATTGTTGGATTTTAATGAAACTTTCAGGACTTATTCACAAATGAATGAAATTTAAAATTTTTTTAGTTTTTATAACATATGTTACCCGCCTCCTTCATGAAACTTTGAGAAATTAAATTTTCTTTCCAAAATTTTTTTTCTTCAAACTATTGCCGTTTTTGCAAAAAATCAGCTCTGAATCATAAACTAAAAAATGCAAAGAAAGTATGACATTATTTAATTAGAAAAACTTAATTGCTTTTATCTTTAAGATATATTAAGGACTATTGTCATAAGAAAAAACTTTTTTGACAAATAATGTATTTTTAAAAGATCTGTTTTCATCTTTTAAAGTTTTCTTTATAATAATTTAAAAATCATTTAAAATTTTGCATTACTTTCTTTTAGGTGATATTGTAATTAAGTGGAAACTATATTTACAAATCAAAAATTGTAAAGCTAAGCTTTAATAAGTCATTTTGCATTAAAATTTTTAAAATAATTTTTTGTTTTTAGTTTAAACATTTCCATCTTTACATATGTATAGTAGTCTGTACATGACATTATTATGAAAAGGTCACATGCTATAAGAGTTGTCCTCCCTTTACTGAGAAATTTGCTTGTCTGCAAGTGTTTATGTCTCAACAGGTTTTGCGCAACTTCCCTTCAAAGTTTTAAAAACTTTAAAATTTAAGGTTTTACTTTTTTTAAATTTTTATTTCACTAAATATTTTTATTTTATGTATTTATTTTAGTGTGGTTTATACTTCAATTGAGTAATTTTTAATAAACTTTTTTTTTTTTTAAGAAAAAAAATTTTTTTTTGTTAGTAGTTTTTTTTTTTTTTTTTTTTTTTTTTTTTTTTTAAGTGTTTCGAATTTTGACCTTGGGGCTGGTCAAATTCATATTTCCTCAAAAGTAGAATATCTATCTCACCAGCGGATATAGACGAGACGTCTGGAAATTAAAGTGTGTCATGGTCACGTGAGAGGCAATTGGCAGTTGCCAAGCACACCCACTGAAACGGTCAAGTTATTAATAGTAATAAGCTGGCAAACGGCTCCTTGACAACAAACGGCCGTTATAAGGGTAGAATGCTGATTGCTCGATGCTCTCGTATGGTGCAAAATGGCAGGAAGATTGAGATCACAAGGAGAAATTTATTGTTAGTTGGCCGAAAATCCTAGCTGGAAAAAGACATGCCTGTTTTTTGGCAAATAATGTAAGTTAACACCCCAAGCCAACTCATGTGGGGAGCTTACGAAAAGTCAGAAAGATATAAGAAACTATGGCACTTTTGTTTCTTGACTGACAGTGAAAACAAAATCTGAATGGAACAAGTGCATCGAAGGAAGAAATCCTGAGAAGTTTGAATCAGATCACGAGGAAGGAGAGAATATGGCTCGTTAAACCAGAATTGAATGTTTGCAAAAAACTGAGAGAACAAAAATGAGTTTAATGATAAGCATAGAAGATATACGAAAAAAGGAAAAGAAAAAAAAATCTGCCCCAGCCATACATTGCTATACTTGAAATTGATGAACGGAAAACATGAGAATATGAAAGACAATGAGGAAGCCAACCTCAGTAACGTTCTCGATGCATATGACAAGTTATAAAATAAAGAATAACAAGATAAGTGTGCAATAGAAAAAAAAAAAAAAAAAAGATTTTGAGAGAAAGAACTTTGCATCGAAAAGAATTAATTGTCCAAGAAACAGTGATATCATGAGAAAAAGAGAAAAAAAAAAAGAAAAAAAAGAGAAACTTTTATTTTCCTTTTCAACCAGCCCGTTTTAAAGAAAATTTCATCACACACATTTTTTCAGACAAAAATTAGGTGAATTACCCCCAATTTGTTGAGATATGAACATTTTGTTCTTTTATGCTCAGTCAGTTTTATTTCTGACTAGTTGTTTTTTTTGGGGGGGTTATTAATAAATGGAGTTTATACACTTAATCGCGCGTTTTGTGGTATCTTTGTTTTGGTTGCTCGAAGGTTCTGTGTCGCATATTCCCCTGCTTGCTTGTGGTGGAGTGACATCCCATAAAATTGTCCAACGCGATATCAGCAATTTACTTGGCGTTGTCCAGGCGGTGGGTATAAATATAAAGGTTGTAACTTAATACTTGTCATCTTGCCGAGAGCGAGCCCCAGAGAGGTTTTGTGACAATAGTATTTTAAATTTTTCAGAATGCATCTTCAAACGTAAGGCTATAACACTATAGTAACTAAAAGGCAATAAAATATTAGATAATTGCTGAAAATATGTTAATAAATAAAATAGAAAAAGAAAAAAGTGTTCACTTAGATTTTGTAAATTTATGTCAATTCTGTCTACACCTTAGTCTGTCAATAACATCTATCAGCACGTCAGAAAAACAGGACTCTTGGTCATATACTATGTTTTTTATGCTATAAGTAATATTTAATGTTTCAAATCAGATTAATTATACTTTAAATCAGCTAATATTCCTCAGTTAAAGTTTCAAAAAAGTATATTTTATTTTTGGAAGATTTTTAAAAATGAGAATAACTCGTTTACAAAGGTGTCAAAAATGGCCAGTATTTATCAATTTTCTTAAAGTGAGCAAAAAAAAAAAAAAATAAAAAAAAAAATAAATTGACATTCCAATCTATATAATTTCTAGTTGAAATACACCAGAGTATTTTGTTTCCTGAAAATAGTAAATTTAATCATTTAACTTTCAATTAAAGCTAAAATGAAATCCTCAAGAATCCTTTTTCACTTTAAAAAATTTATTTTAAATCTTAGTTATCAAAATTTCAGTGGAGGTTTTTCTCTAAATTTGTAGTATAATAATAATGCATTTGTTCCTATTTTATATTTTTTTAATGGAAACTACACTA
The DNA here is from genome assembly GCA_963932145.1 of Acanthosepion lycidas. Lineage (NCBI taxonomy): Eukaryota > Metazoa > Mollusca > Cephalopoda > Sepiida > Sepiidae > Acanthosepion > Acanthosepion lycidas. The sequence goes on from OZ010602.1 coordinate 41,402,391, forward strand.
AAATTCAGTATACTTAAAAAAAAAAAAAAAAAAAAAAAAATAATAAAAGACATATAGCAGGGTAACCCAAATTGGGTTTTATTCAGCAGAATAAAACAGTACAAGCAAAAACTATAAGCAGGCACAGTCCATTTTTAACAATAGGTGGGTTGAAGGAATGTTCTCCACAATCTCCCCCTGCTTCTAGAAATAATTAGTGGCAGTTAGTCAATCGATATCAAGGAAAGGTTATATCCTAACCAGATTTATTTCATTTTCTAAGTATTTCTTTTATAACCTTATTTGATTTAAGGAAATCAGCAAAGATTTACTCATAAATTAAGTGGTCAGGAGGTCTACGCGATTGCTCTGATCGATGTAAAGGAATTTCAGTTTCTGGTGTATCTATACTAGATTTAGTCTTTTCAGAATCTAAGGTCTCAAAGTTTTGAGTGGGTAAGTCAGTCTTGTATTTCAGGAGAACAGTTTTGAATGAGACCAGCAGGGGTAAGATCTTGTTGCAATGAAACGTCCCACACTCCCTGTCGCCTATGTGAACTGATTATATCAGTAGCTATATATGGTAAACACAGGATATACCTGGGGGCTTGCTTCGGTAATTACTAGCCTGCCACCCGATTCTGTCTTTCAATAGTGTATTGTCTTTTACAATAAACCTCTTTTTTCATCTACTCGCATGTTGCTGTTCCTTCACTAGAGTACCACCTTTATCTGTTTGTAACCTCTTTAAGGATACAACAGTGACAACGCCGGATTTGATTCAAACTCATAGCAAGAAAGACCCCAAAACACTGTAAAATGTACAGCAGTAGTAATTACGAATTTGAACAACTTAGGTTGAAAATACTCAATGAAATTACACAATAAAAATGGAACAACTGACTGAATTGACTAAAGTATTACATGCTAGTTTGCAGTTGCAGCAGCAACAATTACAGCAACAGTTGTTGCAGAAACAAGAAAAATTTGAAAAAGCACAAATTTTTCAAGATGAACTGATGCAATTACAAAAACAATAAGCAGAAGGCATTAGGCTATTGTGTGAAACCATAACATCTAAAACAACTTATCAATTTCAAGTATGACGCAGACAATGGAGTAACTTTCCCTGCCTATTTTTGTAGATATGAGATGATTTTTTTTAGAAAAGACGCAAACAATGGTCCGAGGAGAAGAAAATTACGTTGTTAGTCCAAAAATTAGGTACAGAGGAGAACACTAAATACACAAACCTAATTTTACCTAAAAAGCTGGAGGAAATCTCGTTCAAGGAGAATTTTCAACGAAAGAGTTTGTTTCATACTTGATATAAATGTTTAAACATTGTAAAACAAGAGAATGAAGACTGTGACTTATGCAGGCAATGCAAATTCACAATGTGAATTGTTTAAATTAGGTGACCTTTCAGTCGACATGTTTAAGTGTTTAATCTTCATCCAGGGACTTACAGCAGGGAAGGACAAAGACATCAGATCAAGGATTCTGACAATTATGGAGCAAGACCCTCAAATTATGCTACAGAAGGTGACTGAGGAATACCAGAGGCTGATAAGTGTAAAAAGAGACAATACAGAGATCAAAGAAATGCACATTTTGAGTCCAAATGATAAAACAACCAAAATTTACAAAATACACGGTGAAAAACATCCCAGTGTGATCAGTAAAAAAAAAAAAAAAAAAAAAAGGGACTGTTTTTTTAAGGATAAGGTTTGCTTCGAGTGTGGTTTTGTTGGTCACAAAAGCTCCCACTGTTGGCATAAACAGAAAAAGAAAGAAGCAAAAATTTTAATAGAAAGTAAATGTTTTATCCAAGAACGGAATTGAAAAGGGGGGGGGTGGAGAAAAAAAAAGAAAAAAAAAAGAAGGAAATACGTAAATAGGAAAATAAATGGTCATACAATGAAGTTATTGTTGGATACTGGAAGTGACATTTCTATTGTGAATGAACAAACATGGAAGAAAATAGGTTGTCCATCATTGAGGAGTACCAAAACAAAATAGCTAGAGGAGTATTTGGTAAAAAGCTAAACTTTAGGGGCGAATTTAGCTGCAATGTATCATTTATGAAAAAGACTATGTTCTTCCAGGTACAATGAATTTATTTGGTACAGATTGGATTGTGCATTTCAATTTATGGGAATTATCTATAAATTCATTTTGCAACAAAGTGGATGTGCCAGTAAAGGAAAAATCTGAAAAAACAAAAATTTATTTCTGATCTGAAAAACGAATTTCCAGACGTGTTTTCTGAAGGTCTCGGAGAATGCACAAAAAATGAGGTCCAGTTCAAACTTAGAGACAACATAAGACCAGTATTCAAACCAAAAAGAAATGTACCATTTTCAGCTTTGGATTCAGTAAATCAAGAACTAGGATGTTTAGAGAAAAGGGGTGTAATTTCTAAAGTTGACTACTCAGATTGGGTGGCATCTACAGTCTAAGTAAGGAAAAAGAACAAAAAGATCTGAGCATGTGCAGATTTTTCATCCAGACTGCTTGAAAGACCACACATACCCTTTACTTTCACTGGAAAATATTTTTTAAGCTAAATAGTGGCAAAGTGTTTTTTAAAATAGATCTGTCTGGTGCATATCTACAAGTGAAAGTAGAGAAAGAGTGCTCAAAGTTATTAGCAATTAATAGGCACAAGGGACTCTACAAGCTAAATTGTCTCCCGTTTGGGTTAAAAGTGGCTCCCAGTTTGTTTCAGAAAATAATGGACACCATGTTAGCTGGAATAGAATTTGCCATAGCATACCTAGATGACATCCTGCTAAAGAGCAAAAACAGCGAACAGCACAAAAAACATATCAAGGCAGTGTTCCAGAAGATAGACAAATATGGCTTCAAGCTCAGATAAATGCAAGGTCTTCAAGAAGCAGGTCAAATATTTCGGGCAAATAAAAAGCTGTCTGGTATCAGATTTATCATTAGCGCATTTTGACCCTAAAAAAGAAATAATTGTAGCATCTGATACTAGCAACTATGGGATTGGAGAAGAGTTTGAAGATGGGACTACAAAACCCAGAACCCTGCTTCCTGCAGAAAGAAATTATAACCAGATCAAGAAGGAAAGCCTGGCCACCTTTGAATTTTATCATTTATTATTTTATCAGCCTGTTTTGAATCAAACATAAATGCCACTGATTTCTGATCAGTAAGTGGAAAAGTATTTATGATTGTGCTGAATAAATTGTAATAAAAAGACACGGAGTAGAGTAATCCAAATTAAGTTTTATTCAGCACAATAGAACAGTTAGTACAAACAGAAGCACAGTCTATTTTTAATGATATGATCCCCCCCTCCCCAGGGGTATGGAAAGGTTGTTAAAGGAATGTTCACCACAGAAAGAAAAAGAAAAATTACTCAGATTCAATTGTATCATCAATATTTGCTTTATGAATAACAGTATTAGAAAAAAATATTAAAATATCTGTGACAAATATATTTTATAGTGTAAAGCTCAATTGAGGAAAAAAGTTTGAGAGACTTTGTAATATTTCTAAAATCAGATTAAATTATTTCTTTAAATCAAGTAAAATTACAATGTTAAATTATGGTATAAGTGTGGTCTTTAGTGTATATACTTTCATAAATAAAAATTTTATAGAGAAAAATATTAAATTAACTTGAAATGAAAAATGTTAAATTAATTTCCAAATACGATCAAGATTTCTAAGTTAGCATTTTTTATGAATTTCACAAAAAAGTTTGTTTTTGAAAAACAAAATAATATAGCAAATCTGAAGCAAATAAATAAATCTTATACTTACTTCAATTAAATAATTTAGAGTTATTCCAATTGTAAAAAACAAAAATTTCTTAAGCTAACTACATCAGCAAACTAGCACAAACACAAACCAAGACAAAAATGTGTCACTCCCAGTGTAATGAGATGATTTGAAATAGGTCTCCAGTTCTGGCCCTCAGTTGCACTTTGAGTTAGCTTGAAGTAAAGAATGCCATGATTCAAACTTTATTTGAATCAATGTAGAATGTATATGATTTTGTACCTACCTGACATCTTCAATCAAATTGGCTTTAGATGATGGATTGCTATTGTCTGTGCTGGAAGTAGATTTGTCATTATTGGCATCACCGGCTGCAGCTGCTGGTTGAAATTTATTTTCCGCATCTGCAGAAGCTCCCACTGACTCTCCTCCAGCAGCTGCAGTTGGAGCTATGCTGTTAGTCACAGCAGCAGCAGAATCAGAAGTTGAAGCTGCAATTGAAGAGCTGGCTGCAGAAGTAGTAATAGCCGTCATGCATGTTGAGGTGGTTTGGGCAGTGGTTGAGGCAGTGGTTGGTGTAGCTGCAGCTGGTTCTTCAGTAACTCCAGGCTTGATAAGGCCAACAGACGACAAGAAACTGTGAGGGAAGGGGGAAATGGAAAAAGTAAGTCAAATTAATTTTATATAACCTATTGAAACCATGAAATAAGAAATGTAAATTTATTTGATCATGATACAGCTTAACAAGAAACAAAACAGCTGTGGAGTATAATTTTTTCTGTATAGGATTGAAACAAACAGTAAATTGTCTTTTCAAATTTTCCTTGATTGATTTCTATTTATGAGGGAGGTGCTGAGAACTAAGCCCAATTTACTTCCCAAAATCTGACCAAATGACCATGCATCAGAATTTATTTTGGGAATACTTAGTAGAGTTGAGAACATTTCAGCATCTCCTGAGCATAATGCATTTGACAGCATTTAAAGGAGACAAAATAGCTAATACCTGCTTTATATTTACAGAGATTGAAAAACTAGCTTTTTTTTCTTACATCTAACTTGCAAAAGAAAATATTTTATTGCTACACTGGAAAAGGAGAAGACAAATTAGATATTTGAAATCAATCCAGTAAAATGGAATATTGAAGTTTGTGATAAATACACCATTATTAGCATTTTATTTAAGATATAACTGCTTTTTAAAATGTGAGTGTGCGTGTGTGTGTATATATATATATATATATATATATATATATATATATATTTATTCACCATAGATTTAAAAATGTATTTGAATTCAGAGCAACTACTTACCTTATTTGGAATCTTATGTGCATTACTTAGGAAAAACATAACTGAACTTAAAATTGAAATTGCCAGAACATCATAAAGCTTTTATACAATTAGATGCATTAGAGACTATTGCAAAAAAGAAAAAATGTCACTTAATATGTTGTTAAACATATCAACCATTCCATTTTCCAAATCTTGCACTCAAAAAGTATATCTCCAATCAAGTAGTGTAAATACTTGATATTCATTAAGAGTGAATCAAACTGCTGAATTGTGTCTCACAAATTTTATCAATTATACTTTTCATTGCTTTTGTATTGTTTTATGCCTGAAAATGTTAACTAGTACTGATATATTTTCTCTTATAGTATGACAGTATTATCTATAGTAATGTAAAAACCAAGTGATTTGAATGCTCTTAAAATGAATATTTTTACAATCTATAGTTAATGTTGTTGTTTATTATAAAAACAGCTGTTATTTCACTTAGCATTAATCAGGAATTTAATTTTACAAATAAAGATTTCCATAGTATGTTGCCATTTCTGTTTTTATAAACCAACTTCATATCCAACATTCACTAATATAAAGAAAATATCAACATTTCAAAGCAAAACTACTGAGCAACTAACAATTGCTGTAATAACTTGAGTTTTTATTTCAATCTTGCTATATAAACTGACAAAATTTTTGTCTTTCGATTGAGACATAGAACTGAAATGACAAATCATAAATACACATACATTGTAAAACATATTTAGGAATTTGTTTAGACATTTAAAAAAAGAAAAATTAATATTATTAATTTCAAACATTTACAATATATCTGCAATTAAAATTAAAAAGTTATAAGATTGTTTATATTATCAACTTTGGACACACATTTTGGGATGCTTAGTGCAAGCAATATCTCATTAAAAAAGATTCAAGAGTGATGATAGGCAAGCAAAAGGATGACTTTGCAATGTGAAACAAACAACATAAGGGTATACATGCAGAGTCAGGTTAAATTCAAGATTTATCCACCAAGTCCTTTCAATATTTGCCAAGCTTTTTCAATATTCGAATAACTGAATTTGTGAACAAATATCCAAAAAACTTAAAACCTGACTCTTACAATGAAATATCAACAAGAAAATTAATTCTGACTAATCATTTAAAAGTAATTTCAGCATGAAATATTCTATGAACCAAATTCAGATTTATAACTGTATTTAACTAATAATACTATGCAAATTAAGATAAAAATAGGAACATTTTTATAAACCAACCAGTAAGCTCAAGAATCAGTTTTATATTAGCAGAGATTTTCTTATTAAAGAATGAAAAATAAATGCACTAGTGACAAGCCGACTGTACTTATTATAGAAGCAAATCAATTTCAAAGTTTGTGTACCACATTAAGAATTCTCTTTATATTGTTAAATTATACATAAATATAAAATAATCTGTATGTTGCAATGAGGAAAGAGAAATTCATTTAGCAACTGATTCTGAACAATATCAAATTACAAAAGTCACAACATCATCTCTCGTACTGAGAACAATAGCAACAATAGCTATCATTGAAGATAGTTAACATTACAAGCAGAAACAAAATGAAAGTATAATGAAGCCTGGGAAGTTCACTTTTCCTACAAGCATGCATACCTACATTGTCTTAAAAGAACCCAGATGGAAAAATATACAAGAGAAAAACTTTATTTTAATAAATATATATATATATATATATATATATATATATATATAAAAAAAGCAGATAAAAAGAATCTTAAATTAGGACTTGCAAGATAAAAAGCAGTATAAAAAAGATAGACAAAAAGGTATCACTAATTATTACATCAATACAACATTAGGTGCAGAGGTTGGCCCAAACAGTATTGATGTTATGTGCTAAAAAGGAATTATATATAAACACACACAACCCTTGAGGAGCAAATTTTACTGTAGTCTGAGCACATAAGGAAAGAAACTTTTGTCATGTATACATATGGATAAATATCCATGTATCTCACACACACACACACACACACACTTTGAAAATTAACAAGTGCTTGATGTTTTGTCTTATCTATGGTGTCATGTACAGAATACTATGCCTTATCTAATATTAAGAGGAACATTTTAAGTGCTTATAAATAGTGACACTATATCTTAGTAATGAAATTAGTAATTTTTCTTTTAATATTTCTACAGTTATTAACAAAGTATTTTTTGTAATAGTATCTGAGGCCTCACCTTTCATATATGGAAGTAAACTGTGTGATTATAGTACTTGCTTAAAATTTATGATGAATTGAGAAAGAGAAAAAATTTAATGAGCTACAATTTTAGACTGAATAGAACATTTTCTCAAGGAGTAGTAAAAATTATCCTTTTCACCTTATATAAAAATTAAAAAAGCAAACTTGTATATAAAAATTTAATACTTATTTCTGCTTTCCCTCATGAGTTGTCAAATTTATTTCTTATAAAAAGTGTATGTGAGGGGGGAGAACAAGGCATTATCACAAAGGATATTTATGCTCTCTCACCAGGTAACTGATGAAAAAATACATGGTGTTGTGGAGGTTGAGTTTTCTTCACTTCTTTGGAGAGGCACTAGAACAGACCCTGTTGACTTTAAAATTTATTGACTGTACTTGGTGGGTAGGTCAAACTGAATACTGGTGCTGCAAATGTATGGTAGGGGCAAGGGACAAATTTATTAAACTTATTAAATTTGAGAAATAAGTGTCATAAAAATGATTCCCTGTGGACTGCATGTTTCAGACCCCTGTTCTACTTTACAAAAACATTGAATTTTAACATGTTTTCCCATTAATTAAATCCTGACACAATGTTTTTTTGTGATCAGATTGCAAATTTTAGCCTTTGACTTTTTTGAAAGATTAGAAACCAATTAGATTGTTATAAATAAAATATTATATTGATTGATTTTGAATTGCTATACACTCACCAAAAGCAGCATCTGAAAAGAGATTATCACTCTAAAGAGAATTTTGACAGGATCCAGGCATAATATGCTCAAATTACATGTACACTGAAACATGTATTTCTCTGAAAGTTATTTAATATTCTAAAATTTAAATTTTCAACAGTTTACTGAAGACATCTGAAAATAGTTTCTCATATATTTCAGTTGTAAAATGAATTGATGGAAATGGTACAATTTTTTTTTTTAACTACCCCTTCCCTATTTGTTTAAAGTGAAAGCTTAAAAATGAAAGTTATAAGGCCGTTTAAAATATAAACAATTTGTAAAGGAAGGGATGGATTTTTTTTATTTATTAATCAGACAGATTTTTATTAAATGTTATTTTTAATGAATACTCATTTGATTAGAGGCTCCGTTTATTAAAGAGTATATTTATTTTCATTATTTATATTATTTGAACTACTGTCCTCATCTTTGTTGTCATATTACAACGTTTCGGCCATTGTACGCTCTGGCCTTCAGGTGGTTGGAATGTCAAACTGAACCCTTTATTTCGCAGATATCTCTCCCGAGTAAGACCCCCATAGAAGAGAACGTGACTAAAGACTGTGTGTATGCTATCCCATGCAGCTGCGGAAAGAAATATAAAGGGGAGACAGGCCACCCGCTTAAGGTAAGGCTTCAAGAACACCAGAAAGCTGTAACACGAGGGTAAATGGAAAAATCAGGTGTGACTGACCACATATGGAGAGAGAAGGGAGATCACTGCCTTCTGTGGGATCAGGTTGAGATCATAGACAAAGAACACCATTGGAAAATTTGTAAACTTGAGGAATCAGCACATATGCTAGGCCACAAAAATCTCCTGAGCCGACCAAGCATAGGAATGAATACAATATAGGAACCAGTAATAAGGAGTGCCAGAGAAAAGCAATAACAACAAAAAAAATTGCAATATGAGCTTTGGTAAAAACATGAAATGATAACAGCAAAAATTGCAATATGAGCATTGGTAAAAAAATGTTGCTGAAGACATTAGGTTTATAATACCCAGAAATTCATACACAGCTGTCCTCAAGGACACATGGCACAGTGGATAAAGGCGTTAGTTAGATCCAGTGACAGGACCCAAAGAGTGTGAGTGGGAAATTAACAGGAGATAACTGACATCCATTAAATGTGGACTAGACCAGAAGAAGAAGAAGAAGAAGAAGAAGAAAAAAAAAAAAAAAAAAAAAAAAAGAAAAAAAGAGAGTTCAGTTTGACATTCCAACCACCTGAAGAAGGCTGGAGCGTAATAAATATGGCGACAAAAATGAGGACAATAGTCTGAATACTGTAAATAATGTACATAATACCTCATCTCAAAAATATAGACCGATATATTTATTTTGTCTAATGGCATGAATATTCCAGAAATCTTATTGAAAAATATGTACAAGTTCAAATCCTGCTGGAGTGCATATTTTTCTTTAATGAGATTTCTTGAATATTCAAGGCCAGTAAACAAAAATAAATATACTGTTTAATAAATAAACAGAGCATCTACTCAATTACAAGTATCCATTAAAAATAACATTTAAGTAATAAAAATATAAACAATTTAAAATTGTACGACTTTTTCTATAATTTAGATTTACTTTTATTTTATTTACTACTTTTATTATTATTATTATTATTATTGGCTTTTCAATTTTTCTCCATTAAGGACTAATATTTCAGTTTTATTATAATTAAATTCAGTGTGATACTTAATGCATGGGAATGTTAAATATAAAGTACTATATGTAATTATGGTGTTTTTTTATTTATTTAAATTAGTTTAACATCTACAAAAATTATGCTATTTTGTTAAGAGCATAATAAAAGCACTTTTTATAAGCAAGTCATTGTTGATGAAATACTGTCAAAATTCTTAATTGTGAAAAAAATAAAAATCAAGACTGTATCATTTTCCTTCAGTGTCCAGACTAGAGTTGACAGACTGGGTGCAAGAATGAAATCTAGTAGCAAAATAGCAATCTTAAAAGGAAAAATGCCAATTTACCCACAGAGATTAGTAAAAAGTTGAAGAGGAGTGGGGAAAACAGCAGGGTAACTGCAGACTGTTAGTCTGTTTGAGAAAGAAGGAAAGATGAGAAAAAAGATTTCTGTGAAGCTGATATGATGTCAAGACATTTAACCAAACCACAACATGCTTTGTGGAGAGGAGACATTTTAGCAATAATAAAATATATTTTCAGAGGCAAACAACTATTTACAAAATTGTATTTGCTCTTAGGGTCACTAAACAAAACAACAAAAAGAAATGGCTAAGCTTAAAAATAAAAAGAACAATTCTGAAGCTTAAGCAAAGCTATCAAAAATAGAGAGAAAAAATATGTAAAGTATGCATTAAAAAGAAATAAAAAATATTAAAAATAATTCTATCAGCTGAAAGTATTGAATACAAATCAGCAAATAAAACCAAAGGTTCCAACAGATCAATTTTCAGAAAATGTTTCTATATGGAATTAAAAAAAAACATCTAGCTTATTGCAAAAAAGATAAAATCTTAATTCTAATTTAAGACAATTTAGATTTTATGCTTGTTTCATTAGTGAAATAGGGAATAATATCGTTAATCATTAATATATATATATATATGAACTGTATGTGTGTGCATGTAACATTAGTATATCAAAATTAGTTAAATATGTGAAAATACATTCCTGTGAAAGAAAACTTTATAATGAAAATGATAGTACTGTAAACTTGCAACACAGATCATTTTAGATATTCCAGTGAAAGAAATCAAATTTTGAAAATCTAAGTTTGCAACTATTTTTTTTAGCAAAAATGGTCCTCCAAAAGAATTCAATTTGTAATCAACTAATGGATACTTTTAAATTGACTAATAATAATAACAGTTGTAAAATAATCTATTATTATACACTTATGAAAATAAATTTTTCTTTCAAGTATATCCCATTGTTCAAAATTTATTTAGTCTGAAGCAGCTAAATTGTTTTCTGCTACAATTTTTTTTTCTTCATAAAAACAGAATAAATTGACAATTTGAAAAATGAAGAAGATACAAGTAGTTCAGAGTTGATTAATTCCATGAAATAAATATATTAAGATGTTGGTGTGGGGGCTTGATTAAAGCCAACATCATAGGTAGCTTATACATTTGACTTTGAAATTCAAAGCTGTTCCCACTCTTTTTGATAGTTGAATGATAGTGATGCCTAATGATGTTTATTTGAATTCTCATGTAATACAAAATCTATCCTATTGTACACATTAACTGAAGATTGCTCTGCAAGAAACATTTTAATTTTATACTAAATAAACACTAGTTAAACAATAATTACAAAACTAGGAACAATTGAAGGCAGAAATAGGAGCATTAAATAAGAACTGATGAAGTTATGTAGGTTTTATTTAAAGTACTTTAAAAATAAAATTTATTCTTATGAAACCAAATACAAATTAGCTATTTAGATTTTTTATAATTATTTTCAAGATTTTCAGTAAACACATTGAGAAAAATGTTAATGTTTTTAGAGTAGAATTCATATATAATTATATATACATTTACCTGGAACCATTTACATCCATATTGACTGTTGATTAAGTATTCTTTTTCATATATTTATAGAGGAAATTCCTACATTTCAATTTTTTTTAATTATTTTTATGAAATGGTAATATTAAATCAGGGAAAGAAGTGAACAAAGAAAATGTACTCAGTTCACATGACTAATTTTGCTTAACAAAACTGATTTTTTTTTTCTGAATAAAACTTCTAGAACTTTTTAATTAAAAATAAAAACTAAAAGTACACAATGAAGGAAATTATTTTTTTAAGTTATACTATTTGCTACATTAAAATTGTGATAAAAAAAAAAAAAATCAATTCAACCCAAGCAAGGCAATAATGACACTAAGATGCAAGGAGCTACTAGGAGTGAGAGAGAATGAAAGACTTTAGAAGGAACTGGAAACCCAATTCTAAACAGGAAACAAGGGACAAATGTCTATTCCTGTACAAAAGACTTGGGGGGGGGATTATAATTATGAGTCAGAGACAAATTTGTGAAATAGAAATATGAAGAATTCATGGTGTCCTCACTAAGCAAAAATCAAAAACTCAAATCTACACAACAAAAGAAAAAGTTAAATTAAAACCAAATTACTTTTACACTAAATGTGCAGAAATGTTATATAAATTTTTATATATCAAGAACATTTTTTTTTTGGGGGGGGGAGAGAGAGAGAGAGAGAGAGAAGTTTTTATGACATATTTTGCCCTTTAGGCCTTCATCGGACTCAAGTGATGTTTATGTTCATTCAGCTACACATGCACATAAAGGAAATGTTTTGGGAATATAGTCTTGCCAATTTCATTTAGTTTTTTTTTCTTCTTTTTGCTTGTTTCCATTAAATATCCCACATTATGATAATAGATTTGCCAAGAATGGCGAAATTTAAGAACCTGGACAGAAACAATGTGGATGATCTAGCAATTAAAGCACTTTCTATACATATTTGTCTTAGTAAATTGCTTTCTTTTTAATTAGAGCAGCATTTTTTACAGCAAAATTATGGTCAGACTCTTTACAGTGAGCAACTAATGCATTGAGTATGTTTTTTTGTAAAAGATCTGTTTTCATATACACTTATTTAAATTACTTGTAGACAAATGAAACAAAGTCAAACATACAATAGAGTTTACTTATGAAATGAGAACTAACAATATTTTATCTTCTTTAGATATTGCATTACACTACAGTAACAATAGCCTAAAAACTAAGTGTCCATCACAAATCAACTAATAAAAATGATCTCATAAATTTCTATTCTCACTATAACAAAATAAAATCTGGAATAATATTTGTAGCACCCAATATTTACATGAAGAGGAGAAATACACTGAAAATAATTTTAAGCTCTTCCAATACCCTAATTATTTCATATTCAACATGAAATTAAAGTCCCATAAAATATTTCAAAGTAGAAAAAGCAGACCTTCTCGATAAACCCAAAGAATCAAAATATATTGTTCTACCTACCAACTCTATCAAAACTACAATTGAAAAGAATTTAAGCTTTTTGTTATAACTACTTCTAAAACAATAAGTGTTAATACAAAATGAAATAATGAGCTAAAACTTGGAATTTAATCACAAAGTATACATAGGAGAAATCAACACAAAAAAAAAAAAGAAAAAAAAAAAAGCTCTTTTGCGAAACAACATACTCAATGCATTACTTGCTAATCATAATTTTGTGACCATAATTTTGATAAAAAAAAAAAAAAAAAAAAAAAAAAAAAAAAAAAAATGTTACTTATGCACAAATACCCTTGGGAAAAGTATGAATCCATTTCTTTCCCTCCAGCTATGGGTTGAATAGCAGAACAGACTGGGTTCTTTAGCCTTGGTTGGCAACTACTCTACCACAGAAAGAAATAGCAACCTACTGCAAGAAAAAACTGTGTCATCAGTCAGGTATTAAAAAATGCTTGATTGCCCAACCGTGCATCATGTATGGCAGTTAACTGACTGACTATAATTAAAAGAGAAAGTAATTTGCTAAGATGAAAATGCATAGAAAGTGATTTAAATCACTAGATCATCCACAGTAAATTTACATCCATGTTCTTACAACATTTCACTCTTCTTACATCAACTGTTTCATGCTTAAACGCAATCTTCAGGCCTGATGATTGTGTTTAAGCACGAAACAAACTGTCACAGTTGGATGTTGATCTCAACGTCCACTCTTATATTTACACGTACTCTATCCCTGATATTAAGCACTTTTGACCAATAAATATAACATACCTTAAAACTATATTTTTATCATATGTATACAATTGTGGACAGAATTATGTAACCCCCACCAAATATTTGCATATTTTCAAGGAAATGCAAATATTTATAAGTACTTACTGAATTTACCAGAAATAGTTGATTCTGTATTTAGTTTTGAATAAACAGAGGAATTTTTTTTAAATTTCGATCTATTATAGTGATAGTTATAGATTTTTCTAAAAATTGGTGCAGTCCAAAATTATTTGCCCCCCCCCTCCTATGGAGATTATGAAATAATATTGCTCTATGGCAATTGTAATGTGTTTTTTTCTTAATTTGACATTCAATAAAAAAAGCCTTTGAAAATTAAATAATATTGACCTGATTCTATAACATTTTAAAAGGTAATGAAGAGAATGTGAGTGTTCTGTACTGTGATAACTCATTCATTCTGCAACCACAGTGAAGATGGCTGAACTTGACAAGCAGCTCTGAATGAAGATAGTTGATGCATACAAACAAGGTGATAGATATACAATACTTTCCAAGCATTTAAAAGTTCCTAGATTGACAATTTGTAGCATTATCAAGAAGTACGAAACTCATTTTTTTGAGAATTTTGAGAGAATAGAAAGGAAAACTGTTAGCAATGTCTCAAAGAATCGTCACTTAACAACAAAAGACATTGACAATGATGTAAAGACATCAGGGTTGAATGTATTAACAAAGACAGTCACTAGATACATTCATCGAGTCAGGACTTTGAGCTTGTCATCCAAGGAAAACTCCCTTGATTAAAGCTTAACACCTAAAATGCAGATTAGCTTATGCAAGAAGCCATCTAGAAGATGGGAGTAAATATTGGAACTTTGTTTTAGGGTCAAATGAAACCACACTAATTATTTGGTCACATGAATTCCCATTATGTATGGAGTAAAGTGAATGAAGCTCACAAACTAAAAAAAATACCCTCCCTAAAATCAAAGCATGGTGATAAGAGCATTCCACTCTGGGAATGTTTTGCGACTTCTGTACCAGGATAACTAGTGAGAGTACAAGTTATCATGGATAAAGAGCAGTATTTGAATATTCTTAAAAATAATATAAAACATAGTGCATGAAAGCACTTGTCATGTTCCAACAAGACAATGATCTGAAACACAGTACAAATTGTTACAAAATACTTAGATGACAGCAAAATTAAGGTATTGCCATACCCCCACAAAATCCTGACCTAAAGCCCATTGAAAATTTATGGGCATATTTGAAGAAAAAAGTAAGAGAAAGAAGTCCTTCAAATTTGGAGGAACTAGAAGCTATGGCCAATAAAGAATGGAGTGAAATAACTATAAGTGTGTGTAGTGATTTTGTAAGAAACTATCAAAAATGATTAAAAGGCAATAATAATCAAGAATAAAGGTTACACAATTGATTATTGAGGCAAGAGGGCCAATAACTTTGTCCTATATTAAATGTTTTTTTTTTGTATAATTGATAATAATTAAAATAAAAATTTTGTTGTAGGCATCACTGTACATTCTTTCAAATCCATTATTTCATCATTTGTGAAAAAAAATTTGCATGAAGTTTCCATTTCCAGTTTTATTTGTAATTATGGAAGTGGGGGTGTGAATAATTCTGTCCACAACTGTATATATATATATATATATATATATTGTGCATGAAAAATTGCTAGGCAGAAATTTTCCATTGAGAAAATTGTTGGGGTTTTGAATCTATTTATCTGATAGTGCTTTAGAATAAATTCAGAAAAACAGAATGAGGTTTTATTAACTGAAAGCCTTAAAATTAAACAAAAATTTTTATTGATCAACATTTTGTATATAAAGTTTTTTTATCCCCCAGAAAAATGGGATGAAAATAAGAAAAATATAAAAATTAAAAATATATTAAAAAATTCTAAATTTATACAGAAATAAAAACTATATACAACTTTTTTTTATTTTCTAAAAAGGTGCTAAATGTCAATTTTAGCTTATTTGAAGGGGTTATTATTTTTAGGATTCACAGGAACAAAACAAAGGATCTAACACCTACTGTTTAAAAAAAAATAAAGCTACCCCTGCAACCAAAAAAAAAAAAAAAAAAAAAAAAAAAAAAAAGTGTCAACTTGTCCATAGACAAGTTGATGTTCACCACTCTTTTGTACCAATTTGCAACTTGAAGTAAGCAAATATAAATGGAAAAAGATTGTAGTTTTAGTTTGGAAAAGCAACTAGAAAAAGAGAAATGCATTGTCTTATCTTACTAATATTTTCGTCATTTAGGTTCGACTTCAAATATTAAAATAAGCACATAAAGAGAAATTAATGTTTTTTTTTTTTTTTACTTAAAGTTCAATCTTCTAATTTGTCAATGGCAATATTCTGCACACATAAATATAAAATAAATAAAAAGTTAGAATTCTCAGCGTCCACTCTCCTGACATGTACGTATAGTCCAATGAAGTTCTAAAGGATGAAATGCATCACACAAAACCTCTTTTCATTTTCTCATATACGAAATACATTTACAATATTCTAATTTACATTCTAACATATTAATGAATAATAGACTGCATATGAAAATAGCAGGAGCAATTTCAGGTTTACTAAAGAATAAATTATTTCTAAATTTAAGCACACAAACATCTGAAATACAAACAGTGGATGACTATGTAAATTGTTCTACTAGAAAGGTAAAAACAATTAACTGAGATAATGCTTTAAACTTAATATTTCTTTGGTTAAATACATTTGAGCAAAGTATGCCATGTGAAGAAAAATAAGCACTATAATATGTCAACTCATTAGTATTTTTACAGTGCATAACAAAAGCAACACTATGCAGTAACATGTGCTTCAAGTAATATATTTATAAGACATCAAACTCACTTAAAATTTTCATTCAGTTCTTCTTCATTGACATGATCTTCATGCTCAGAATGTAACCTTTACACAGGAAAGGAAGAATAACTGTTATAATACATACATTTAGATGAACAAATTAAATTGACCAACAAATGACTGGATTGAAAGAAAAAAATCCTTATGTAAGAGGCAATTAAAAAAAAAAGAAAAAAAAAAAAAAAAAAAAAAGATTATATAAAAAAAACAATTAAATCAAATTTTATATCTAACTGGAAAAAACTTAATTTTTTGTTTCAAATTTGTTTAACTTGTTCCAAAACTCTTAAATTTTAGCCTAACCTTTGAAAGTATTTTGAATATTATTTTTTTTTTTAACTGAGTTCTATATTTTATGATAGATTATGAAAATTTTGTTAAAATTTCACATTAGAACTTTGAAGATTTTCAAATATAGGGTCTTCAAAAACCTAAACAATGTTTAAGAAATGCTGAATATATTAAAATAAATTAGCATATCAAGTGTCAAAACTTTTGAGACTAAAGTCTAATCTGAGAAAGAATTGAAATGATCAACGAGGAAAATATATAGAAATAAATGCCAGATAAAAAATGAGAGGACAAGTCAAGCAATGATAAAACTATGTAAGAAAATGAAATTTTAAATAAAAGATGAATAAATTATACATAAATAAAAATGAGAAAGGAAATATCTGTTTAAAATAAAAAGATATTTTAAGGGAGTGAGGGGGAAATGTTCCAAAGTTTAGGTCCTATACATATTCAGTTGTTAAAATTCAACACCCAACAATATTATAAAAATAAATAAATGGCTATAATAATCTGACAAGAATATCTCCTTCACAATCAGGTAATTAATATGCATTAAATTGTTTATTACAGGGTTTAGTTACTATAGATGAAAAGAGTAACTTGATAGAATAATTAAGAGATTAGTTCAATATAAGAATATAAATAAGTTAAAGTGTGTATTTGTGGGTTTCAAGAGATATTAAGCAAAAACCAAATCATTGAAATACCATTTTGTAGAACAATCTCTACAACTTTGTCATTATTGAAATGAACCTTTAATGTAAGATTTATTAATCTACACTACTACACTAAGCTCAGAGATATTCAATTAAATTAGTAGAGAAAGTTAATTAATTCACAAAATAGATAACATTTTCCAAAAACAATTAAACAGAAGATAAATAAAGAAACATACCTATAGCCCTTGGGTAGGCAGTTTACTTGGTCTTGTGTTTTACAATTTTCAAGTTTAGCATCTGTAGAATTCTGCTCACCAGATTCTGGTAAATTACTGGGCTGATCAGCAGTTTCTTTTGTGCTAACTTCTTTAGAATCCTCATGGCTAAGAAAAGGAAAAGTATTAAAATCCAACAAAATTAACAAGAATAATAGAACAGTTTAAATATTTTGGCACAATTTTTCAAAAGTTTATCTCAGTTTAAACAAATCTCGATTCAAACTGACATATAAAAAATTTCTAACTGAAGTAATTTCATTTTTATTTTATAACCTAGATTTTGCAGCAAAAGACAAATTTGATTATTTTAACAAAATTAAAAACCAAAAGTTAGCCTGATATTCTGCTGTAGTAGCAAAATTAAATAGCTTTTATGCTTTCACAAAAAGTGTCCAAGATTTGAATGCAAATTGTTAAATCTTACCTCCAAGATATATCTTTTGATTTGGAGTCTTTAGTACTTTTCTCAACCTCTTTCTTTCCAGCAGTTTCACCTGTCCTGTTAAGAGGGCTTGACTGAGAACCATCACCTTGGGAGAGAGAAAGACATTTTCTTATAACATTAAAACAATTTGTTTTCCCCTATTTTTATGGAAGTGCACAAAGACAAACAATTGTATATTTTTATATATATCCTAAACAAACAATAATTGCTTATTGTTTATACAAAGTATATCAACATACCACTAGAACCAAAATTTGAACTTGAAATATCACCAGTTTCCATAGCTACAGGTGAACTGCTACGGGGAAGCCTATATATTAAAAAAAAAAAAAAAAAATAAAGTAAAAAAAAAATTAAAAAAAAAATTTTTTTTTGAATTTTAGAAATGTGACAATTTTCAAACACACATCAAATAATCACTGTAATTATTTCTGTCAGATACTTTGTTTAAATTTAAGTAGATATACGGAAAGAAAAATAAACAAGAATACAGTTTTGAATCGATATGTCTATGAAATATACTAGAATATCAAAGGTATTTTTGTGAAGAGAAATAGCAATCCTCTGTTTTAGTTGATTCATATTATTGATTAGTTTCCAACATGAATTTTTTAATTTTCGTAACTTCAATTTACTCAACCAAGTTATCCTTAACCTTGCCCAAAGTGCAGACATAAGAGTGGGGGCAAGTGGAGGCAGAGAGAAACAGTGGAAAAAATGTTTTATTTTCTACTCCTTCAATTTGTATTTATTTTCTCCAATATTTTTCTACAAAATGATCAATGGATTCTGTGATGCTTCTATAATCTTAATTGGCACAATCTACCTTATAAACATCATTTGCTGTACAATACAAAATTGGTAGACAAGTCATAAGTTAATATATTAGGATCAAATGCATTAGAATGAAATGAGAATTTATAAGTATTTACACATTACCTTTCCATAGAAGAGTTAAAACTAGAAAAGTCTGCCCAAGTATTCCCAGACATTTCAAAGTTTGCCCATTTCTGTTCAGGAGATGCAGTTGTTACTGGGGCTGTATCCCAAGGAGACGTTTCCATTGCAACTGGATTGGTTTCAATAGGAACTTCATCAAAGGTTGCTGTCCAAGCTATGAAACACAAAATTCATCCATAATGTTAAAAATTCTGGTCCTGACAGTGATAAAATTTAATCTTGGTAACTGTACAAGAGTTTTCTATCTAACTGCTATTTTAATGTCACCAATCTAGAACCTAAAACTTACCTATTATGAATAAAAGTTACATGTCAATGAAAATTCACTTCAAAACCTAATCCTTTAATTGAAAAAGAAAAATCCCTATTGAAAACAGTCTTTAAATCATTTAGAAATAAATGAATTAAAACTTTCCAGTTTAGTGCAAAATAATTTATTGTTAATAAACAAAATGAATAAGTTCGTAAAAAAAAAAAAAAAAAAAAAAGATTTTTTTCCTTTGTTCATTTCAGTATACACAACAAAAATATTCAATTCTTTCATTACTAAAATCCAAATTGAAGCTTCCTTTCTTGAAAGGAATGAAAAAGTTTAGTCATGACCAAAACACTTCTATAAATTCACAATCATATACATTTTCAAGTTCCCTTAACATGTCTAGAAATGAAGATAAATAATAAAAAATATATAATTGTTTTTAAAATCTCTAGTGATTTATAAGATAGGCATTCTGCATTGGTTCATATTCAAATTTTATAAATGGTAGTGTTGACTAAACATAAGTCATAGCAAGTAAAGCTGTAAATGGACTGTTGAACTAAACGAGCCCCATCAAACAAGATGTAATACAAACTATAATTGAATGAAATGAGAGTAGGAGAGAGACTATTCAGAAGTCAGTAGTTAAAAATATATTTAGACATATCAAATGGTAGATATGACTGAACTGAGTAAATTATCAAGAAAATCCCAAACTAGAAATTAATTAAAATTTTTCATACTGACTTAAACTTATCCTGAGAATGTTAGCAATAAGATTTATAGTCAAAACTGGGAAACTATATATGAAATTTAACATGCTATACAAGAAATAATAGCATAATATTTAAGTATAATATTGTCTGTAGATGGATGCTTAAATATTATACTGTCCAGTGTCTGATGCTGAATGTTCTCTGAAACACTTGAAAGTCAGTGCATGAAAATTTCTTTTCCAAACCCAGTGTAGCTGTATAGTGTCTTCAATTGTTATGTTTCATTGCCATGTTAGATAAATTTGCTTCTTGCTTATTTTTACCACAATACTGTATATAAATTAATATTTATATGCAGACCTCGCCTACATTGCCCATTTTTAAAAAAAACTTTAGAAAACTTCAGAGGAGATATCATTACCTCAATGCTAACTAATATGTTAAGAAATAAGCATTAATTGAACATGTAAAATAACAAAAATGAATCTGTAAGAAACCTTTTCTGATTTGGTGCTCGAAAACTATAATTCCCAAGTCTAATTAAACAAGTTTAATTTATTTCATAGATTTTATTCTTCAAAATATTACACTTGGTTCCTCAAAACTGAAATTACTTCTGACTACCTAATAATATACAATGAATATAAATGGAAATAATTATATATTTACTTTCTAGTAATTAGATCATACTTACTCTCTGTACCATCCACATCCATTTTTTCTTGAGGCTGTTGTACTATACGTTTTGGAGAATCTAATTCTTCATCACTGTCTGTATTATCATCTTCCTCTTCATGATCATGAGAACCTAAGCTGTCACCGGACAAACTAGAAATGAAAGACAATAACAATATTAGAACTAAATATGTTATTTACATAACAAATGACATAAATTCTGACATTAACAACATATAACAAAATATTTGCAACTGTTAAGCTTTAATTCTTATCAGTTAAACTTAAGTAGATTTGTACATTTAGCACTATATATTAAAAAGTAAATCATTAGTATACAAGGATATACTTTTTAATATAGAGGTAAATGGACAAATTTGTTTTTAAACTATTTTAAGGCATGCCTTTTCTCCATTCTAAGAATTTGGATCTTAGTAATAAAAAATTGAATATTTTTGTGTATACTGATATGAACAAAATATTACGAGTGACCTAGTCTATAACTTTTATATTTTAAGCATATATTTTTACCATTTGATAGAAAATTAAATGTGAAGCTTCCTTTCTTAAAAGGAATGTAAAAGATTACTCATGACCATAACACTTGTATAAATTCACAATCACAGTCTCATTGTCTCTTATTTTCAATGGATCACAAATTGAATAGCAAATTTGCATAAATCTTTAAAAAAGGTATAAAACTGAAAAATTCAATTCTGAATTATCACATTTATTTCTCAACTATTAAACTATATATGCATGACCTAAAATATTCTTAAAGCCAACTGTGTAAGGAAAGGTACACTATGGAGGGCGTTAAGTGATGCAATTTATTGCCTAATAAACAAAAGTGAGTAAATGTTGTTGAATTTTGAATGATTTATTTATTTTGATTTATTTTAAATATTTAAAAGGTCTCGAGTTAAGTTTTTTAATTTTTTTTATTTTTAAAAAACTTTTATTTATTTATGGTCATGTTATGTTAGCTTGGGAAAGGACTATTTCCTTTAAGAAGGGAGATATTTGAAAAAGTCTAGGGTATAAGCTAATATTTTGGCAAGCATCAATAATTGCATTCCCCAACTAAAATGTATAATGGGAAACAGAAAAGTTACCAGCTTCACCCACTCCCCAAAATCCAAGTATTTTTTTTTTTTTATGACTGTAGCTAGAAAGAGTGTCCTTTTTGTGCTTATTTTTTAAATTTGTTTCAGGTCATTGAGCCATGACAATGGAAAGTGTGGAATTTAAGTTTAACTGTCTATATTTCTGAGATGAGGTATTATGTACAGTATTTACATTATGGGGACTATTGTCCTCATCTTTGTCGCCATATTTGTCACAACGTTTCGGCCGTTGTACGCTCCGGCCTTCTTCAGGTGGTTGGAATTTTGAACTAAACTCTTTATTTCGATCCCTGGGGTAGACTGTTCTAGTTCCACGTGCCATCTTTGATGGATGTCAGTTATCAGTTATCTCCTGCTAATTTTCCCTCTGTAAGTTCTCCACTGCCTTAACCGGGTATTGAACTCACACTCTTTGGGTCTGTCACTGGATCTAACCAACGTCTTTATCCACTGTGCCATGTGTCCTTGAGGACACATGGCACAGTGGATGGTAGGTGGAAGGTAAATGACTTCAAATATTAACAACAATTTTAGATTATCTGATACCAATCTAAATTTTGAATTTGCTTTTGCTTCTTACATTACTGACAAAAAATGAAAATAACTCCACTTATTAATATATAAAAGAAAATTATTCAGTCCAATGTTCAAATGTTTCTCTATTAGTATAAAACAAAGAAAGAAAAAAATCTTACCCAGGCTGCCGTACAGGGGAATTTTCATATAATATCACCTCTTTCTTTTCCCAGATTTCTTCATCACTATCATTGTCATCAAATTGTTGGATACGTTCATTACAGGCTTGTTCAAACATAGTAGCATTTGGAGCCTGAAAACATTTAATAAAACTGAATGATTTGAGGAATGGGAAGAAAAACAGCAAATTCACTGCATTAAAACTGTTTGTTCAACGTTTTTATAGAATAAATGAATATAGAGTCTAGGATTTATAACATTTTTAAAAGAATCAAACTGAAATTTTACCACAAACAAACAATATAAACATAAAAATCAGCCAAAAATGTAACAAATCACACTGCAATTAATTTAACCTTTAGCATTATGCATTAATATTACTTCCCTTTTCATTGCATTCTTTTTCAAGACCTCTCAATTGTAGTATCTTTATTGTTAATTTCAGTCAAAGTTGTTTTTTGTTGCTATAGCAATATATGACAACTCAACTATGAAATTCAGACACACTATTGTTTAGAGACAGGATAAAATTTTTGTACAGCAAATGAAGTCACATACAGAGTGATAAGGATTAATATTTAGATATAACAACCTTTTTTTTTTTTTTTTTAATAGTAATTTTTGACATATATTTTGTGAGATACTAAAATTTCTTTGGAATAATTTTTCTGGGAAGTCCTTGAAAGAAAAAGCCCAAATATACGACTGCAAAAAGAAAAACATCCTACTTATCACAGTTAAGAGTTCTTTTCGTTTCCTTTTAAAATCCGAGTTGTTTTATTGTCATTCTTCAATGTAAGAACATGGTATTAGGTGATGATATGAGATTGGTATTGATAGCTATACACAAAATTGTACAGACTAAAGAGGAAAAGGGAAATAATTCAGGTTTTGTTCAATGTCTTGTCAAATAAGAGAAAGTCAAAAGTTCACACTTCAATGAAAATGGGAATAGATATAGCAGAGCTACTAGCTATATCTACTATAAATACTAACTATATATTATAAATAGCCAGAAGAATGTTTTTTATCATATTACTATATTGAATTAGTCAGCATTGTGAGATGTATAAAATCTCAGTTAACAGTGATAAAAAAAAAAAAAAAAAAAAAAAAAAATTGTATGTATGAATATTTTTCATAAATCTTAAAGCATAATTAAGCAAATAAAACTTATCAAGAGCAATATTTTACATTTTTTAAATTCCAAAAATAAGGTATCTGTACAGACCATTCATTATTTCTTTCAAGTGGAAAACATAATTTATGCCATGGATTAACTTTAAAATGTGTAAAAATTCAAAACTCATTAAAGACATCTGTATCAGTAAAATAAATCATCAGAAGGAGGAGAGAGTGAGAGAAATTTTTCTTTGGAAACTTTGTTAAATAAAATTTGTACTTTATTAGCAGTAGAGCCCGGCGTTGCCAGGGGATGTAACAGTAAGAGATAGATCAAGTATCGACCATCATAAAGACTGAAAAATAAAATTGACAAAGATTATTGTTTAAGGTTGACGGACACGCATGTCTTAATTAGTTTTATTTTATTTTATTTTTTTTTTGTTTTTACGAATTGGTCAAACACAAACAAAAACATTGTTTTCAATCGTTATGAGTCTACCGATTGAATAGAATTTTATTATAAACAACTGTCTTGTAAATGGAATTTTTAAAGTATTCTGAATGTAAAAATAAAGAAAAAAAGTGTGCAAGACAATAAGAAACACTACCTGCCAAAAAAGAAAAGAAAAAAAGTGAAGTTTTGTTGAAATCGGTTGAAAAATGCAGGAAATCCAATCCCATATATAAACGAACACACACACACAAACAACCTGGGTTTTATAATAAGTATAACTCGATATGAGTTGTCCCCCTTTCATTCTCACGATGCCTCTTAATTGTGTTTTCAAATTGATTTCATGCAAAAACAATTGTGTTTTTCCAATTTTTGGCGCTGTCAGAACCATTGCAAGGTAATTTTATGTAGTCCTGTGAAGTTTTGTTGAAATCGGTTGAAAAAGGTAGGAAATCTGATCCAATATATAAACGTACAGACACACACACACACACACACAACCTGGGTTTTATAAGAAGTATGATATATCAACAATTTCATTAAACTCCAAAAGGTAGTTAATTTTAAAATCTGAGTGCCTTTCACTTAGGAAAAAAAAAAAAAAAAAAAAAAAATGTAATGCAAATTCTTACAATCTTTATTTAACACAAGCAGCTCTCAGTCTTTTCCAAAAATTTTCAATTCTATAAAGTTTACTCAAAAAATGAAGCATTAGAATTTTCTCCAATCTAATAGCAAAGAATTTGATGATAAAATTAACTTTTATACAAGTTTGGGAGTTTTTTCCCCCCCACTTGTGTGTGAAATTTACATGTAAAATATTTTGTTCCTCCTTATATGAACCTTGAAAAATACGAAATAGATACAAAAATATTGAAGAAATAAATAAATTTAATTATACTTGAAAAGTAAAAATTTGTTTGCATTTGAAGGACAATTTTTAAAACCATTTCCAAAAGTTTTAAAAAATTGAATGAAAAATGATTTATGTATCAAAAGTTTTCTCTAAATTTTTCATCTGTGTGTGTGAGGTGTTCTTAAGAAAAAATGTAATATGAATATAAGTAATCATATTTCTGGTATTTGGATCAACACTTGCAAAATTGTAAGGTGCTGCCCTCAATATGCACACACAAAAATTTCATCATGAGTTCTACTGCTGATACCTGTTATTAAAGGTTCAACAAGTCCAGCATACTATGTGATTTACTAGTATTTAGGATAAGCTATGAGAGTAGAAGTAGGTATGTCCATTAACAGCAAGTTTTAAGATTATTTACTCGTTAAGCATATTTAGGAAGCAGTTTTTTTTCCTTTGAAATCTGGTTGCCAGTACTAAATAACCAGACGTGAAACAACTCCATTGAAATTTTATCATCACAATAGAAGGAAACATTTTCCAAAGGATTTACAAAGTAATTTAGGTTAATTTTAAAATTACAGTAAAAAGAAAAAACATTTTTTATAAAAATTGTTCACTGTATTTTAATTTTCATGCATGCAAATAAACCACACATGAAAATGATTTTTGTCTGAATTTCTGGGAGTTATTATCTACATGCAGACTATTGTCCCAATCTTTTTTGTTGTTATCACAATGTTTTGGCTGCTGTACCAGGGATATCTTGTCTGGTTCTTATTTAATACTGTACACTTATTGCTCACTCCATTTCCCCCAAATCCAGGTACACACTAGGAATTGAACTCAAAATTACTATATCACTAAATTCACAAACCAATGCTTTAGTCCACTAGAATTTTAAGTGGAGAACTTTAAGTCTTAAATCCTTAGCATTCAACCTCCTACCCAACCATAAATATTGGCTCTCAATATTCAACCCACTGTAACACACTTCATGTATACTCTGCCATAATATGACATCATTGCAAATAACATAGAAAATTACGCAAAATGTAAGACTTTGAGAGCTGATATTTACAGGATGGGTTTGAGTGTATTGAATGCTAAAGGGCTAAACCTAACCTGCCTGCTAATGAGTTCTACTGCTACTACTACTAGTCACAATCACTGCACTGATTGAAGCTTCACTCTTTACTGCAGCTTGCTTTATTATAATAATAATAATAGCAGCAGCTTCTATATTGTGATTAATTATGCTAGGCCTACTAAAGAGGCCCATATGTACAGATTCTTCTAGACATCTAACTCTCCAGTATTTATGCTTCATTTCAAAGGGGTTGAGAACTACCCTTTTCCTTTAATCTGTGATCAGCCATTCCTAATTTAATTGTCTCATCCCTAATTAGACATGGACAGCGAAGCAAGAACAATCTACCCCTGTAGACTAAAAGGGTTCAGTTTGAAATTCCCTGAAGGTTACCCAGATTGACAATCACCTGATGTGGGCCGGAAAGCACAAAAACAACCTAAGACAGGGACAAGAGTCCATGTGTATTTTATTATTTAGTCAGTCCAAAGTTTGCAGAGATGACAATTATAATATTCAATATTATAATATTGAGAAAAGCAAATACTAGCAGTAATGGACTTACACCACAATATTCAATATTGAAGCTACTGAAGAAACATGCATTTTGAAAAAGGTCCATTTTACTGACTACTAAAAAAAAAAAAAAAAAAAAAAAAAAAAAAAAATAATAATAAAAAAAAAAATCTAAAAAGTATTTGATTTATAATAATAATAAAAATAATAATAAACATTTTATTTTTTCTAATTTAATATTTTATATTCTTAAAAAAATATTTAAGCTTATACATAAAACTTTAACATTTACTTTTTTTATGACTATACCAAATAAGATATTTACCATTTTGTTCCATCTTTCAATAAATCTCATTATTATATAATTATCTGTGTTTCCACTTGGAGCAAAGAACTAGAGAATTGATCAGAGAGCTAATTTTTCTTTTCTTTTGGTTTGTTCATTAAGAGAATTCTGCAAAGATTGGAATAAATGGTAATCTAAAGGTATAATATCTGGAGGAAATGGCAGATGGGTGAACTTTCTGTGTAATGATTAGCAGTTTTTGTTTGTTCACCAAAGATCCAGTTATGTTATCCTGATGAAATATTTTTTCTTAACTAATTCTGGTTACTTTTTTATCAATTTGTCTAATTTGGAGAGTACTTGTTTCAATAAATCATTCAGTTGTATACAACTTTCCATACTTTACCAGGCTTTTCTTTTCCTTTTTGCTTAACATATGTGGAAGCTATATTTCAAAGCATCAAGCAACAAAGCTGAGGCAAGTTATTTTTCCAGGTTTAATTTAAATATTTTGGCCATTTCTTTCTTGTTTAATGCTGATTACTCTCCAGTAATGCCTGCATTTAATTACTATTAATATCAACTAGTCTACCCAAATGTAGAGCATCATTCAGGTGAGGAGTCTCTAGCACAAAACTTTGCAAACCACTTTTGGTTATTTTAATCATTTACCATACACTCTCCATAACTGAACAGATCAGTTTTTGCAGTTGAGTTGAAATTTACTTTTCTTAGAAAATTTATATGATGAAAAGTTTATTTTCATACAAATAAATATAGTATGACAAAGTAAAAAAAAAATAAATAAAAGCATACTGATAACAGCTATCACAATACAATAAAAAAATGCTAGTTTTGAACTAAATTAATTAAATCTAAGACAATCTTCATACTGTCTAATGACAAACACAGTAATTTTTTGCCAGCTTAATACAATAATAGAATGAACCTAGTTTATAAAAGATTTTTCCTGCATTATTTAAAATACGAGTAGATTTATTTCAACTGTATTTTTCTTAAAGGTATAATTTATGCAGCAATATAAACTATACAATAAAAACAGGCATAAAACGAAATTTTTGCATTTGAAATAATCTTAAGTAAGCATTTGAAGAAGCTTACACTAAGAGGGAGAGAGGAAGAAAAGATTTGGAGAAAAAAATGCTATTAAGAGGGGAAATATCTAATGCTCACTTTCTATTTTTCATAACTATTCATGAATGGATCAATGGCTTTTCTTTTTTTAAATCCTGTTTGATATGTTTTTTTTTGTTTTTTTTATCAATCCTTTGTGAGTTATTTAAAGTCAAAATAATTATCTTTTTGCAAGTGAATATTGCATTGATT
The DNA here is from genome assembly GCA_963932145.1 of Acanthosepion lycidas. NCBI lineage: Eukaryota > Metazoa > Mollusca > Cephalopoda > Sepiida > Sepiidae > Acanthosepion > Acanthosepion lycidas. The sequence continues at coordinate 41,430,847 of OZ010602.1, forward strand.
ATTTTGAGAATAACAATTTTTCCCAACACAAATCCTATTATTTGACCCATAGCAAATATGGGGGTGGTGGTGATTCATACTCTTCCCTAAGGCATTTGCACATAAGTGAATGTAACGAACCAGACTGGATTCTTGAGTCCTGTATATATCAAAATACAAATTTTGATTAACATTTGATTTTTTTTTTTTTTAAAGATATACTGGGGAGAAAAAAAAAAAAAAAAAAAAAAAAAAAAAAATTAAAAAAAATGCTGACTCAAGTTTTTAATAAAAATCATTTACTTACGCCATCTTCGTCTGCCCTTATATTAAAATCAATACTTGAGATCTTATCTGTGAAGGTTGCACTACAATTATGAAAAAAAAAAAATAAAAAAAAAAAAAAAAAAGAAAGAAAAAAAGTGAAACATTATAAACTGTGTCTAGAGATTATATGCAAAAGAGGTATTGTCAAATATTTTATGTAAAATTCATAGATATGTGTTATCCAATGAAATAATTTGTACTATTATGTATAGCGAGTAAGCACGAAAGCAATTAAGTCCTAATTTTCAATTTCAGATTGATATAATCAAAGAAACTAGCGAAGGAAAGTCTTCGCTTCAAATTTCTAAGGATTTGAAAAGGGATCATTGAAAATATGTCAAATGGGAATTCAACCAAAGAAAAAAAAGTCTTAGGCTGAATTCAGGAATTTAACAAAGCGAGATCTATCACATATCTGAAGAGAATTAATAAGAAACCCAAATGTGTCAAGTGCGTTCATATTTGAGGCCGCTGGAGCTCCTATGGTGTCAAGGGAAACAAGGTGTAAAGCATTAAGGAAGTTTGCTGATGTAAAAAATCAAATAAAGAAACCCATTTTAACAAAAAAAAAAAAAAAAAAAAAAAAAAAAAAAAACACAAGGAAAGAAGATTGCAGTGGGCAAAAAAATACATGAAAACTGATTTCAGTAAAGTGCTTTTTACAGATGAATCAAGGATCACCCTTGATGGGCCCCGATGGATGGGCTTGAGGATGGGTTTGCATGCAACATGACTCAAGAAAATTTTTTAAACACCAACAAGGTGGCGGTGGGATCATGATATGGGCTGGGATTATTGGTAATGAGCTCGTGGGTCCATTTAAACTGAAAGACGGGGTTAAAATGAATTCCAAAAGTTACTGTGATTTTCTAGAGCAATATTTCTTTGAATGGCTTGATAACCAGTCTTTAGCCAAGTGTAGATCTATGATCTTTATGCAAGACAACACACCAAGTCATGCATCAAAGTTTACTGAATCCTGGTTGAAAGAAAAGGGATTTGTTGAAGATTCTCTTATGGACTGGCCTTCAAATAGCTGTGACTTGAATCCCATTGAGAACCTGTGGAGCATCCTCAAGAGAGATTTATTCTAATGGAAGGCAATTCAACAGCAAGTGTGACCTCTGGGAGGCAGTTAAAGTTGCTGCAAACAACCTACCAGCCGCTAAAATTGCAAATCTAATATCAGATGTTGACAATAGGCTTCTAAGAGTTATTGAAAAGAAAGGAGCATTTGTGCAATAAATTTTAGGAGGTTCTTATTATTTTTTGTTAATATATCATTTATTTTAAAATTAAAATGCTTTTTTTTATGTTTTTCCTTTAAGAAATTGATGAATTTGTTCTAAAATCTTTTCATATTATTTTTTACATTAGTTTTACAAGGTATAATAATGTAAAAGTATCAAAATAAATAGTTGCAAATAAACTACTGACAGTCAAATTAGTCTGTTTTGTTAACTTAGTAAAATTTTTTCCAACCAAAAACAATAGTTTTCTCTATCACTATAAATCTAAGTTAATAATATTGAGTAGAATCTAAACAATATCATAATAGGACTTTTAACATTAAAGGCACAACTCTTTATACCAATTCATAACTTGCATATAATCTCTAGATGCAGTTTAGATTAAAATATAGACAAAATTTTTATTGTGAAGAACAATTTAAATTATTTTTGAAATTTAAGATACAAAAATATGTATAAAATCTTAACTCTACAAGTGACAAGAAATATCAAAAACAAGACAACTACTGACAATAAAGTCAATAACACAGTAGTGCTTACAAGAAAGTTCAATTTGATAAATATCTACAAATATTAAACTTTTCTAATACTTAGATAATTATGCTACTTACTCTATTTTGCCTTCATGATCAGCAAATTCATGTTCATTGAATCCAAAAGTATCAATGAAGTTAGTGGTCATCTGCTGCAGCTGGTAATCAGAGAAGGCCTAGAGAATAAAATAAAACAATTAAAAATAAATAGCTGAAGTAATAATAGAAAATTACAATCACTTCTACAATTAGAATAAAAAATGTAATTTATTAAGTATTCATCAAATACAGTTTATTACAATTGTGATGTTTTCAATATTTAATAATCCAAAACCTAAAGGAATAAAAACTGGAACAAATTTTGACAACTGAGCATCATTTTAGTGAAAAATGTTTACAGCTCTCTTTATGCTCAATCATACCTAATGCAAATTATATATTTTTTTTACTTCTCCATATCCCAAAACAGGGTTTGATTAATCAATAAGTAGTAATAATTTTATAGCTTAAATACCTAAAATTAAAATAACTATTTCCTCCTTTTAAATACCATAATTAAAAGATAACTGATAAGTTGAAATGAATTTTCACAATTTATATTTATTTTGATGCCATAAAAAAAAAAAAAGAAAAAAAAGGAAGAAAGAAGCTAATAATGAGTGTGCAAAGTCTGTGAGAAATTATAGGATAGACAAAGTAGGAAATAACTTTTCAAATAAATTTTAACATATAAAATTATAACAATATAAAAGTGAATTAAATTTTAAAGATGCTAAAATTTATCAAGAAAGTGTAAAATGTCCAAATTTTTTTGGAAAAATAAATAAAAAATTGACAATATTTGCTAAATATTTAAATAGAATTTTAATCAATATCAGCTTTAAAAATAATTCATGAATTTTAGCAATTTTGTACTTATTGCCAAACCAGTTTGAAAATTACTTGTTAATAAAGGAATAATGCATGAAGAAAATTTAATGAGTATAAATTTGGAAAAATTAAATGGATATCTACTTAACAAATTGACAAAGCACATTGGAAAATTGAATATTAATCTCATGGTACTTGCATATGAACAAAGTCTAACCAATTCAAAAATACTTAAGAAAAAAAAATCACCAGTATTGTGTCAAATATTCTATTGACTTAACTTTCCCAAACATCAGACTTTACCACTGTTAAATTTCTGAAGCAGATGCTGTTTTTTTTTTTCTTCTTTTTCTTCATTTAACAAAAAACTGATTGTATATTTACTAAATCATTTTTTTTTGTTTAAATACAATGCACCAATTTATGACTAGGAATGAAAATTGATCTTTATTATTTTTGTATTTATGGATTTGTTATAACATTTTCAGCTATTATCTTCAATGTTTCAATGATGATAATTTATGCAACTTTTAAATTGGTATATTTATATAAAACTCTAGGATAATACTTTAAATACCAAAAATACATATCTTTAGCAAATTCTGAGCCTTCTTTAATGTAACAAACAAAATATGATAGTTTGACAAAAAACAATCTGACTATAAGTAGAGTAAGGATAAGTAATCCCAAGTGCAATACAACCCTCAAAAATTTATTTTGCACATTTTGTTTTGTATATACAGGCAGGTGTAATGTGAATTCTAAAACTGCCTGAACTGCATAGCAACTATATTTGTACATTTTTGAGGGTGTGCAAACTGTGTCCATTACTTACTTGGGAATAGGATGGTTTCTGAAAAAAATAGTAATGAATGATAGATGCAAGAATAAGAAGAATCATAGAAAAAAAATATTTAACAACTATTACAGGGCTACATGTGTGGAGGAGATTTATGGAGCATCTTTTGGTAGTATGAAATTTTCAATATGGATGTGATTTAGTACTTAAATTTACTTCTTTCCAAACAAAAATACAAGATGGCAGGTACTGAATCACTGTTCATATGTGAAAACTAGAAATGTTTTTTCTTTTTAAATTTAAGCACTTATTTTGTTTACTGATACAACAGCTGATAACCCCATCACAAATTAAAAACTTTACATTATTCTTTACAATGCAAAAATAATGCATGAAGATGAATTATTATTATTTGCAAGTCTATTTCAATAATATGTCAAATTTAATTTAAATGAGTAGGCTCAATTACAGATTCCTAATGTACTACAGTTATGACTAAACAATGTGGATAAGTATTAGATTGTATGTTGCAGTAATGTGATAGTTCATTTTATGTAAGGACAAGTTTTATTACTGTAGTGGTTGCAGTCACATTTCCTTAAAATAAGTTATTTTATATACCAAAATATTCATATAGTTCTGAATTTAGAAAGATTATATATTGAGAAAAGGTAAACCTTTTAGAATAATACTGCAAAACAAATCCCTCGGCAATAGTAAAAAATAAAAAAAATAATAATTCAAATCAAAACAAGTGCAAATTATTTCTTTTAACAATTATTTCATGACTTGTACTAACTTGCTGCATGACAGAATCCTGGGTAAAGGATAAATCACTAAAGTCTGCATCATCATCCTCACTACTTGACTGTAACGGATGACCTTGAACCTGAAAAATAATTCAAATAATTATTCATTTAAGAAATAATACTTTGATAAGAATAAGGATTTGAAAGATGGTAATAACAAATAAATTAACTTTATGGAAGTGTGTGCTTACAAATAAGTAAAATTCAATTTTGCTTATACACACCAATTTCACAGTATTTTTCTTGTTGATTTCAGCCAGAGTAGAAGAAACAAAAGATTCCCATTTATTTCTGTATTCTTCTGGAATTTCTATAAAATAACAAGACATTTCATTAAATTTTAGGACTAACAAAATCTATACACATTTTTTATCACTTAAATGTTATTTTTAGTGGTTACCCATATTTGAGTAGACATTTCATTTACTAAACAGTATATTTATTTTCATCTACTAGCCTGAATATTCAAGAAAAATATGCACTCTCTGCCAGGATTTAGACCAGCATCCCCCTTGCAGGAGAAATCATTGTTAGATCCAACATGCTTTATATCAATTAGGCCTATGGAGGGCCTCACTGATCAAGCAAGGCCAGATAGTGCCCTATAAACTCAAATTCTTCCTAGATTCTCAAAAGTTTATATCTGCTCAGTTTTGTATCCAAACGTAAACAAAGCAATTTCTAAAGAGGTAATAGATTTTTTTTTTATTTATTAATATAAATGTTAAGTGATAAAATCTGTTGGATTAATAAATACAAAACACATTAAATTAAATTATTAACTTCCTTAGAAATATACATGCTATATAAGCAAGGAATCTTGGGTAGGGTGGGGGAACTAATGTGTATAAATGAATGTAAACTGCTTCTAATTTCATATTACTTTAAATAGATTAACTATATATGGAACAAATTAACATTCTAATCTTAAATGATTTTTTTGTGAGTAATGATCAATGAAAAGTTATTTACAATGAGATGCTTTTTATACCAGTAACTGGGGATAAATATAAAATTATCTATGCATTTAAATACACTTTTAGATATAATATGTAAGAGTATGAAATATATAGTTTAAAATTACAAACACAATTATCAGTTTATATTTTTATGACTAATAAAAAATACTCATGATAACTTCATAATACATCATAGAAATCATAAAAATTTAAATTCAAATGTAAAAATGCATTTAAAAATCTATATATTCTTACCTTTCATTTGATCTTTCAGAAGTTCAGAGTTTTCTCCTTTTTCTAAACATTCAGCTATATGGTTGGCTATTTTTGTAAGGTGTCCCATGTAACCTCTTCTTCTACCCCCGACCCGATTTCTGTTATTAAAAGAAAGATTTTCATAAGATTACATTATTCACTTTTAAAAGTTTCTGTTAATTCTTTTAATGTCATTTATGAATGAGTAAAGAATTTTGCTAATTAGAATAATTGTAATAGTCAGAAATTTTGTTTACAAATGTATAAATAGTTCTAATTTATTAAATGTCTATAATACATTTGATAGTTTATGATTAAAACAGATTATGATGAGGGGGAGTAAGTAAGCATTTAAGGAAGAAAAGACCTCAATATATTGGTAGATAAATGAGCAAAACTTAGGTCAATGAATGGCAGAAAACTGCAGATGACAAAAATTCTGGATTAAGAGATTGAATACTTAAAAAAAAAAAAAAAAAAAAAAACTGCTTGTTGAAATGGTAATTCATGTCATCTATTAAATGACAAGTGTTTAATATTTAATAAGTTAAAGTAAATAGTTAAATTTCTATTAAAAAGAAATACTGACATAAAAATGTATAGTTTCAAGTACATATTAAGATAGACTTAGAAAAAAGTACTCACTCATATTGGTCATTCTCTTCCCATGAATCTAAAATTCTCTGTATTAAATTGCATTTAATAAATATCTAAAATTATCAATAGAAAAATATACTTTGATTATTTTTGAGAATAAGAGAAAACAGTCTTTAAAAAAAAAATCAATGAATTGCATTAAATGAAAAATATGATAATCATAGTTTCTGTTAAAAGCATCCATGTTATTATAATAGTAAAATCAAAAATTGCCATCTGCATAGAAGTAGATAGATTTAAAAAAAAAAAAAACAAAAAAAAAACAGCCTTATGATTTAATGATCAGGTAATTTGCTTTTTAAGCCCCGTGCTAAGTATGCAATAAAAATTTCCTGAATAGTTATATTTAGGTGTAAATGTACATGCTTAATTTGAAAATAAAGAAATTTTGATAAAATCTACCGTTTTGAAGTTATCAACAATAAAATTTTGGACTCGATCACATCACAGCAATCATTACTGGCGATGTTTGCATATATTTGCTGCAGAATTAATTTGTCTTGATTATTGCACACACAATGAGTTGTTATTTGCACATTAATTGAAGCAAGTAAGATCAGTAAGAAGTCCATTATCAAGGTAATCTTCTGCGCATATCCATTCAGCAGTGATGTATGCAAACAACACCAGTAATGGCTGTTGTGCTGTAGCAGCCAATGACGCAAATGAGTCTGAAATTTTATTGTTGATAACTTCAAAATCATAGATTTTAGCAAAATTTCTTTGTTAGTTTTGAATTAGGCATGTAAATTTACACCTAGATATAACTATTTGGGAAATTTTTATTGCATACTTAGCACAGGGCTTAAGCAAATTACCCCAATGATCAATATATAGAAACTAAAAATGAATAAGCAAACTACTTATATAGGATTCATTCTAGTGTTTTTTTAAAGAACATTCTAGACAATGTAATACTCCTGTTGAATGAAAAATTGGTAACTTTTCAAAAATGATCTTTTTATGAAGTATCACTAATGAATATTGAACTATAAGATGTCTCAATTTGTTTCATCATTTTGCAAATGATAAAAAAAAAAAACAAAAACAAAAAAAACTTCATAAATTGTTGTCCTTTTAAATAATCTGAGTACAAAAATACAGCACGTTAAAATATTTATTCATCAACTGTGTCAGTATTATAATTGTAAAATGTCTTTACATTTCAGCATTAGAAACAACTTGGTTTGCAACTAAGAGATCTAACAACAGAAATTTTACTTAGCTTATATATTTACAAGAAAAATTGCACTAGAGCTTTTCACAGATAAGATTTATAAAATTTTTACAATATTGTCTTTGCATGTACATCTAAGTACTCTTATTACAGAAAATTATACACACACACACGCTAATTAGCTTGAATTTATAGTATTATCGCAAAAAAAGATTTTTTTTTAATTATTAAAATGTCATAAAAAGTTCATAAGAATGATCTACAAAATGAAAAATTCTCAGGTAACCTTTCTCTTAAATTAATTGCAATTTAAATTCAATCTGAGATTTCAAATTTCTATCCAGCCATTTTAACAATAAGAAATATTCTCAAATATGATTACAGCAAGTGCTAATGATTACTGCTTACAGTGGGTGATAAATGTGATTAATAGAACTACTGAATATTCTTAGACAAATCAATGAAAAGTAAACAATAAATCATTATCAGCTGTAAGAGATGCTAGTCTACATTTCACCAGATAGGGTGTCTGCTATAGAATGATGTCAAGTTATGGTTAGTAATTTTCATAGAGTTCTCAACTAATGTGAGTGTGTCAAGACCAGGTTAAGTTTATTAAATATACAATCAGAACAAAAAAAAAAAAAAAAAAAAAAAAAAAAAAAAAAAGGCAAAGTAAACTATAAATAACATCAAGTGAAAATAAATAAAACTTAAAAATGAAAACTGAACACAAAGCATTGAAATTTGCATCATAAACATTACCAAATATCTGTATTTCTATTGCTCACGAAACAGTTATTGAAATAACGATAAAAAATAAATACTTACTTGTTGTAAAAGTGGATGCTCCTTCCTATCTTCAACTTCAGAGGGTGAATTGTTAAGTATTAAACTTATACACTGTTCAACTTGGCTATGTAAAAAATTGTTCCATATATATTTAAAATATAAGTCCTAGAGGTTAAAAAAAAAGTCCAAGTCAGCTTTAAAAAAAAAAATTCAACTGATAATATAAATAAACTCAAATATTATTTTATTAGAGTAGGTATCCTAAATGGTCTTAGTTTACAATGCAAAAACGTCAAAATAGTGGAATTTAATTCCATTTCAACTTCTGATATCCAGTTTATTTTTTTTTAGACTATTTTAATAAAATTAATATATAAACAAAATTTAATCTTTTCACTTTATAAAGATGCAATACTTTCTCATATGTTATTAGTTTTTATTTCAAATCTCTTTAAATTATGTCAGTATTTCAATAATGGTTGGCATGTTTTTTTTTAAAGTTAACAATTTCATAGATGTTATTAAAAATTGTTCTACAACCTGTCTTTTTACACGGATGCTCATCAATTTGGTGGGTATAAGATACAGTTGGAAGCTGTCTTCCACAAAAATTTCTAAATGGAAAACTTTACTAGATGAAATACTATAAAAATTCAACACTTAATTTTTTTTTTTTTTTTTTTTTTTTAAAATCAGCAACATAACCGGTGGTGACATAAACTGATCATTTTTGGTTTTCCTTAGCTGAGAGAATTAGACATTAGTTATAATTTTCTTATAACCTAACATGAGGAATGGGCTTAATGTTCTATAGAATCAACAGATTGCAAGAAAGAATATTATAGTACTTATTTGTGTTAAGGGTTCTGTGTAAAATATTTACAATTCATTCATTTTTTTTTAGAATAGAGATTGCTAATAAAGTTGTTTTATTAGAAAACTAATAAAGTAATTTTTAAAAAAAAATCATGTTAAAGTATTTTCTAATGCCAATTAGTTATAAGATCTTATTTATAGCAAATATTGACCTATTTTTCATTTAATGTTTTAGTCTAAGTGGGGGGGGGGGAAAGCCTGGTACCCTCTGTAGTTAAGATTCTTTATTATAGTAAAAAAATAATTTTCAATTTACATTAAAGTTTAAAATAATGCAAATAATGTTTTAATGAATCACAAATAACTTGAAAAGCCATGACAACAAATTAAAAATTATTATCTAATGGGTAAAGGAATTAAGAAAAAAATATAGAAAGTAGTGCACAACCTTTAAAATTAGATAACTTGAGAAAAATGCAAATTTATAACAGTATGAATTTTTTAACAAGATTTGTTGGGTTTATCTTTTTAAATATAGTTTCAATGCTGATATCTATATTAAGAAACTGTTTTCATATTGTACATTAAAAATGTGTAAGTCTGTAAAATGCATATATACATACCAACAAAACACCAATGGTCCCTGAATTGGCTAATTCAACGTTAACACTGTGTGAATTTGTTTGAATCAAAGCTGTGATCAGTTTGGCAATCTGAAGTCTTGTATTTCCCAAAGGAGGTTCCAGAACACCAATGGTTGTTGGCATTGCACAATATCTAGGCTGAAAATGAAGTATATTTTATCAGATGAGATTAGTGGGTAAAAATTATGCAAAAGCATCTCTGTAATCCAAGGTATAAAATCACAACAATCTTAACATTGACTTCATTCTTTATTTTCTATCTTTCATTTTTATAAAACATATCACAAGTCCCATACTCCACAAAAATTGTCCTCACCTGTACTGCAGCCATAGCCCATTCCTTTTCAGGCTGGTAGTGAATTAAGTTTTCCTTCTCAGACTGGTTTCCACATAGACAAGAGAACCTGATCAGCCCATTTAACCCATAGCGGGTTAGAGATAAGATATCAATCTCTTCTCTAGAACAGATAGATTGATATGTTTCCCAAGGGTATTTGTGTAAAATAAAATTGAAATTTGGCTGTAGTTTTAACTTGGCTCACTGATTTCATTTTTCAGTTCACTAACCATTACACTACCTGCACAGCTAATCAACATATAATAGGATTATTGTTAGGTTATAGAGTACAAGTTTCACACATGATATATATTGGGCTTTATGTATTAATGAGCGTCATAAATTTCTAAGTAATTGAAAAAATTTTCATATTTTAGGAAATTTCTAATTTTTTTCCTTTTATAAATTTTAGTAATTTGATACTCTTTTAGCAGATACAGAATTGGCATATATCCTTTAGAACTTGTAGAAGTTCATTTTATAAATACTTTTGATATTCTGTTGTATTTGTGCTAAAGATCCTTGAATGTATTAATGTCCTTTTATGAACCAACATATTAATATTCCCCATATTTCTATATTATATTCAGTAGCAATTCCTGTAAAAAATTCTGAACTGTAGAACCTAGTTCACCATTTTAAAATTAGTGTGTAATACAATTTTAATTGTTTCTGCACTATATAAAATATGAAAGTGTTAGCATCATTATTAAACAACATTTTAACAGAGGGAGAAGAGTGAGGAGAAAAAAAAAGAGGAAGAAGCATTAAAGGTCCAGCATATTCAAGTTATAACAACCTTCTGATGAATGCAATAAAATATATCAAGTTAAAACTCAAATCCAATTTTAGATAATACCAATGATTTTGTTTAGTTTGAAAGTTACACACCACCAGAGAATTCTGTTTTTAGACAAGGAAAAATAAATAATATTTTTAGCAAAAGCACCAGAAACTTAGCATTATATATATATATATATATATATATATATATATATATAGATAAAATTTAAAAGCAACACATCATTAAAACATTTTTATTTGTATGTGGCCTTATTTTAGTCATGCAGTCTGTTGCTGTTGCCAACTGCTACCATGTTTTCATTAAGTTATTTTTAGTTTTCATAGCAATTCAAAAAGAATTATATATGAAAATGTTAACAGACATTGTTTCCTTTTAGTGTATAAATAATTACTAAATGAGGTAGCTTTTAATGACAAATTTAGTTACACTAAGTGCACAAAGATTTCGTAGACAGCAAATTCAAATAGAAAATATTTTTAATTAAAAAAGTTGAGATTTTCAAGCCATTTTAATAAGGCAAATATTTAAAAAAATAAAAAAAAAATTTAAAAGCATGTTTTTCAAGAAATGTGCTTAGAAAAAGAGAACAAGCAAAACAAAGTGTCACATAATTAATTCTAGAATGTTACATGTATTCATGAGGACACAAAAATGTGATTAGAAGAGACTATAAGCAGTAATGATTACTTATGCAAATAACTAAATTCCAAGTCCCAAGAATGTTTGATAAGTTTAATTTATATCAAATTATCACAGACATGATAAAAATAGATTAAATATTAAAGTAATATGCTGAGTAGGAGATCAGAGATAAAAGATAATGCTTTATATAATGTAAAAATGAAAAAGTAAATGTAATTTATAAATTTATCATACGATTATTGAATACGATGAATAATTCTGCATATTTTTTATTTTAACTTTTGATTTTTACATCTGAAAATTTTACTTCAAAATGCATTATAAATTCATGCTAAAATCACCATAAAAATATACACTTATTCTACAAACAGAGCAAAAAAAAAAAAAAAAAAAAAAAAAATCTCAATTAATAAGACAAACCTTTGGGGGATTTTGTAAAAGTGAATGGAAGTCCTTAATCCTGGGAGCTATAGCTGAAAGAACATTGTTGATTCCTTGTGTCAATCGTTCCATATCCAAAGGAGTCCTCTGATCAAGTTCCCCTTCAAAACTACAAAAACAAAAATTTTAAATAGAAGACACACAAAGGAAGGATGGAGTTACAAGTATTTCTAGTATAAAATGATATATATTTCATTGTTTAAAATTCTAAGTAAATGTTACAGGTTAAAATTTTAATCTTTTTTTTGTGGATGATAACACAAATTTATATTTAAACTTAAAAGAAAAGAAAAGAAAAAAAAAAAAAAAAAAAAAAAAAGTCTTTATTTGATCAAAAAAAAAAAAAAAAAAAAAAAAAAAAAAAATCAAAGATTACTGAAATCTTTAAAAAGGTCCCATCTCTTGATACAAACTTACAGATAAATCACAAATCTTGACCAATAGGTAAGTTTTTATTAACATATTTCATATCTGTAAAAACAGTTATAATTGGTTGATATTCTATGCTTTTTAATGAATATCAACATTTCTATAATGCATACCAGTATCTTCTCTTCCATTATGTTTAGTCCCTAATAAAAATGTAAAAAGATGGGAAATTATTATTTTCCCAATATATTTTTAAAAAATTCTATTGGCTGCTACTTTATTTGTTGAGTTAAGAAAATAAAATGTGAAAAATATAAAAAAATATTACCCTTGTTTCTTGACATCTAGTAGCGTTTGTATCACAAGAAGACCATTGACAATGACAGATTCATTTTTTTCCCCATCCAATATGTTGTACAACAAGCGGCAGACAGTGGATTCACTGTGAGAGAAAGCAAAAATTTAATATTTCTAGTCAAAAAGCAGAATTTAGATAATTGAGATTTGAGTTATTTAGCTTTATTATCTGATACTATTATATATTTGGATGACTGTAGAAAGCAAAGAAAAGCTGAAAATTTGAAACTACTGTAGTTTTTAACTTTTTATCCACAAAAACGTAAAGATATTAAAAAGATACTTACCATTCAACAGTAACCAAAAGCGGATCTGATTCAGCCTTATCCTGAAGTTGGGACATCTGCTCACGGCCTATTCGTACTATATCACAAAGGGACTGAGCTGCATTTGTATGAACCTTATAAGAGAAAATGGCGAAATGCTGAGGGATTATGTACATAGTTTTCAATCTTACAGATTATTATTGATCCTCACAACACTAATTTACTGAAGTGGGTGTGACATGTATCTTGCCAAAAAAAAAAAAAAAATTCTTACTGAGGGGAGAGGGAGATTCTTTGCACCAAACTTTTATAGTTTTGGATGTTGTAAAATATAAATTGTACAACTGAATTTAAACCACTAGTTAATGAAAATTACATTTCAAATAAGATTTCCAAAGAAATTTGTTTATGGTAGAGATTCACAAACAATTGAGATTCAGTAGCAATAAATAGTAATTTTTTTTTTTTTTTTTTAAATATTATGCTTATTATGATAAATATTATCCCATCACAATTTTCATAAAAGTAGATCACTTGAAACAAGAGTTGTATTTTTTTAAAAGCAAGACTTGTTTCAAAATATAGATATAGGTTTGGTAACTTGAATATTTTCATAAGGCTTACAGATAAGGTTTATAAAATATACAATAAATTTGAGAGCTAAATTTAATAAAAGTATTATTCACAATTGTCATTCAAGTGTTACGTATTTACTATAAAATGAAAAATATCACCTTTTCAGAACAGTTAAATGCATTTTTCTGTTAATTTCATTTATTATTTGTCACCAACAAATAAATGGGATTCTTAACAGTGTGTGAGTCTGCACACATAAACACACACACACACACAGATCTAAGAATCTTAAGTCTTCTTAATAAAACATTTGCATAAACATTTCAGAATTTGAAATTCTTTTTGCATGTATTTTATAACTAAGAAAAAATTTCTTTTTTTAAGTTTTTCCTTTATACATTAGCATAAACCTGGGTTACAAATCTTGTGAGTGTTAAAAAAAAAAAAAAAAAAATTAACTGGATAATTAGAAAGCATAAATTTAAAAGCAGTTTACATGCTGTTTACATATTAAGATAAAAGTAATGAGGTTCATTCAGATAAAACTTGTGAAAACCTGATTTTATTAAATCTTAATAATTCTAAAAGATAATAGATTTTATTTATTAATCCAACATTTTTATTACTTTAATTTCACTAGAAATAACATTTAAAGTAACAAAGCAATTCTGAAAATGCAAATAACTAAAAACTAGAAACTAACTAAATAAAAGAAATAGAAAAAATATAATTAAAAGTAGAAAAATATAATTAAAATTACAATGAATACTTACATCTTCATCAATTGTTGGAACAACCTGATCAACAAGTCTTTCCACTAACCTCTGCTCATTTAACCACTATAAAAGAAAATGAATACATTAAATTTATTCTCAAATACAGGTGAGAAAATGATGTTAGACATTTCATTTAATAGAATAACACATTTTTAAATGTTCAATATTTATTTACTCAATAATGTCCTACTACTAGAGCATTTTAATAATAACATGAAATGAAGTCAGAAGGGAATGGCAGCCTCTCCACATTCCCAATTAAATAATTATCTTATTTAGATGTATTTTTTTTTAAATTCCAACTTACATATAAAGTGAAAAAAGTTAAAGCTCATTTTGATTAAGCAATTGACTAAGTTTTATTTTGGCTTTAAAGTGTATATTTCTAATCTTAGAGTAAAGATGTTATTTCATTAAACAATGCCAATTTCATTAATAAATAAATAAACAGTATAGTTAATAAATGATTTTTTAAACACAAGTGGAAATGATTTCCAAGATTATTTCAGATGATTTGAGATTCACGTTTGAATCTTATAAATCTAAAACAAATCGGAAATTTGAACTTTATTTTCAGTGTTTTCATTTGTATTCCTAATCAATTATCAAAACCATTACCTGCAACACACACACTAAAGTTACTTTTGAATAGAAATCCACTTCACAGAACTAAATTGCAAAAACATGTCTTAATTAGATGCATTGTATGAATTTGAAAAGGAAAACACCCTTTATTTTCAGTTGAAAATATAATCTTTAAAAGAATTTAAGTTTCTTTGCAGGAAACTAGGTAAATCTATCAAGTGGTTCACCAAGAGATTTTGTTAGATGAAAGCATTGAAAAAATGATAAGCAAGCCTTTATTATATTTGTAACAGGTGTTAGGGTTTTAAACGGAGTTACTCATTTCCAACAATGATAGCATATTTAAAGTGTGTTGTTTTTTGAAAAGTAGATTTGTATGTATTGATCAAATGAGGATTCAGTTCAAGAGGAATAATATGAATAATCACCTTAATATGGCCATCTATCACTAACAAGCCAATTGTTATTTAGACTTATCCTTTATCAGTAACTTGAAATTGTGTCAAGTACAGAGGTCAACCCTATCCACCAAAGGAATTTGAAAAAGGCTTTACTGACTTATCACAAGTTTAATAAAAAAGAAAAAAAAATCTTAGGCACCTAGAATATGTATATATCTAATTCCATATAAATAAAATAATGTTACCTGTATCATTTCCACTCTGAGTTCTGGGGATTCTATACAGGTTATCAATCGTAAGAGGAGGTCCATCATAGCTGATGTTCCAATATGTATCAATAAAGTTCCAACAAAATCTGACTTTGATTTAAGAAACTCAAATATCTAAAGAGAAAGAAAAAAAAAAAAAAAAAAGCATTTAGTTATTAAACTGGTATTCCAATAAAAGCTTTAATGTGCATGACATATGCATATAAAATTTTTCACTCAAAACTTATTTTCTTTTAGTATAATTTGAAGCAAATATTTCATAATAAAAACAATATTAAATGGTAAATTTCTAGTGTAGTTATGTGCAAAATGTGAATTACAATTAGCAATTTAAACAAAATATTTTCTTGTAGATATTAAAATACTGAATGAATATGAACTATAAAGTGACTAATTCAAATCTAAATGTTGTCAGATATGTAATTATCATTGGCAGACCTTAGTAGAAGTTTAATTTATAAATGTCAAATTGATCTAATTATTCTATAGCATATAAATAACATAGGTAGTGGCAAATAAGTTAAATGAATTGTCAATATTTTATCACTTTTTTTTTTTGTAAAAATTTAAGTTAACTCCTTGGCATGTCAAATATACAGATTTCCTAAATATAACTTTGAATTGTGCAAGTTATGCATTTTAAATAATGAATCTTTCATGAGACAGTATTATGAAAGATCTGCAGTATGTTCACATATTACTTGATCAGAAATTACCAACCAAAAATTGAAATGTCCTTTGTTTATTATAAAAAGAAAAAATAAATTTAACTTATTCACCTACCATTTCACTTTTTCGTGCTATGAGGAGCCCCATCACCTTACTGACAAAACTAGCCAGCAATGGATTAAGTGGACCTTTGGACCCCAAAAAACTGTACAATTTATTTATGTAGGTATCATCTCCAGCTAAGCGGTCATTTATTTGAGTTACATCACATGTCAATACTTCACATGATGTATTAGGATATCTGAAATGAAAGATACATAAAAAAGATTTTTTAATAAGTTGTGAATAATTTCAATAATTTTATCTGTATCAAAATATTTTTTCATTTTTAGACAAAAGCATTTAATCTAAAGTACTTAAATTTGTAAAAATTAACCAAAATTTCAGGTATATTTTAATAAATGATTGCAGATAAATTATCAGCAATTAGTTGCTTATACTTACACAATCCAGTTTTTAAATTGTCAAAACAAAACATCAACACTTATCACTAAAATGTTTCATATTAATTTTGCAGTCAACAATTCAAAGTTCATTACAATGAAATATTTGAAAAAAAATATGCCCCCCCCTAATTTTTTTGTGTTAAACATAGAAAACCTGGTTTAATGGTAATGCTGCATAAAACTTGGTTTGTATCCTTTTGTTAGCAACCAGTTAATAATAAAGATTATTTTGCCAATTATCTGCTTATAAAGGTAACAAGTTAACAAATTAAGAATTAACTAAGGAAAGTTACATATAATCACATATATCTTGATTTTACTTTCACTAAGTTCCATTTGGATAAGAAGGGTTTTTATTTTATTTCATTCAAAATAATTCAATTATTTTTAAGTGTTAACACAATGCACATAGAGTAGACATTTTTAATACTAAAGTTTAGTAGTAATAGTATAGTGACAGCAGCAATATTAAGTTCCTCATTCATTTTCCAATTTATACTTAGTCAATTACAAACATTTGCTAGTAACAAGAATTTTCAAATTTTAATACCTGCAAAACTATTTTCTAAAAATTAGTTTACCTTTTTAATACTACAAAACAGAGAGGATGAATCAGATATTTTAGGACAAACCTTTAGTTGGGCATGAATGGAGGATGGCATGATGTAGGTACCACCAAAAATCTTCTAAAAGAGCATACCATGATGAAAAAAAAAAGCCCCAAATTTAATAAAAATGAAGTTTTATCAAAAATGTTTATGCTATTATTAAGAGGAAAGCCCAAAGTATTCTTATATTAATTTATTAAATTTATTTAATCCTTTCTAGCACAATCAAAATTTTAGTTAAAAATCTGGATTATCTTGTGTCAGGAGGGATGGAATGGGGATGGTATGATGACCAAAGATTAGTATGGGATCAGTAGCATCACTTTTGCAGTAAAAAAACTCATTGATTTGGAAATTCTTGCAAAAATCAAATAATTGTTGGATTTTGATGTCTGTTGATGAATCTGCTGGTGTAATTTTAGAGCCTTAAACTTTGGATTAAAGCATATGTTTTCTGGTAGTCATGAATTTAATCCTTGGGTATATACTCTGGTTCAATATAAGAAATAGACAAGTGACACAGACAAAATGGACTAGAGAGAATTAACTGATAGAAGATATTCCCTAAGCATGCAAAATAGAATAAAAACAATTTACTGCTGTGGTTTGAATAAAGGGGTCAGTTCAAAATTCCATGGAGGTTACTGAGTACAAGATGTATATGAAGAAGTCTGGAGAGTACAATGGGTGAAATGTCATCATAATGAACAAACTAATCTGAATGGAAAAGGCATATATCATTGCTTTGCTTCTCTTTATGCCAGATGTTCAAATCAGGACAAAGTAGTTTTATCTGTGGTTAAGTTCTATATACACTACTTGTTCTAGGACTAGTGTTTGAACTCGGGTAAAGGGGGGAGGGAAGAAAAAAAGAAAAAAAAAGATACAATCTTTCTAACTTTCTTCCTAATCTGGAATCTAGTAGCAAACTAATCTAAGCTTAGTCAACAGTTACGATGTCACTGTTTTATTTATTTTTATGAGTATATACTTGCTATTTTTTTTTTAAATTTTGTTTTTAAATTACTGTTAACTTATAATCCAGTTTCTGCACAGTATTGAAAACTTACAAGTAGAAGAATCTATATTACTATTATGAAAACTTGCATAAGCATAGGTTACCATGCATATAGAATTTAAAATTTGGATTAGGAAAAAATTAGTTGGCAAAACTTTATTACATATAACAGGTGTGCTGGTTTAGAAGTTAACTTTCTATGCACAAAAGAGCGTTCTTCCAGTCCCTTTAGACTAGGTACCTCCAAAAATTCACTAAAAAAAAAAAAAAAAAAAATCATACCATAATGAAAAAAAGCCCCAACTTGATAAAAAGCAAAGTTTTATCATCAAAATCTTTGCTATTATTAAGAAGAAGAAAAAAGTATTTCTGACTATTTAGTTACATTTTTTTAATTCTTTCTAGTATGTTCAAAATTTTTGTTAAAAATTTAGTTTTCCTTGTGTTAGTAGCTGAACCAAAGATTAGTATGGGAAATTTGTCATTTTTTTTGTGGTAAAAGACGTTGCTTTGGAAATTCTTGCAAAAGTCAAATAATTGTTATATTTTAAGGAAATTCAGGACTTATTCACAAATGAATGGAAAAAAAAAAAAAAAAAAGAAAATCTTGGTTATATATATTTTTCATCTGTTACCCGCACTTATTCAATTTTATGAAATTTTGAAAAGTTAAAATTTCACAACCTTCATATTTATATTAGTTAAAAGCAAGACTCCTTGGAGAATTTAAATCAATTTGTTTTTGTCAAACAGAAACACCATTTACCAACATTTGTTCTGAATTGTAAAATAAAAAACGCAATAAGACTATGGCATTATTTAATTAGAATAGCTTTTAATTGCTTTTATAAATTAAGGACACTACTGAGTTAAGAAAAATTTTTTTTGATAAGTAATGAATTTTTACAAGAATGGTTTTCATATTTTTTAAATTTTAATTAGGATAATTTATTAAGTTTTAAATCTTAAAATTCTGTAATAATTTCACCCTTTTAGATGATATTATTAAGTGAAAACTATTTACTAATCAAAAATGGAAAAAACTTAATACAAATGATCAAAAACCAATATTTTTTAAAAGGATTTTGAATTTTTTGTATATGTATAAATGTACCGATTTTTGTAAGTATGGGTGACCATGCATGACATTATCAGAAAATAATATCGATAATGATAGTAAATTTGGAGCCAACATTTCTAAGATTCAATAAAGCATTAGAATATGGAGAATATTTTCCAAAATTTTTAAGATTACTGAGTACTTAAAAATGTGCTAAAGTCATTTTCTTCAATTATGTTTTACAGATAAAACCTACATAGAACAACATCAGGCTATTAGCATGTCAAACACCTACTGTCAGGTTAAGTTTTAGAAAAGTATATTTTATCTTTGGAAGATACTTTTTAATAAAGAGAATTACATTGTGATGAAAGGCAATGAAAAAGGGCACTAATCAGCTATTTTATCCAAAAAAAAAAACAAAACAAAAAAAAAAAAAAACAAAAAAAAGAAGGAGGAAGTTTATTATAAATATTAAATTTAATCTATTAGTGTGAAATTAAAACTAAAATAAAACCTTTAAGAAAGATTTTTCATTTTTAAACCTTACGTATTGCATTTTTTGTTACATGTTTCATAGCATGTGCCAAATACTAATATTTTCATTTTCTTTCAGATGTATCAAGAGTATTAATATGGAAGCTTCCAATTTGATAGAGGTAATGAAAATCACCACTATGCTCATGGCACTAGCCATTAACAACTTTGGGGATAGCAACTTTCAAGAAACTGGTTATGTACTCCAAAGTCAAGAATGTGTTCAAAATTTCTAGTGGGAAACAAGTTACCTGTAGTCAAAAGAAACACCCTAAGAAGCCAGATATTGTAAGGATGGCCAAATTTGTCCAGCAGATCCAGGACATCTCCAACCAAGAGTTTAGCAAGCTAATGAAGACTATTGCTGAGCAGCTCAAGGTGGCAGAATCCATTATCAGACATGCAGTGCACGAGGATATTATTCCTACAGTAGCTATGACGACTATGTGATCAGAGTAAAGCAGTTGCTGAACAAGTTAAAGCACTTTGTAGTGTCTGGCATGCTTTGGTCTTACTTCAATAAGAAAAACTTTAGTCAGGACCAGAAGGTGAATAGGAGGAATGACAAATGGTATAATGTAATGTTGCTCCACTTCTTCCCACAAGGTGTCAGTGTCAATGCTATTGCTTACATTGACATGTTGGACACTGTACTCAAGTCCTGGATTGAGGGGATGACTTAGGAATGGATTCAACCAACTAACACATGGCCCAGGATTGGTTGGCCAATAATTTTCACTATCATTTTGTTTCAACATGTAGCCTCTTAGCTCTTTTGATTAAAATCCTATAGGCTACTACATTTGTAGCATCATCAAAGAGATCAACTAGCAGTTTCACAATACCAAAAATTTGTTGAAGGCCGTCATTATGGATGTGATGGCCAACATGAACTCTAACCAAATGAACTTGGTGTGAGATTGCTGGAAAATGAGCATAGCATGATAATAATGGCATTAAACTTGACAAAAACAAAATTTCATCGTCAAAATGTTTATGTTACTATTAAGAGGAAAGAACAAAGTAATTTTTAATTATTTTTTAAATTTTTTCTGTCTTTATTAGAATATTCTAACTTTTGTCTAAAAAATCTTGTTTCTCTTCATCAGCAGAACTATTAGTAAATAACATAGTAAATTTTTTGTGCATTTTTTATGATGGACATTAATTTTAAAAATCTTGCAAAAATAAAAATAATTGTCGGATTTTAATGAAACTTTCAGAAACTATTCACAAATGATGGAACTTATGTTTTCCTTTTTTAAAGTCATGGCAAAAATATCATTTTCTCATATGTATTACCCCCTAACTAATTTTACGAAAACTCTATAATTTCAATTTTGGGCAGATTAGTGATTATATTAGTTAAAAGTACAAGGCTCTGAGGAAACCAAATCATTTTTTTTTTTTTTTTTTTTAGTTGGACCAACTCTACCTGAAAATCATCTCTGATTTGTAATATACAAAACTCAATAAAAGTTTTTAATTTCAAAAGTTTTTAATTTAATCTTTTTGCTTTCAGGCAATATTGTCCATGTTCATTGAAATAAATAAATAATTTTTTCAATGAACATGAACAATATTGTCTGAAAGCAAAAAGATATTTCGATGAAAAATGAATTTTTAAAACAATTACTTATTTCTGAAATATTTTATTATTTTTACATTTAATGTTGTTAATTCTTCTAAAATTAGGGGAAAGTTTGTAAAATTTAACAAATGTTATTAAGTAGATATATATTTGCAGATTATAATTTCCAAAGCTTCTTACAAGCTAATGAACACCAGTATATAAAAAAATACAATTTGTGTCAATAATATAACTGCAAAACAAATCTATGGAAGACCGGAAGTATCATATGTGCAATAAAAAAAATGTCACGTGGATTGAGTGGCATCTTTTTCATCATTTTCTCTTTTTTTTTTTTTTTTTTTTAGTGAGCTCATGGAGGTACCTAAGTTAATCTTATTTGAAATAAATATTAGTTACTTATAGCATAAAAAACCAATATACAAGCATTTCTTAACGATGGGTCCCATCTTTCTTTGATCTTTATTGATTTATTGAGAAGCTCTCAAGGTGATGATAGCTGTTATGGATGACCAGAAATGACAAATTTACAAAATCTAAGTGAACTCATTTTTTTTTTT
Organism: Acanthosepion lycidas; assembly: GCA_963932145.1. Lineage (NCBI taxonomy): Eukaryota > Metazoa > Mollusca > Cephalopoda > Sepiida > Sepiidae > Acanthosepion > Acanthosepion lycidas. Next base: position 41,453,087 of record OZ010602.1, read on the forward strand.
TTTTTTTTTTTAAAGTTTTAGTAATATTTACAAATTAAGATATTTTCAGCAATTATTTAATATTTTATTGACTTTTAGTTAGGTTTCAAGAAGCTTTATGAAATTTACATTTTGTCTCTAGGTTCTTAAGTTTACTACCTTAAACAAAAAATTAATTAATTGAAGTATATTATGAGTTTTTTAAACTTTGATTCATAAAGGTACATTTCACTTAACGATATCATCAGACTGCCATCTTGAAAGCAATGAAGAATTTTAAACAATTTTTGAACTATTATATTATTATATTTAAAATGAAAAAAAAAAAAAAAAAAAAAAATGAAAAAATTCTTGTAAAAATTCATTATTCATCAAAAGTTTTTTGTTTCCTCAGACAATAGTGTCCTTAATATAACTTATTTACAAAAGCAATTAAAAGTTTTTCTAATTAATGTCATAGTTTTATTGCATTTTTTATTTTACAATGATTTTCTTAAAAGAAAAATTTCAAAAATAATTTCATTAATTTTTTAATGTCCTTAAAGTTTCATTAAAATCCAAGAATTATTTGAATTTTGCAAGAATTTCCAAATCAATTGTTTTTCACAAAAAAAAAAAAAAAAAAAAAAAAAAAAAAAAAAAAAATTTTTTTTACAATGCGCTACAAAGGAGTTAAAAATTTCAAAAAATAATAAAAAATACTTTGGTCTTTCCTCTCAATAACAAAGATTTTGATGACAAAAAACACCAACTCAATAAAAACAAAGTTTTGTCATCAATAAAAAACAGCATAGCCTGATAAAAAAAAAAAAAAAAGAAGCCTTTTCTCATCATGCTATGCTGTTTTTTATATGACCAAGTGAAGGTACCTATTTAAATTCAAGAAACTTTCATCTCACACACACACACAAATTTTGCATTATTTTGTGCATTCATTTCAAACTCCATGCATTGCAAAGTAATCAGGTCAAGTGAAGCTTCTGCGCTGCATGACTACTCGAGGCAAACGTATATTAACAAATCCAGTAATGGCAATCGTGTACGCAACGAGAAAGAAGTCAAACTTATATTGTCCATAACTTCTAAATGGTAATCGAGCACAATGTTTTAATGTTATTTTTGAAGTAAGGAGGCAATTTCACACCAGAATGGTACATTCTCAATACTGGGGTCTTATACTGCAAATTAACCCAATTATTTGATATTCATTCCGCCCCCTTAACAATACATTAAAGTTGTTAAAAGTTAGTGAGAAGAGTTTTTTTTTTTTTTTTAAAGCGGTGGTGTTATTAAATAGATATTTACAGATCATAAATTATAAAGCTTATTACAATCTGCAAACTACCAATATGAACAAAATTGAATGTAACATTGTTTTTGTGTCTATAAAAATCGATTATTTCAAACGTACGAAAGTCTGTATGAAGCATGGAAAAAAAAAAAAAAAAAAAAAAAAAATTTCAAATGGTTTCAAACTGTCACTCACATTTCTTCACAAAATAACTGATCTTCATCTGATTTGATATGTGCTTGAAACTAAAAAAATCTTGACCTAGAGTGGAGACAGAGAAGCGACCCAGTAGTAGCAGCAACATTACAATATTTGGAAAAGCTAACTAGCATTTTATTTTTATACCTATTTCATATTTCAATTTTGTGTAGTGTATTTATTGTTTTCAGTGAGTCTTATTTGAATAAAAGGATTGAAAGGGTATTGCACCTTACAAGCTTGTTCTGCAAAATCAAATGTTGAATTTAGACAAGTACTGTTCTCAAATGAACTGATTAAAAGTGTCTAGAATTGGCCAAATGGAGTGATGCATAGTCAGATTCACACCTCTTTGCAGAAGTTGGGATAGCTTGCATGGGATATTCTACTACATTGCACCTCCAGATTATCACTTTTCAAAAACTATTGTTCACCCAATACAAGCCCCAAAAGCTACTCAAGGTAGAACATTAGGGAATGACATTTTTGAAAGTAGATAACAGTTAACATTACCACTCATTTTGATCCCTATTCTCTGGAAAACACTTCTACCAGAAAGATGCCAAATTCTGGGAAGATGGGAAAAATGAGATATATGGAACAAAATGGTACAAATATGGTTGAATAAATCTATGTACAAATATCTAAATAGTGTAATTGAATACTAAATCAAGCAATTATATTCTTCTGAAACAACAAAATATTTAATCAAAAGGAAAATTATACAAGTGATCATGTCAAATTAGAGAATATCATTGATCTGCACAGTTAGGAAAGGCAAAAAAGATTTGAATTAGTTTGAAATCAAATTTCACAGAAAAGTAACTTCAGTACAAAATCTGTTATGGACAGTATCATATAAGAGAAATAAATATTATCAGATATTTTATTATAAATAAACTATTTAAAATATTTTTTTTATTTAAAATGTTACATTTTAAAAACTCCATGATTTAGAATATTCTTACCTATAGCGTAGTTTCTCTTCAATATCTTCTGATGGTTCTTGAGTAACCATATTAACCATCTCTCCCAGGTTATCGGGACGGATAAGGCTAAAAATCAAAATTGCATACATCAGTCCATAAATATAAAAAAAATGTCCTTATTAAATTTTTATCAAAAGATTAAATGTTCTGTAGGTAAAACCTGAAAACTTCAGATTGAAATATGAGCGATTGACATTTTCTTCCTTTTTGCTGTCACTATTGGTAATTCTAAGATAAAAGGGAAATAAAACTGAAAAACCTTTTAATATTTTAAAACTTCTCACTAAATATTTAACTTATTATAAAGAAAAAAAAAGTATAATAAATGTTCCTAAAGATACTGTTTATCAGTTTACTATTCTTTATAGAATGTAACACAAATATTCTAACGATGATAAAGTATTGTATTCTCTATAATGCAGATGAATTTTTCTACATAAATGGACATTTTAAAAACAGTGTACAAAGATTTATATTTTTATAAATACAAATAACAAAAATAATTTAAATAAGCATTAAAATAACTTCCAAACTTAATTTAAAATATGCTTTTTCCATATTTCTCAAGAGTGTAAATGAAAAATATTGGCCTAATTTTAAAAAACCTGCCTCAAATGCACACTCTCATTGTATTGAATACTGAATACAACTTACAAGTCAATGAGCTTCTTGTGTCTAGCCTTGCATTCTTGAAGAATATCATCTTCATCGAGAAGTTCTTGCAATGTGACATCCTAAAAACAGGTAAAACAATTGCAAAATATTCTGTAGCATCTTATCACATGAAAAAAAAAACAAAAATAACAAAAAAAAAACAACCCCCCACCCCCAAAAAAACAAAACTACATTTTATTGATAAGACAGAAGCCTATCATGTTTACATTCTTTGACTTCAATTTTAAAACATTTATAATTCTGATGCTACATTTAATAACAAATTATCAGATATAATCTAAATAAAATCAGGTCAAATTTCAAAATTATTCATACCTCTCTCTCAAGTATTGTGTCAATATGAGTGGATGACAGGAGATTGAACTTCCAAAACATGTCTCAAGTATCTATATTAAAATAAAAATGAAACAATTACAAAGACACTGCTCTTGTTATATACAAGAGATCATAAAAATACTTTTCACCAAATAGAAAAAAAAGGCATATATGCATAAGCAGAAAACTCACTGTTGAAAAAATATGGACCCAAGTTTATCACTTTAATTTTCATGAGCATGTTAAATTACACCCTTTATCAATCCCAAATTTATAACTGATGGTTCTTAATCTTGCTAATCTACTCAGAGAGAATGGATACAAAAGCTATATTACATTTCCAAATTTTACAAAGTTATTTTAAGACATTTAAAAATTGTTTCCATTAAGACTTTTACAATATTAAAGGAGAGAGAAAAAATAGCTTAAGAATGAATGAAATTGTAGGAAATTTTACCATTCTTAAAGCAGGTCAGTATCAGACAGTTAAGTTTCCTCCCATAACTTAACCTTACTAGTGAACTATAATCCCATTAACTGGTTTATCCTATTAAATCTTGCAAACACAATATTTCCTGAATTTTTTTTTTACTAGTTGATTTGATCCTCACTAGAAAATCTAAAATAGTAATTTAGGATTAACATCAGAGTATTAAATGCTTATTGATTTATTGTTGCCAAATACTGATGACTGTCACAATAATTACTCCTATTTGACTTAATATACATAGTTAACCATTTTAAATGTTTTATATCATTCTACAATGTTGCCCATTTATATTTTAATTAAATTAACTTAAATTTTTAGGTAAAAATTATGTGGTATATTGTTCAAGTATTAACTGAAACTGTGAGTAAAAAAAAAAACAAACAAAAAAAAAAACAAAACAAAAAAAACAAAACAAAAAAAAACAAACAAACAAACTTGTTTTTACTTTTAAAAAGGTATAACAAAGACAGTAATTTTAATGAGCAAGTATGAGTACCATACTATAATAGTACACAAGGTTTTGTATTAAAAACAGCAACAATAAGTTTCCCTTAAAAAATCATTCAAAATCAGATTTTTTATCACTAATATTAAGAATGATTTTCTTCTCTCTTTTTTAATAAAATGTGAGAACTCCTTAACCAATCTAGCTCTAAGTAAATATTTTAGAAATACCAAAGTTGTAATGCAATAAAAATCTTATGGATTCAAGTATGAATAGGTATATTCAATAACTCACTGAAAAAATAGCATAGCATGATGCAAAAAGGTCCCAAACTTAATAAAAACAAAGTTCTATCATCAAAATGTTTATGTTATTAATAAGAGGAAAGACCAAAATATTTAAAAAAAATTTTTTAATCCTTTCTAGCATGTTTGAAATTTTGGTTAAAAATCTTGGGATTTTTTTTTTTTTTTTTAAATGTCAGTGGTCACATAATATTTAGCATTATTTTTTTCGCATTTTTTTTTTAAGTTGAAGACATTAATTTTCAAACTCTTTCAAAAATCAAATAATTGTCAGATTTTAATGAAACTTTCAGAACTTATTCAAAAATGAATGAAATTATATTAGAAAGTTTTTTTTTTTTTTTTTTTTTTTTTTAAAGAAAGTCATGGTAATTTTTTTTTTCATGTATTACCGACCCTTCTTAATTTTATGAAAACTTGAAAATTCAACTATGTGTACACTATTTACATTGCTCGGACTATCATCTATGTGTATTTGTATCTAACAATTATTTTAATTAAATGCAGAAGAATGAATATAAATCAATTTTTTTGTAAATCAAAAAGTGTTTCTAGTCAAAATTTAGCTCTGAATTGTAAAATACAAAAACCAATAAAACTAAGACATTATTTAATTAGAAAAGCTTTTAATGTATTTTATGAATAATATATGTTAAGTACATTGTTTGAAGCCAAAATATTTTTCCAATGAAAAATGAATTTTTACAAGAATTGTTTTCTTTTTTTGTTTCAATTTTAAATATAAAAATGAAAAAAGTAGCTAAATATTTTAAAATTAAGTCTATGTGTCTTTTTGGAAATGCTCTATTTTTACAGATCTTAAATTTGAAAGCTCATTACAATCTGCAAATAATTTTTTTAATATGCCAGAAAATGTATTAAAAATGTTTCCAGCAAAAGTATGGATGCACAATTGAGAAATAATGTTACATTTTAAGAGTTGTTTCACCTGATAGCAAACATCTGGCCTCATAAATTGCATTGCTTTCATTTTGGCTAGCACATGTCAAATTCTCTGACTGACCAGCATTGTCATATTTTCAAATTAAAAAAGAAAAAAAGAAAAGAAAAGGAAAGAAAAAAAAAAAATTTCACTAAGTATTTTTTTCATTTTTTAAATATGCACAATTTTTTTCTTTTTCAGTGAAAAACATATTGCAATTATTATCTTTTTCTTTTTTAGATTAAATTTTAGGGACAGAAACAGTGCAAGCTTTGGACATATCTCTGTTAAAAAAAAGTACTTAAAAAAATTTCAATAAAACATTAGACTTTTGAAAGTATTTAGTTTTTAAGAATTACTTTATAGTTAAATAAGCTGGTTCACTTAGAATTTGAAAATACTGTCACTTCTGTCCTTCCATCCAATAAATTGCCCTGACATTAATTGTTAATACATTGATGTAAATTTCAATTCACACCTCCAAAACCAATCACTACAGTGAGACATGCTTCTCTTCTCTCCAACTAATTTTTTTCTGCTAAAAAATTAAGTAATGTTTATTTCCAATTACATTAAGTATACTTAGGTACCTTCATGAGATCGCTAAAAACAGAGCATAGCAGGATGAAAAAGACACCAAACTTGACAAAAACAAAATTTTAGCGTCTAAATTCTTATATTATTGAGAGGAAAGATCAAAGTTTATTTTAATTATTTTTTAAAATTTTTTCCTTCTTTTTAGAATATTCTAAATTTTGATAAAAAAAAAAAAAAAAAAAAAAAAAAAAAAGAAAAACCCTTTTCTCGGAACTAGTGAAATAACATCAAATTTTAGCACATTTTTTTTTTCTTCTGTATGACATACATTAATTTGTAAAATCTTGCAAAAATAAAAATAACTGTCGGATTTTAATGAAACTTTCAGAAACTATTCACAAATGATGGAAATATATATATAAATATATCATGGCAGAAATTTTTTTTTCATATGTATTACCACCCTCCTAAGTAATTGTACGAAAACTCTATAATTTCAATTTTGGGAAGATTAGTGATTATATTAGTTAAAAGCACAAGGCTTTGAGGAAACCAAATCATGTTTTGTTTTTTTAGTTGGACCACTTCTAACTGAAAATTGTCTCTGAATTGTAACATACAAAACTCAATAAAACAAAAATATTATTTAATTTCAAAAGCTTTTAATTGCTTTTATTTATTTCAATGAACATTGACAATATTATCTGAAAGCAAAAAGATATTTCGATGAAAAATGAATTTTTAAAACAATTATTTCTGAAATATTTTATTGTTTTTACTTTAAATGTTGTTAATTTTTCTAAAATTAGGGAAAAAATTTGTAAAATTTAATGAATGTTAAGTAGATATATATTTGCAGATTATAATTTCCAAAGCTTTTTACAAACTAACGAACAACAGTATATAAAAAAAATACAATTTGTGTCAATAATAACACTGTAAATCAAATCTACAGAAGACCAGAAGTATGTGTGCAATAAAAAAAAGTCATATGGATTGAGTTTCTGTCTAGTATTTAACTTAAATACTAAATTTTTAATACAATTATTTGTTATTTCTTTAATTATAATAGATTTTTACACTTAAGTTGTTAAAATATTATAAAATTAGTTAAAAGCCGCCTTCAGTTTTGTAAATGTCCTTTTGAGATATAGATTTATTTTTGCGAAACACGTGTGGAGAAGTTAATTTGATTTTTCAATTTCAACTGAGAAGGGTACCTACAAGTATCAGTATCATCTTATGAAATTTATATGATCTTATTTTTATATTAATCTCAGTTATGACATTTTTCCATAAATGAAATATCAAAATTAATAATAAAATGAATGGAAATACAAATAACACAGTCAAATGTAATAAATGTACATAAAATTATAGTATTTTATGTACACTTCTGATAAAATTTCATAAGGTACCTATAAATTAATTAGATACCTTTCTTATGAAATATGAAATTTAATCTCACTCTTAACAGTCTTATTGTAATTTCTTTAGAATATATTTTCCATAAAGCATCGTAAACGTAAAGGTGAAAGCTAAGTAAAAAAAAAAAAAAAAAAATAATTAGAGCACTGAAAGTTTTCTTAAAAATAATGAGGTAAATAATTTATTCACTTAAATGTAAATAATTTCACTTTTCTCCTTCCGTAGAACAAATTATCCTCACAGAATCTGTCAATATGTCATTCATCACCTGTCAAGTGATGCGAAAGTTTATGACCGGCTTTGTTTTATTTTCAAATTACATCTTTTCGGCGCAGAAGCTAAGTTAAGCTTTGTTCAAAATATTTTAAATAAATAATAATTTCTGATTTTCTTAAAATAAGTTTTGAAAAAATGATAATTGATATTTAAAAGAATTTCAAAGTGAGATTTCCAGTTTTTTTTATAAAATGGAAAAAAATGGTAAAAAAAAAAAAAAAAAAAAAAAAAAAAAAAAAAAAAAAAGATTTTTAACAAAAATTTTGGACTTACTAGGAACGATTAAAAAATGTAAACAAATACCCCCAAAATACTTTGATTTTTCCTCTTAATAATAACACAAACATTTAGACAATAAAATTTTGTTTTCATCATGTTTGGCGTCATTTTCATCCTGCTATGATGTTTTTAGTGATCTCATGAAGGTGCCTAAGTATACTTTAAATTTTTTAAATTTTCATAAAGTATAATCAAATTTTACAAGATTTTTAAATGGAGAATTTCACTTTTGTTTACAAAGTTGTCAAAAATGGCTGACATGATCGATTTTATGTAAATTTTGTTGGCTCAAAAAAAAAAAAAAAAAAAAAAGGTTTTTAACTATAATTTTGGACATGCTAGGATGGATTAAAAAATTTTAAAAAATATTTTAAAACATCAGGTCATTCCATAAGTTCTGTCCGAATTTTAACTTTTTGTTAAAATGAATGAAATTTAAAGAGTATTTTATAATGTCTGGAGCTGAACATTATTTTTATGTTTAGATGCATTTAAACTGATCACATTTTATTTCAGAGAACAATAAAATAAAATTTTGTTTGATTAAAACCCTGCTAACATGGAAGTACCCAAGAATCATTTGTGGCACATAATGCTTTATGAGTTCAAGATAGGAAACTCAGCAGCCGAAGCGGCTAGAAACATTCACTCAGTTTATGGAGAGGAATGTGCAAATGAAAGAACTTGCAAAAGATGGTTTGCAAAATTCAGAGGTGGAGATTTCACCCTTGAAGATGAAGATCGAACCAGACGTCCAGTTGAGTTTGATGAAAAGCTTCTTGAAGCAGGCCTTGAAGAAAATCCTGCTTTATCAGTTGAGGAATTGGTAGTGGTTCTCACTTCAAACCATACAACTGTTCATCGTCATCTTGAACAACTTGGAAAAGTTCCTATACTTGGAAAATGGGTGCCTCATGAATTGTCTGAAAACAACCTCAAATCCCGAGTTGACATCTGCTCTTCTCTCCATTCTCGCCAACTTGTTTCACCTTTTTTGGATAGACTTGTGACTGTCGACGAAAAATGGATCTTTTATCGAAATGTTAAGCGTCGTAGACAGTGGCTTGGTAAAGGGGAAGGACCCAAGCCACAGCTGAGAAGGGAACTTCATGGGCAAAAGGTTCTTCTTTCAATCTGGTGGGATCGTCAAGGAATAATCCACTTTGAATTTTTACCACCTAATGCAACAATTAATGCTCAAATATACTGTCAGCAATTAGAGCGTTTGAACCAAGCTTTGAGGGAAAAAAGACCTGCTCTAGTGAATTGAAAAGGGGTGATGTTTCATCAGGACAATACGCATCCCCACACAGCAAGAATCACGTCACAAAAGATCGAAGAACTTGGTTGGGAGAAAATTCCTCATCCACCTTATTCTCCCAATCTTTCTCCTTCAGACTACCATTTGTTTCGTACCTTACAGAATCATTTGGAAGAAACAGCTTTTGTAACACAGGAAGAGGTTAAAATTGACATTTGTGAGTTCTTCAAATCAAAGCCAAAAGAATTTTACAGTAACGGAATTAATAAGCTTGTTAATAGATGGAAGGAAGTCATAGATAATCAGGGAAAATACATTGTTGATTGAATCTGTAATCAGATGTAACATTTGGTCACTTGTTTTCTTTATTCAAAATTCGGACAGAACTTATGGGATGACCTGATACTTTGATCTTTCCTCTTAATAATAACAAACATTTAGATGATAAAAAAATTGTTTATCATTTGGGGCTTTTTTCATCAGGGTATGCTTTTTTTTTTTTTTTAAAAGCAAAGTATTGGCTATATCTAAATATAGATCATTGTTATTATAGTTTGATTTACATATATATGCATAAAATACATTTTCAATTTTTTTTAAAAAGCACGAAGTTTATATTGAATATTTCAGAATAAAATATGACAGATTATAACAATCATTTCAGGTTTCAGCACAAATTTATGGTCCAATTACAATTTCTGCATTTTGATCAAAATTTGATTAAACACAAAGCTTGATCAAAGTTAACATAACAATTAAGTTTTTGTTTGAAGAAATTTTGAATTTAAAAAAAAAAAAAAAAAAAAAAAAAAATAATGTAAAAAGAATTTTTCTTGATATTTAGCATTTTGTCATTTTAGGAAATTAAGTTTAAATAAAGTAATATTGTAAACCTCTGTTTAAGTGAGTACTTTTATATACAGGGTGGGGATGCAAAACTTGCATAATTTTGGTATTGAAATAAAAAGCTTTATATTTTATCAATTAGTTTCTTTAAAATACAAATGGCTCCAACATACAAATACAAAATGAAAGAAACATTTTATTTGATATGTCCTCCTTTTTTTCAATTACTGCCTCCACATGCCCCTTGAAACTTCTACAGCTCTTCTCCAAAAACCAGAGGACACTCTTCTCCACCCGGATTTGCAGAAATTCTGTACTTTTTTGGCTGTATGGGCAGGAGCACCATCCTGAGTCCATTCAGAGTTTCTTTCTGAGTAGTTGGATTTGAGCCATGGTAACACATTGTATCTAAGAGTGTTGTAAGGGTCATTCCATGTCAATTCACCAGGGCATTACACTCACCGACACCAAATTACTTGAAATTTGGCACAAATGTTCCCTTCAGGAGTTAGGAAAGTGCACCAAATTATTTTGTGCTAGACTTTACCGTTCCAATTTTAAAGGGTGTGTGTGTATAATTTTCCTATTTTGCCTCTAAATTAAGGCTGCGCAATGTCGCCAAATCTCAGTGTTTCTTAAAAATCAAAGAAAAATACTCCTATATCTTCAATATTTCTGAAATTTGGTATGTAGGGCAAATAAGAAGTGTAGAATCCAAATATCTAACTATTTCAAGCCTATACTTGATAGAAAACTTTACTCACCCAAATACATGACCCCAAAATCAACAACTTTTCACTTATGTAGCATACGGTCAGTCTCAAAAATACACACTCTTCAATTTTCATATCATTTTTTGTTTAACATCTACAATGCCTGCTCAAGTTCACCAAAAATTTTTGTAAGGGTTTTAAGTCTACTTTAGAAGATATGACCCTGCCAAGTTTAGAATTTTTTTCCCCTTTATATGCAGGATTTCCGAGAAAGATTATAATTAAAGACAATCATCCTAATGCTCTATGACCTCTAAAATGTTGATATAGTAACTTCTTAAACTAGTCAATAAGATTGTTTTTATTAAATAAAAAAGATAATTTAAATATATTTTGCAGATATTACTTTTTGTACAGATAGATTGTCTTTAAAAAGCAGTAAACATTGCCTCATGTATGATAATCAAAAGTGCATAGAAAATTTGTAAATGGCACTTAAATGAAGTTAGAAGAAATTCTTTCTGTTTGTGTTTCTTTTAATTCTATTTTGGCAAATTATTTTCATGAAACAAAAAAACATTTGATTTTTTTCATTCTCAAAAAAGTCATAAGATAAATGTGAATCTTTAAAACATAATATTTGTAGTTGGCACTTAACATATTTATATAGTTGAAGGAAATGCTTTCATTATTTTTAAAATTTTTAAAAATTATTTTCATGAAACAAAAATATTTGATTTTGTTTTAATCAGAAAATCATAATAAAAATGAATATCAAAGACTTTAAAAGATTACATTTAAACTACAATATGCACTAAATTTTGTTAAACATGACCTCTAGTAGGGTAATCAATAGTGTATAGAATATTTAAACATTTCTTAAGCTGAAAGAAATGCTTTCATTATTGTTTGTGATTTGTGGTGTTTGAGTTTTTTTTTTTTTTTTTTTTTTTTTTACAAATTTAAATAATCAATTTATAGAACAAAAATGATTTTTTCAGTGTAAAAAAAAAAAAAAAAAAAAAAAGATTATGATTAAAACAATTTTTTTTAAATTCAAAATTTCTTTAAACAAAAACTTAATTGTTATGTTAACTTTGATCAAGCTTTGTGTTTATTCAAATTTTGATCAAAATGCAGAAATTGTAATTGGATCATAAATTCGTGCTGAAACCTGAAATGATTGTTATAATCTGTCATATTTTATTCTGAAATATTCAATGTAAACTTTATGCTTTTTAAAAAATTTTAAAATGTATTTTATGAATATATATATAGGCTTGAAATAGTTAAATATTTACATTTTACACTTCTTATTTGCCCGACATACCAAATTTCAGAAATATTGAAGGTATGGAAGTATTTTTCTTTGATTTTTAAAAAAACACTGAGATCCACTGACATTGTACAGCCTTAATTTAGAGGCAAAATAGGGAAATTATGCCCCCCCACTTAAAGTTGGAACAGTAAAGTCTAGCACAAAATAATTTGGCGCACTTTCCTAACTCATGATGGGGAACATTTATGCCAAATTTAAAGTAATTCGGTGTAGGTGGGTGCAGATTTCAACTTTTTGTTGGACCTGTAATAGACATCTGCATTAACTTTTTCACCAAATTTGATGGGCACCCTCCCCATTAGAGGTCACAACCCCAAAGACCATAACTCGAGTTGGATGCTTCATTTTGAAAGTGCCTTTGACATGAGCTTTTGAGTGTGGAATGTATCTGTCATTCCTGTGATTCAGAACAGTGTCAACAGTAAAGATCTTTTCACCTGAGAAAATTTTCAGTGGACTTGTTTCTTTTAAGATAAAAACTTTTTTTTGCATCTTTCCAATCTTATGGCCTTCATGGATTGTGTCGGCAAATGTCTTGGTGTTCTTGTGTAAGATTTTAGTTTTAAGCCATCTTTCATTGTTGTTTTCTATAGTCTTAGCATCTACCTAAGTTCAGTTGCTAATTTTCTCATGGATTTCATTGGGTCTTTTGAGATTTTGGATCTGAGAGTGTTGATGAAATCATTATTGTGCCTTTTGTTGATTCCATCACTTCCAGGCTTTCTCTGAATAGCTTCCTTCATAGTCATTCTCTTATTCACATTGAAAACTCTCTGTAAGAATACTCCAACTATGCTTGAAATCGTCTGTGGATGAACATGTGTGTTTATCATATCACACACCCCTTGACATTTGCTTTCCTCAACACTCATCTTTTACACAATTATCTGAAAAAAATATGGGTAATTAGTGTGCAAAGTTATGATAATAAAATGCACTAGGTTTAAAAATGCACTCTCAAATCCAAAATCTCAAAAGACCCAGGTTTCATAAAATTAGTTGAACTGCTTCATGAGAAAAACAAGTAAAACTTTTAGTGCAAATTTTGCCTCCCCACTGTAGAGGTAAACAAGTGAAAACAATTTACATTTAAAGCCAAAATATGTATATTACATAATATAAAAATCTATTTTCAATTGGTAAATATTATATCTAATAACATCACAGAATGAAAATTATTCTAATGAATTTCTCAACTTATTAAATCATCTACTATATTTTGTGTGAAAATGAAAAAGATTTTATAGAAAACATTTTTGGTAAAACAGATATTTAGTTTTTAGCATGATTTTGTTTGAATAATATGTATTGGAAGTATGTGAGGAGCTACTGTTGAAAAGTTCTCAACCTGATCAACCTCCCTAAATCATCATTTCAATAACCAAAAATCAGAATATTGATTTTTTTTTTTTTTTTTTTTTTTTAACCGGATTTGAGCTCAGTGTAATGTATTTCTCAAGTGCTAAAAAGGGTGGGGAGAATAAGCATTCTTTCTCAATACATACATTTTTTTACTCGGTGAAAATTTCAAGTGCTATCACTATATGAGACCTTGAATACATATATGGAGAACCAATCTTTTCAATCTAAAATGAAGTAAAGTGCTATGGTTATATTTAACTGAAATGGTATCATTATTATGTGCAATTTAAAGTGACATAAGTAGTAAGATATATTCATATATTTTCTGAGTATATCATTGCAATGGCTTCAGTTTACCAAAATTTAGACATATTCTCATTGTTTTACCAAACCATTTTTAGAAGCATAATCAGTACAAAATTCAATTTATATAGAATTATGCAAAATGTTATAGAGCATGACTTAAAAAAAGATACTGGTAGATTGTGTTCATAAGAAAATGTTTGAATTTTCAAAATTCTGAATTACTATAAACATTATTTTTAGTAGGTCCATGTGTTAGAGTTGATATTCCTGTTTTATATTTTATAGTGAAATTAATAACCAGCCTAAAATTGAGCACTATTAAAGAAAAATTATGCCTCTGACAGGAATATATATATATATATATATATATATATATACACACGTGGCCTGACGATTGCATATAGCATGAAACAGACTGTCGCCTCTAAGTGTTGACTTCTATGTTCACTTTTATATATATATATGTATGTGAGAGAGAGAAAGTTTTCCTTACTCATTAAATTTTTTTTTCTACTGCAACTAGTAATAATTAAGAGTTTGTGAAGATTTCAGATATCAAATAACTTAATTCTCCCCCACTTAAAATTAGTTAATCAACAATTTAAAGTTTATAAGTTTTATTTAGTAGATTTTTTTTTTTTTAAATTAGAGATGAATACTCAAAATACTAGCTCTTTATTAAATTTATTAGTGGAGTACTATACCTAATGTAAACCAAATTGACTAAACTACTGAAATATAAGTATGGACTAATATGGTTGCTGTACAATAAGTACCCAACTAGTTTAAATAAGAGTGATTATTTCTGCAAGAGAAGAATAAAATATTTTGTTTTTTTTTTGAGAGAAGAAAAGGTCATAACAAATTTTATATTGCTTATGCTAATAGACAAAACAAATAATTTCATATCAATGTATAATTTGCAAACACATACATTGATCCATAAAATCCTAATAGTACTATTTGCCAGATAAGTCAGCTTCCAAAAATAAGGCAATATTTCCATTACTGTCAAATTCAAAGGGTCTAAAGCAGGTACAACCACAGAAAAATCCAATACCTAAGATCTAAAATGAAAAATCTTTCTTGAAGCTTTTATTTTAGTTTTAATTTGAACTAATAGATTAAATCTAATATTTCCAATAAGCAAAATACTTTGCTGAATTTAAAGTGACTGGGAAAAGGTTTTTCGTTTCACTAAAATAGCTGTTTTTTTTTTTAGTTGTTTTTCATTGCAGTGTAATTTTATTAAAAAACAAAAAACAAAAAGTCTTTCAAAAATAAAATGTACTTTTCTGAAACTTTATTTGAGAAATATTAGCTGAAGTAAACTAAAATTAATCTGATTTGAAACAAATATTTACTTTAAGTTTAAAATATTGTAGAAATGCATTTTTTAACACAGTGGTAGCTGTTTAAAATAACTTAATATAATATATAAGTACTCAGTAATTTTAAAAATTCAAGAAAATATTCTCCATAATCTAATGTTTTATTGAATTTTAGATACTTTCTAGCTTTAAATTTACTATAGTTATCACTCTTAGTTTCTAATAATGTTGTGTATGATCATCCATACAAAAATCGGCACATTTATACACATACAAAAAATTCAAAATTCTTTTAAAAAAGTGCTTGATGATTTGTATTAAGCTTTTCCATTTATGATTGGTAAATATAGTTTTTTTTTTTAAACTTTAAAATTAAGTAAATGGGGTAAATGAATTTTTATTTATGTTTAAAATCAATATTTTTTTCATAGAAACAAAACATTACTGTTTCAAATTTCTTAATGAAAAATAATGTCATTCATTTAATCTAGTAAAAAAAATAATCTCAAGTTTTTCAAAGTAAAATTTTATTTTCAATATATCTAAAAACTTTTAATAAAGACACAGAGAAGTTAACAAAACATGAAAAAAAATGGTACCAAATTTATCTTGGTAGCTCAATCAACAACAAAGTCAGGACCATTCAAGGTTTGTCAAAACTTGGAAAATTTTCTGTCTGGTGTATCATTGGGCAAAGAGCAAATTTTAACTGTATAATGGAACATGCAAACTTCAAACAAGTGAAAAATCACTATAAATGTAATGTGATATAGGTTGTCTTAAAGTAATAGAGAGATAATACTAATGGAATCAATAATTATTAGATCCAATCAGCCTAAACTATGGGTAAAATTGACTACTCATGTTAGTTTCATTTCAACAGTTAATGCATTGCAAATTCTTGCTATGATTCAAAGCACAACAGAGATGAAATTAATTTTTCTCTCTCAGTAGTTCATAAAAAAAACAAAAAACAAAAAAAAAACCTCACTGACTACGTAAAACCAGCAAGCACAATTTGACAGCAAGATAAAAAAAACAGGCCAAAAATATAGTCTTGAACATGCCATAAAAAAGTATCTATTGGAGGTACATGCCTGAAACTTTACTAATTTTTGGGAAGAGAAATTCAAAATGTCTCTTTTCCATGTAATGTGATTAACTTTTTTTCATACATGTATCTAATTTTTGGAGATTTTGTGAAATTATGAAGTTTTTAACTTGTCAAAAAGAGACAGTAATGACTACAAAATTTGTTTCATGAAATCAATCATTGACCAATCCTTCAAAAAAAAAAAAAAAAAAAAAAAAAAAATTCTTATTAAAAGCTTTAACAAATGCATCTATTTTCAAACTAAAAAAGTGAAATAAATAAAAATACATTTAGTGGAGAGTTGGAATGGTCCTCCTACATTTCCTCTTCTAATTATGATTTGCAATCTGAATTTGATTTTTACCCTCTGCTATAGTCAATATTTCTGGAACACTCCATATCTTATAATCTCTTGAGAGTGGTATTGTATCAAAGCCCCATCTAAAGACAAATGTTGATGCCACTTGTGCAAAATCCTCTAATAAAGGCCATCAAAAGTAATAATTTCTGCCTTTAGTTGGAACTAAAATTTTGATTGTAGCACTGGATGGAGATGTAATATCAATAACTTGGCCAATGCAAAAGTTGGAGTAATAGTATGCTGCAACCCAATGGCCTTGGCACTGATAACTGAAAGTTATTTGAAGTGGTTCTTCTTCACAAATGCTACAATTGTTAGGATACTTCCTTTGTTCTTTTAGAGGTGGAGATAAGTTCCATTAAAAGTTATATCATTGTAATGTCTATTCCCATAATCATAGCTTTTAATCTTTTCATACATTGCAAGAAATTTATAATCTTCTTTGGTTTGCTTCTTCCACTTAAAAGAAGACTACATCTCAGGGCATGTAGTTCATCATTCACTGAACTGAAGATTAAATGTAAATGTTATAAAACAAATGGGATAGGGATCTCTTGCATGGAAAGCACTAATATATATATATATATATATATATATATATATAAATAAAAAAGGAGGAGGAGGACAACAATGCAAATAGTGTAAATAAAAAAAAAAAAAAAAAAGTTATGCTTATTATTCTCCATATAGGCTTCAGGAAGAAAAGAATTATGAAAATACAGCCAGGTAAATAAATAAATGCTAGAAAATATATCCATTTGTTTTTAAGAAAATGTAATAATTTCATTTTTAACTTCCAAAATAGGACCTAATCCTCAGAATTAATAAACAAATCAGAAAAAAAAAAAAAAAAAAAAGAATGATTACATTTAAAAACTTACTTTATTACATTTCAATTTTTTATGAACACATGCACCAAAGTTAAGCTAAAACATATATTCAGTTCATTTTTATTTTTTATAAAATGTATTCATTTTTTTTAAACAAGAAAACGTAAATAAATTTTCAATTTAAGCCTCAAATTGTGAGAATTAGGAAATATTTCCAGTTAAAATGTAAATAAAATGAATGACCATTAAAAAGAAAACACACTTTTTTAAATTTTAATTTATTTTTTGAAATGTGAGAGTACAAAATTTAAAGTGAAAAAATATATCCAGTTTATTTATTCTTCATTTAAAATGAATTAAATTTTATGTTTTTTTTGTTTTTTTTTTTTTAAAAGAAAATGCATTAAAATGTAAGCTGAAGTAAAAATGATTTGAGTGAGAGTTTGAACAAAATACAACAGATAAAATCCTTTATACAATTTTAAAATGCATCATTAAAGAAAATATAAGAAAGATTTAAACTCTAATATCCATTGATGAGAACAAGTGATTTAAAATGGGGTTCAGCTGGTGATTCAGTGCACAATAGAAATTTCACTTTGGACCCAATCCCAATAGTTTTTTATGAAAGGAACATAGCACATCACCCTCTTTTTGATCCATTTGTGTGTAGAGTTGTATGGGTGAAGGGATATGAAATCAACTGATTATTAAAGTCAAGACATTGCTCTAAAGGAAGCAATTTTAATTAAAAAAAAAATAAAAGAAAAAAATTGAATTTCACCTCCTCATTTTTTCAACTCAGAAATTTTTTGTGAAAGATAACTTCAAACCGTACCAATCCCACCCAAATTGTTGAGCATCTTAAAAAAACCATCACACACAAGAAAAAAATTACATCTTTATAAAGAGAAGAGATTACATTTTTGCTTATCAAAATAGGCTAAAAAAATAAATAAGATATAAGCAGTCGAAATTGAAGGAAATTTCACTATTTTCATCAGTTTTTGCAGTGTAAACCAGGGAGGTTTGTAATATTTAAATATAACTTATATAAATTATGGTTGACATTTTTCACAAGTCAATAACTTACACACACACAAACTGCTACTCTGTGTGTGTGTGTGTGTGTGTGTGTGTATATATATATATATGGAAAAAATACTTTTATTTTATGACTAAGCTGAAAATACAGTTTTGTGCTTATATATATATATATATATATATATATATATATATATATATATATATAAGGTTGGTGCAAAAATAATTTTGTTTTATAACATATGTTACTATGTGAGAAAACGAAATTATTTTTGCACCAACCTAATATATATATATATATATATATATATATATATATATATATATATATATATATATATATATATAAGCACAAAACTGTATTTTCAGCTTAGTCATAAAATAAAAGTATTTTTTCCATGCATTTGAATAACTGAAACAAAAGCAATTCGCTTGTTCAGTTTTTTTGCAGATCTCTCTCCCCTCCCATCTTTGTTTACATTTCAACAGGAGGACAACTTTCCCTTTTATGATGAAAGGTGAACCCGAAGAACAGTATTAAAAGAAAAAGAAAAAAAAAAAATCCATTATTGCATACCGCATGACAGTATATATATTTATATTTGGTGGATAAGACCTTAGAGAAATTCAGGCAAACAAATTTCTTATTCCTACCTCACAATGTAAATCTCAACTTTTTGTTACTAGCCTGAAATCATCATTCTAGAACTAAACTCACTGGTATAAAACACCCCTATAAATAGCCTACAAAGAAAATCTGTCAATGATCTACTGGTTTTCTGAAACATCTGTATGGACCATGTACAAAAGAGCAATTCACATTTTATAATTAACTTCATTATTGCCAAATTTTAGTCAAAAGAGTTACTAAATGAGTATGAATAGTCTTTCATACCAGCATAAATTTAATGTTTGCTCAATTATTTGCAGCTGTTTATATAACTAAAAAATTTTAAAAATACACATCGATAAAAGAAAATTTTTTTGTTGTTGGAGCTATTAATGAACATTTGTAAATGCATTGTGATTTAAATATCTTCTTTGATGTTCTGATGCAAGAAAAGAGAAATTTTAAATTGTTAATACAATACTTTGTAAAATGACAAATCAACATCAGTATTACAATCTAGGTACATCCACTGAATTTTTGATACCTAAAGTTTTAAAATTAAATTTTTAAAATGTACAAGCACTCTTGAAGATTTCATTTTAGCTTTAATTGAAAGCTAAATGATTAAATTTATTATTTCCAGTAAGTAAGATATTCTGGTGTATTTCAGATAGAAATTATATAGATTGGAATGTCAAATAATTGATAATTAAAAAAAAAAATTTTTTTTAAAGCAGTCATTTTCTTAATTTTAAGAAATTTGTAAACAAAACAAATTTATCAGTTTTAAAAATCTTCCAAAATTAAACTATAGAATTATGACACATTTGAGTAAAATTAGAAAATTTAATTTATTTGAAATAAATATTAGTTACTTATAGCATAAAAAAGTAACATACAGGTATTTGTTAACAATGGATCCTGATTTTCTTTGATCTTTATTGATGTATAGATAAGATCTGAGGTGATGACAGCTAGTATGGACCAGAATTTACATAAATTTATAAAATCTAAGGGAACACATCTTTTTTTTTTTTGTTATTAATTACCTAGTAATTATTACAAATTAATATATTCTCAGCAATTACTTAATATTCTATTGACTTTTAGTAAGGTTTCAAGAATCTTTATGAAATTTACATTTCGTCTCTTAAGTTTACTACCTTAAACAAAAAATTAATTGAAGTATGACCCAAACTAAAATAAATACATAAAAATATTTAGTGAAATAGCAATTAAGAAAAGTAAAACTTCTTTTTTATATTTTGAAGGGATGATTTGCAACGATGTTAATGATGAAATAAAACTGAATATTAAAAGTGAAATAATTGCAGTGTCAAACAACACTTCAATTACGTGACCTTTTTAAGGATTATGTAATGTATAGATCCCCATAGGTAGAAATTAGGAACGTTTTTTGCTAAAAATTATTAAAAAAAAATAAAAAATATTTGGGTACAAATGGCAGTTATGAGCTTTTCAAGTTTTGATTAGTAAATGTACTTTACTATTAATGATATCGTCAAACAGCCGTCTTGAAAGCAATGAAGAATTTTACATGATTTTTGTACTATTATAAATTATTATGAAAAAAAAAAAAAGAAAAAATTGTTGTAAAATTTCATTATTCATCAGAAAAATTTTATTTCTTCAGACAATAGTATCCTTAATATAAGTTATTTACAAAAGCAATTAAAAGCTTTTCTAATTAAATAATGCCATAGTTTTACTGCATTTTTTATTTCACATTTCAGAGCAGATTTCTGATAGAGCAAGTAAACTGTTATAGAAAAAAGGAGATCTGTTTTTAACCAATAAAAAAATCCCCATCCTAAAAATTTAATTTCTCAAAATTTCATGGAATTAAATAAATGGGTGGTAAGATATGTATAAAAAAAAAATTCCAAGAATTTCCAAATCAATGTTTTCACACACACACACACACAAAACAAAAACAAAAAACAAACACACACAAGATTTTTAACCTAAATTTACAATGTGCTACAAAAGAGTAAAAAAAAAAAAACAAAAAACAAAAAAACAAACAAACTCTGGTCTTTCCTCTTAACATTTTTAATAAGAAAACTTATTGTGTTTGGGTCCTTTTCTCATCATGCTATGCCGTTTTTTGGGTTTTTTTTTTTTATTACACGATCAAGTGGAGGTACCTAAAATATACTGATTGTGTCAAAATGTCAACAAAAATTAATTTTAAAATTTTTTGTGGAGGAGTGGAAGGTGATGGAGTGAGTAATCAGCAACAGGAAAGATCTGTTGAAACTTAGTTCATTTAATGATGCCTTCACTGGATTTTGACAAAATAAAATTTCCAAAATAAGTCTGGTAGTTAATGAATAAATACTAAAAGTTTTATTGAAATCCATTGATTTAGCAATGAACATTTTCCATTTGATTTTTCTTTGTTTCCTGGTTGTAAGTTAAAAAAAAGTTTCTATATATTATAAGAAAAAAGCTATCAGTTTTTTCTATTTTTTTTTTTTTTTTTAATGGTATAAATTTTTAAGGACTATCTGATTTTTTTGATAACCTTGCAGTCATTACTATTTCAGTGCAAGTGATTTCATATTCTGATACTCGATTGTGAAATATGACAATTATGAAATCATTAGCAACACTAAGTATATTATTTGTCTGCTTGAACTCAAATAGTGTAAAACCTCAAATTCTGACTTTTTACTGAAATTATCACTTATCTTCCTATAATTATTTTGCTATGTCCTATGTACATAACATCCTGTATAAAAAGTATTCTCATGGGGGTTGGGGGAATGTGCCAGATACTACTTCCAGGAAATGAATGATGAGGAAGAGGAGTAAAAGGGAGGAGTAAAATAAAAGAAAAGCAACTACTGTATTTTCACCTTGCAACACACACAAAGTAGACTTTTGATCAAATGGAGGCATGATGAGAAAGATTGTCAAAATCAGAATTTTTAGAATTTTTTTTTAATTTCTCAATGAAAGGATGAAAAATGATGGGGGATTTTCTTTTTTGGGGGAATTTGCTGTTTTATTTTGAAGGCTTTCAATTTGAAATACATTTTTAAAACAGATTAGGCTTGAATAGGAATTTAACCATACTTAAAGAATAAGTTTCCAAGCTTTCTACAAACCCCCTACAAGCACAATAGTGGCAAACAACTAGCTCAAAACTATCAGATCTCTTATGGTAATATAACACATGCAGGAAAAAACAAAAAAAAAAAAAACAAAAAAAAAAACACTTTTTTGTCTTGTTGAAAAAGGATACAAGCATGACCGAAAATTCTGTTTTTTAAAATCTCTCATTGGGCTTCTTATTTGGTCAAAAGGCCTATTAATATACAATAAATATTTTTTTTATATCTCAAATTTCTTTTCACCTGCTTATTATAAAAAGCATACATGGATAACCTTATATATATATATATATATATATATATATATATATATATATATATATGTGTGTGTGTGTGTATATAGTATGAAATATTTTCAAACGATATATATGTTTTCTTTTTTCCATACTTTTTTGTCAGCTGCTTTTATGACACAAAGTGAAATGTTTGGTAGTTTAATAAAGTAAAAGAGAGGGGGGGTGTTTTGTATGAGTAGATATCTTGTTATTGGTACAATTTGTACATGGTAGAGAAAAAGTAAGCAGTGGGGGGATAGGTAAAAGAAGAAATTTAAAACATTTTTCTTATCTTTTAACTTCATTCTGCAGTGTGAAATTTTGTTTTAATACATTTTCAATAATGTTCTATAGAAGTAAAAGAAAAGAAGAAAGAACTGAGGAAATATGACAAACTATATACTGTTGACATAGCCAAAGGCACCAAGATAATGATGGAGGTACCATCAAACAATAACCATCTATAAAATGCCACAGACACAATAAATAATGTCTTTAACAATTGTAATCCTGATGCTCTATTGTACAAAAGTGTCTACAAAATAAAATAAGAAGAATGATATTGACTGTAATAAAGATGAGATATGTAGCAATATATTTTAGATGTGGAGCAGGAAGTGGAGAAAAAAAAAAAAAAAAAAAAAAATCTAAAAATTTAAACAATATTCTGCTCATGAAATTAGTCATTCTTGCTGGACACAGTATGCCACCTGGTTCAGCAACATATTGCTATATGCCCTTGTGGAGAGCCAACAAGAAACATTTTTCATGCCAGTTGGATAAGATGTCATTCCTAACTATTTCCTTCTGGTGAACTTGTTTAAGATGGCTCCTTATGACATTATCAAACATGTGTCAGAAGGAAACAAACACACTACAGGGTTTTCAGTTATCAGTTTGCAAGTTGAAAGCTGTCAGTTGCAGTTCACTAGAAGTAATCAAGCCCAACTTTGCTCATAGTCCTACAATCGGTTGATTGATTACTTTTGTAATCCACAGGGAAATATTCTATTTCAGCCTGGTGTTCCTGTTATTTTTCCATCTTCATCTAGTGCCAACTATTGCAATATGGCACACAATTATTGCAAAATATAGAAAGCTTGATTTATTTCTCACTTACACTTCCTGAAATTTGGTTTTTAACAAACAATCTGAAAACAGACCTGATCTGCTTGATCAAGTGCATTGCTGAAAGTCTCACATTTAGGACTACCTATTGCTTATATTCATATTATTGAATTTAAAAAACAAAAGACTACTTGACTGCCACATGCTCATTATTTTACAAGCAAATGATTAAAAAATAAGAAACAGTTTATAATCTCATTTCTGCTGAAATTCCAAATTTAGTTGAAAAATCAAGATTTATGAATATGTCAGTTTATGACCCATAAACTTTGTGGTATGCTTAGTCCAAGTTCTGTGTGCATGGAAAATAACTACAGATCTATTTGGTTGTTGTTTCACCTCCTGATGCAATGTGATATTTAGCAGGTTATAGGATTCATGAACAATCTCACATTGTATACAGGTTTCCTGTACACTTACCACAAGAACATTTGTATTTTCAAGTAGGTGAGGCTGAACAGGCACTTGAAAGAATTCAGGCACGTGAAACACATGGTTCAAACTTAACAATGATGATCCCAGTGCTCACCAATTTCTATATTCTGACATTCTTATTCATTATGTCTTCTGTGAAAAAGAAAGAAAGTGGACAGTTTGGTAAAGAGCATCTCATAAGATTGTCAGTAGAATGTAGTGTGAGAGACTCAGAGAAATTATTATTTGCGACTTTTACTCCTTTGTATTCCTAATGCTACAATTTTAAATATTTAAAAATCTGTTAATGGAATATTTGCAAATACATTCAAATATATTTGTATTTGGCAATGATGTTCAATTCAACTGCATTAAGAGAAACAAATACATTGACATTTGCTTACAATGTTTGCAACAATATCTGCTTATTGTTAGCCACTAAACATACAATGATTGAAAATTACCAATAGACAAAAGTGATTGGAAAATGAAGCTTTGTATATAACTTGTAATATTTTTTGAAAATGAAACCAGTTGTGCAATGCAAGAGTTGGTTTATCTCAACAACTTGGAGTTGCAAATTTCAGTAATGCCGATACTGCACAACCAAATTGACTCTCCAGGTGGATTACTTAAAATCTTCACTTTAAATATGTAGTTCCTTGTGCAGCCTCAACTGGAATTGCCAATACATTGCTTTCAAGGACAAAACCATCAAGTTTCTTTAAACTGCCATTACCTATAATTGAAACAATCATTAGCAATATATCCCCCACTCCACCAGGAACCAACTCCTTTTCATTATTGATGAAGCTTCAATATTTCAGCCTATGTTCTCAGGGCCATTCATTGATAAATGCTTGAGGAATACTGCCAGTGTTGACATTGCTTTTGGAGGAAAGGTGATTTTACTTGGAGATTTTTGTCAAGTATCATCAATGGTACTACAAGGTACTATAATTATTATCAACCTTGTCTTAAAAACACGCGTCTTCTATTCAAATATATAAATTTGTTCAAAATATGTGCACAAAGGATTAATCAATAAGAATTTGAGCTTGGGGGTGGAACACTTATGGCAGGAGGCTACATTTTAAATTCTGAGGTTTTGGAGGCTCCAAATCAGACTGTAAATGGTATGATTATGTATCACAAATAATATTAATGAAAGAAAGACTCCTTAATAATAAAGGCTTATTAGAGAAATTCTCAAGAGAGATATCTAAATGCTGACATAATTAAAAGGAGAAAATAAACTAGATATAGCTAACAATACTCCTGAATTTTTAAACTCGCTCATTATCTGGAATTCATGCTATAAATTTAAAGCTTGATACAATAGTTATGCTCTTACAAAATATATCCTTCCAGCAAGGATTATTTAATGAAACATTAAAATCATTCATTTACAGGATACTTTCATAGCAGAGCTGATTAATAATGTACAATCAGGATCAAAGGTTTTACTTTCAGTTAATTAACAAAATTACAAAAATATGCATATTTGACTTTTTATAGAAGTGGGGAGTAACAGATGTATATATATATATATATATATATAAAAAAAACAAAAAAAAACAAAAACCCTTTCTAAAATAATTTAATACATTTTTTAATAAGATTTGAAAGTTTCATTAAAATCCAAAAATTTTTTTCATTTTATTTTTGCAAGAATTGTCAAATTAATGTGTTTTTCCACTGAAAAAGTGCTTAAAAAAAAAACAAAACAAAAAAAAACACGATTTTCAATCAAAATTTCAAACATGCTAGAAAGGAATATAAAATTTAAAAAAAATAATTTAAAAATACTTTGGTCTTTCCTCTTCTTAATAACAAAACTTTGTTTTTATTAAGTTTGGGGTCTTTTTTCATCATGCTATGCTGCTTTTTCGGTGAACATACATAGATAAGATGGAAAAAGTTGGATTATTTGGACCATTATATGTAGCCTGCTTTCTAGAACATGCTCACTTGTTGACAGAAAGATTAAAATAATGATTTAAGATAGAAGAGATGACAAGAGTATAACAAATAATAGTTTTCAAAGATGTTATTCCCTAAAACTGTCCTTTCAGTAGCTAAGTATGATTTCCTGCTTCTCAATACACTATAAACAATCTTAATAGTTTTCAAAATAACTGGCATTTCCACAAGTGCTACCAGTATGTTATAATCTTATTATATAAAAGCTAATGTCACTTTTTTGTTTGTTTGGCTTTTGCTAAAGCAAACATAAAATTAAATAAACCCTGCTGTGATTTAAACCTTTGACCTAGCAGTAAGCAATATTCTAATACTAGAATACTCTTGTTGAAAAATTCAGTCAAAATTAATTTTGGAGTACTATTTTTTTTTTTTTTTTTAAATGTTTGTAATTATTTCAATTAAGTCACATTTACTATTTTTTAATGAATAATACTGATACATTTTAACTCACTTAAAAACAGCAAACTGTATTCAACAGTTATCAAGACAATCATCACTTTAAAATCTATGTTTTTAAACAAATTATTTTTTCTTACATTGTTTCTTTCATTCCCATCTGAAATGGAAATTTTTTTGCATTTTAACTGGTCAATTGTTATTTTAACTCTAAACTTTTATTACATTTTAACAGAACAACCAATCAGTTGAATTAGTTATCAGATCATTGCATTGTTAGTATAAAATATCTGCAACTTGACACTGGTGTTTGTTTTGGTGACGATTTCTAGTGTCCTAGATTTAAAACTTGCATCATTAAGTTGCAAGTCAGAGTTTGTAGAATGTTAATGTTTTGTCCACAAATGAATGCTGTAAAAATGGAGGATGAAAAGTTGTACTTTTGCCATATTATGATCTATGAATTGCAGAAAGGAGTAAGTGGTTCAACAATGACAAAAAACATTCAAAAGGTTTATTTAGATAGTGCTCCAGCTCTTCAGTCAAAATCTGGTTTGTCAAGTGGATTTTAACCTAAACAATCAAATGCAGTCCAGGCAACATTCTGATGTGCTTGCCACTGTCAAGAATATACTGAAGAGATTGCTAAGAGTTTGAAAAATGATATCTCAACTGTCATTCGCCATTTGAAGAGATCTAGGTTTGTTTCCAAACTCAACATGTGGATGCCACATTATGACAGAACAGAACAAGCTCAATTATGATCCTGAAGTGATTTCTTTGTTGTTATGTCATGAAAAGAAGCCGTTCTTGGACAGAATTGTCACAGGTGATGAAAAACAGATTGTTTATAGTAATGTTTGATGCAACAAACCTGTGAATGTGCAGAATCCATGGTTAAATTAAGTTTGCATCCAATGAAGGTCTTGCACCATATTCTCCTGAGTTGGCTCCTTCAGATTTTCATTGGTTCTGTTCTCTACAGAACAATTTAAATGACAAATCCAAAAAAAACATGAAGTTTCTATGAAAATGATATCAACAAGCTTGTAGAAGAATTGGAGACAGTTGCTAAAAACAATGGAAACTATATACTCGTTTTCTTTTTGTGAGTATGCAAAATTTTGTCTAATTTTCTAATTGAGCATGAACTTTTGCAATGATCTAATACCAATAATTAAAAAAAAAAATAAATTAAGTATATTAAACTTCCTAAAACTTTAAAAGATTTAAATGAAAAAACAAAAAAATACTAATAGTTGAAGGAAAGAAGTAAAGAGTTCAAGGAGTAGATCAAAACGCAAGATAAAGTCAGACCTTTTTAATGTAATTTTTGGCAAATACTATACTACTATATTTAAATATTTTCTTTTCATTTATTCAAGAATATTTTCATTTCACAGAAAATTGCTTATAACACCAATTAACTCCCTATGTAGTTGTTAGTAATTTTAAAACTTTAATATTAAAATGACCAAGAAAAAATATTTTTGAATTAAGCATCACTAAAATTGTTGAGCCACTTGATCATGTTAAACAAACTTATTAAGCATAATCATAACCCCCCCCCCCCAAAAAAAAACTATAGATAAACTCATTTCGCTATGCACATATAGAAACAATGGCAATATCTGACATGAAGCTTTTAATTATCAAAACATTTTCACAAACTGGAATAATTTCTGATATTTATAGATAACATGAAAAAAGAAAAAAAAATCATTAAAATACCTTAAGCTATAAATGTGACTTGAGCTTCAAAATAGTGCCACTGCTATAATAGTAACAGCACAGAAAAATATTACAAGACAACAAACTGCAGGATGCTTTGGTAACATTCTGTAAAGACTTTCCTAAAATTCAAGATTAAATCTAATAATCAATATTTTTTAATTTATGACAACTGCAATATCACTATTAAAATTAGTTCTACTCATCAAAAACAGTAAAATAATTTCATTTTACAAGAACCCACATAAAAATATTAGCTGATACCTTTATTATTCATTACACTTATTTTAAGACACAGTAGTGTATATACTAATATCACAACTCCAGAATTCAAAATTTCCATCTTAAGTTATAAAAAGAAAAGTTAAATTTTTTTTTTTTTACATTTAAAACCTGAATAACAAATAGGGTGAAATAGGGAAATATATATCACCAAATATTTAAATCAAGAATGTGTTAATAAAATTGTGTATTGATTTTCACTAATTTTGCAAACTTCCAACATTTTTTGTAGGTTTCTTTTTTAGAATGTTTAAAATTTAATATGTATAACAAATTAAATTAAAACAAAAATAAAGAGGTGACATAAAAATCAGTTGTTTCAACTTCAGTGACTAATTATAAGTCAACAAAATTACTGCCCACTTTGGTAACAATGTTTAAAATTACATTTTATTATAAACACTTTAATTTTATCTTTTATAATTTATTTGGCATGCAACTAAAATAGGATTTTTCTGCATAACTGATAAAGAAAATACCATAGAATATATTATTGTTAATCTATGCATGTCCAGGGTCTACATTTATTATTCTGAAATAATTACAAAATATTTATATTAGAATTAATTTTTCCTAACACAAGAGATATAAAAAAACTATCAAAATGATAGTTTCATATTTATAGCCCTTCATCTTGACATGCTAAACAAATTTATGCATAAAGAAGTTTTATTATAGCTTTATAGTTACAAATACAGCACAATGCCAAATTAAGTGAAATTAAACAAGGAAGACTATTATGTTAATCTTCCAATTGGGAAGATCTTGCCCGTATAAAGAAAGTCAGCCTTCAAAATCTTGGGTTCTGATACTGGTGACTAAAATTGTTGGGAAAGTTCCTAAACCTCAGTTTTAATTGTGGTAAACTTCAATTGTAAAATATTGTTATGAAAATGAACTCTGCTTTTCTATCAGAACAATGTTACCCTTACTAAATTTAATGATTAAAGATGATTTTACAAAAATAATTAAATTTGACAATAAGCTGATTTGGCATAAAAGAAAGAATAACTAATAATGACATGCACAACATTTCAGTGTGATTTTGCTAAATGAGAGTAAATTTTATTTCTGCCAATGAAATACAAATTTGCAGTAACAGGACTAGTTAATTAACTAATTGTTTCATCAAAATGTTTTATTTTTCCTTCCATCTTTCATAAAGGTTTTGGAAAAAGTTATTTCCTTCTTTAAACATATTTACATCTTCAGTTATTTTTCTTTATAACTTAATATGAAACTGATAATTATAGCACAATGTTATCCATCAACAAACTGTTTAAAAGTTCCAACATGAAATTTTATTTTATATAAAACATTACCTAGCAGTGAATAAATTATAATGAAATTTAAATAGTGTATTCCCATGATGTCAAAAAGACTTTTTCTTACAAGGTCTTGAAAATTTATTCTATATCCAATAAGCCAAAGGTTTCATTTTGCTTAATTTTGTTTATTCTATACTTCCTAAATAATTTTGCAAGACAAGATTAGAGTGCATCCTGCTGGGAAATACTGTATAAATGGAAGGGGAGACAAAGAATTCCCTATTCCTTTGAACATTTCTATACAGGTTCCAGTCACTTGATTAAAACTTTTTAAATAAATATATTTTTTTCTAACTGGTAAAAATATTCACATGCAAATAACACCATTAAACTCAAGTGTAAATAATGTGGGTGCTGATTCTTTCAGTTGTCTTATCCTCTAGTGTTATTTTGTCTACTATCTTAACATCTTTCCACAGGGGTTTATGATCAATATTTTCCCCATGTCTTGAGTTTAATGTCTCCTTGAGCTACAGCCTTTCAATATTCCTCCACCATTACTTTCAAGGGGCAGTTGGACTACTTTGTATTCCTTGCCACAACTAATGGGATGTAATACACACAGTACTTGATGTTCTCTTCCAAAAAGGGCTAGGTTCAAGATAGATATCTTTGAAATGAACAGCTATTGAATACTGTCTATGAACAACAAATTGTCTGAATCTCTTTAGATGTACCCCTTCTGCCTGTCCATTGCAGGGTATTCTTTAATTTTTAAGTTTTTCTAATGTTGGTCATCTCTTGTTGGTATGTTTCTGGGTCACTACTTATAAGTTTGGCTTGATGTTGCACATCCCTTGCTGCAGATATACCCTTTCTTAATGTTAAATAGATGGTGTGAACTGACATTTATTTTTTGAATGTTGGTTTACAATGTAAATTTCATAAAGCAATACTCTTACAGGTTATTAACAGACATAATATATCCCTTAACCAAGGAAAGTGGAATGAAAATAATCTATCCCCATGGATTGAATAAAGCTTACCAAGTAGACATCTGAAAATAGCCAAAACATTGAGTATACATATCTGAAAGTAAAACTTGCTTGAAATTAGTCAGTGTTTTTTAAGTTATGATGATATATATATAAAATTGTGGTATTACTAAGTATGAAATCTTTGAGAAAAAAAATCAATTTTACTAATGGCTAGTATCTAATGTTACATTTATTTCTTTAGCCATATATAATTACAATAAATTTATAAATGTTTATATATCCTTGTCAAATGATGCATTTTTAACAATAAGAGGAAGAACAAGGTAATACAAGACAATGTAATGCAAAGAAAAGCAACAATAAAACAATAACAAAGTAAAAAGTTCATAAAATAGAAATTGCATTCAAATGCAAAAGGGATGGTCAAGTTGTAATAGCCTTCCGACTTCAAGGCAAGAAAGAAAAATAATGTGTTGGTAAAGCTGACAATTGTCCATTTTTATTGCCTTGGAAGAAATCCCAGCATTCATCTTTAGGATTTATTTAAAAATTTTGGAAGGGGGATTTTTTTTTTTTTTTTTAAAGTCATCTCCCAAAATTGACCTTTTTCCATTTGTTATATTGTGTTTTGCTTTTGACAGTGCAGAGAAGCAGGTTCAATCCTTGTGTTATGGTTATTGACATCATACTCATTTTATTGTGAGAACACACTGCCTGATTTGTTGAAGGAAAATTTTCCCACAAGACCACAGAAACCTGCACTGATGTTTTTTTGTCTTGCCATGTCCCAAATAAACAAAGAAGGCAACTGTAGGGTAGTCAAAGCCCTATTCAGGATGCCTAAAAAAGGTGTAAATGAGAACAAGGACTTTGACAACTCCCCACAACATAACAAGGCACAAATGACAAAGGAGAAAAATCTCCCAACAAAACAGAATACAACTAAAAACAAGAATGGAGCAATATCTGAGGCCACTACATTCACCCACTCCCACTATATATATATATATATATATATACACACACACACACGTTGATGAGTTCATGAAGCAACCAAAAGAACATACTCAGCAATAATCTCAATAATAGACATCAAACAACTAAAACCTATGAAGAAAAAGAATGTCTACTTGTTTATTGTGGGCAAAAAAAAAAAAAAAAAAAAAAAAAATAATCAAACAAACAAGATCATTAAGTCATCAAAAGACTATATTAGCAGATCTGCGGGTGCAGAGTCAAGAAACGGTAAAAAGAAGAGATTTTCCAATATGGGTCATACTTCTACCCATACCAGAAGACTGTGCCACTCTTACAAAGAGAGACTAAAATAAAGAAGGTGTCTTAAGAGTACAAGAGTGACTGTATAAGAAATCCCAAGCAGGTAGGTGCATTTCTACTACAATACAGTGGCACCTTAGAAATCAATCTAGACAGAAAGATCAAAGAATATCATTTCAACATGATAAGCAGAAAGGATTTCAACACCATTCCCAATTGTTCGGATGTAGACAAAAAAAACTATCAGTCATCTCTGGAAGGAAACCAGCTTGCTAGGGGAATTGGTCACCTATCCAGAATTTGCCCTGGGAGAAAGGCCACAAAGAGAGTATACTTGGACAGGGCATACTACCTGCTCTCTTTTACTGAGCGCCAAAGATAAAACTGATAGAGAGTGGTAAATAGTTAAAAAGGAGGAAAGAAACCCCTGACAATAGTATGTCAGTCTTTACTGGGTCCCAGACCAAATGATGCAGGAATGACTACTAAAAA
This sequence comes from Acanthosepion lycidas, assembly GCA_963932145.1. Taxonomy (NCBI): domain Eukaryota; kingdom Metazoa; phylum Mollusca; class Cephalopoda; order Sepiida; family Sepiidae; genus Acanthosepion; species Acanthosepion lycidas. The sequence goes on from OZ010602.1 coordinate 41,485,721, forward strand.
CTATGCTGACTCACTGAATGGACTAGCCCTATGAAAAAAAGAAAAGAAAAGAAGAGAGTACTGCCACTGTAGAAATTAGAGAACAACAACACCAAAGACGGGCCAGTAAAGGGAGCTGCCTCCTCCAACAATAAGTCTTCCTCCAAAGGTAAAGTAAACATTTTTACAGACACTATTACCACTCCTGTTTCCACACAGGAAAAACACATGGTGTAATGAGAACAAAACCCCTCCAGCTCTATCTTCTAATTCTCCTATTCATGCAAAAACAATCCCACTTCTTCAGCTCTCTGTTCAATGCCCAATCCTCCACCAGTAAACAAAACAAAAAGGCACCCTTCTTTAGGCAGTTGGGAAGAAAAGCTCTCACTGAAAAAATCTGATCAGAAAAGGAAATTTCACACCAGGGAAGACATTTGCTGTGTGAAGATGGACATTCTTGAAAGAAAAAAAAAAAATCTACAACCACAGTAACCTAAGTTTTGTAGAAACAAAATTCTAAGGTGGAAAACGAAAATATAAGAGGACCCTAGGAATTTCCCCCAGGCCCAGAGTTAATTGTCATTCACATTGATCTAGGTGCACAATAAATATGGTCTATCCTAGAGGAAGCAAATACTTCCATCAAAATGTCTTCCTCACTAGGCATCACAGAGGAAGAAAGCTGCCAAAAACTGAAACAGTTTTGTTTGGAGAAGGTCCATTCCCCCACCGCCACCTATCCCTATATAGGACAGTTAAACTAATATTCCCAAGGGACATCAGGGAGCTTTCCCAAGATCGCACCATAAATATTATCAGACAGGTCATTTGTGCCCAATTTCCTGGCATGTTTGTCTTTATTGTACAATAAGTTTTGATTGTGGTTCTCTGGTTAGGAACTTTGAATGGCCAAGAGCTTGACTTGTGACATCAAGCACCTTGGTATGGATATATGCTGTATTCAAGAGACCCATGTTATTGCAAACGAATATGAAGGTATTCTGATGAGAAGTTTACACATCTCTACAGAATATTTTGGTAACTATACAAGGGATGTTTCTTGACTAGTGAGATGTTTTTAGGACAACCTGTTCACTTATTTTTGCAGATCCAGCAGGCAGATTGTGTGCACCAGAAATTATCATAAAGGAGAAAGTGTTCTATCTTATTGGAGTTTATGCGTCCAATAAACAGTAGGAGTGAAAAGACTGTATTTGTTAGATCAACCAGTTTGTGAGATCAAAATGAATAGTTCTAGTAGGTAGTTGGAATGCTGTCCTTGATCCCAATTTAGATGGTCGAGGGAGGGGGAGTTAAAAAGGGCAGTAACATTCCTTAAAATGGAAAAAAAAAAAAAAAAAAAAAAAAAAAATTGTGAATATCACCAGACTTGATCTGGTCAATAAATAATAAATTTAAAAATGAACATCTGAAGCAGTACTTCTACAATGTACTTGGCAGCTCAGTCAGGTATGGTGCACCAATCTAGCTATACTGACCAGGTTTTAGTCAGGAGAGTTGACTTAGACAACCTAGATTTCAAAGTTCCCATAGTGTAGTTTATTTGGATAACAGGCTTGTCTAGGTCCGGATATACTTAGATAAGACTAAACCTTGGATGTCTGGTTACCGGAAATTCAACATGTCCTTGTTGGTGATTAAGGATTTTCAGAACCAGCTAAGACAATGGGAACTGAAGGGGTCTGTATTTGGGAATAAGTGGTGAGGTCACCCTAAAAGTAAAATTAGGTATTTTGCTGCTGATTATAGCAGACTATGCAACCTAAATAGACTAGTGGTGTAAAAGGCATTAGAAACTAAAGATGGATCAAGCTCAAATCATCAGAGCTAGATTAAATAGAAAGTTTGCCAAATCAACAAATATGGCTACAGAATTGCATGTTGAAGAACTCCAAAAATGTTACTGATTGACATTCCACAGGATGAGAACTTTGACTACAGACGAGGGCCTACGTGGGGAATTTTAAGATTACTTCCAGAAGCTTTACACCAAGGAGCCTAGTCTAGTAACTATTTAGCTGACATTCCTCACCTTGAGACAACTGAAATGACTAGTTGCAAGAGTTACACACCAGGAGGAAACCTGGGGAGTAATGAAGAAGGTCAGGAAGGATAAGACTGCATATCAGTGAACTGCCCTCTGAACTGTACATGAGACTGTCACCCATGTTTGTCCCCTTACTGGAGATGCTCTTCAACAGGATGAAACATGGGACTATTACTCAACATTTCACCAGGGGTGTGGTGAAGCTGTTATGCAAAAACAAACATGCAGGGGATGGTAGTAGTAATTTTCAGTCTGTAACAATGTTTAATACAGAATTAAAGATTTTGGCCAAGGTCCTGATAAACTGCAGGTTATGCTCAATCATCTGATATTTTCTGAAGAGATCTCTACTTTAAACAGTAGGTTAATCCAAGATAAACTTAATTTTGTTCAAATGATCATTAAAAAAAAGTCAATGAGGTCACATTGATCAATTTGGATCAGTGCAATGACTTTGATAGGGTAGACCATAATTTCCCGGAGGCTGTCTATTCTTTTGTACCTGGATGTCTTTTGCATGCAACCCCTGGAGCTATGGCAGAAGCAAACGGGGTAAGATCAAAGCTCTTTATATTTTCCAGATCCACTTGTCAAAATTACCCACATTTGCGACTGTTCTATGTCCTTGCACGAGAGCCTTTTCTGTGTAGTTTGAGGGCAAATCTGGTCCTTGGTGGGATTAAGTTACCTGGTACTACCATTTAGGTCAGGTACACCACTTATGCTGATGATGTATCCACGCTTGTAACAAGCAATGCTAAGATCAAAGATGACACCAAAGAAACCTGGACAGTTGCAGGGACCAAAATTAACCACGATAAGTCTTGATGGTCTGTGGTTGGATTTGTAGAGAAGTTGTCCTCTTCTAGGCTTCTTCAGTTGGATGCACAGGCCTTGCAAGATACTCAATGCCTGGTTCAGTTATGACTGAGCTGGTAAAGAATTAATCAAAGTTTTTGGAAATGGCAACCACAGTTAATCTGTGGCAATGAAGGAATCATCAAAGGGAAAGCCTAGGTGTATATTACATGTTTACTACTCTCGTCCACTGAACTACCTTAGCTAGAGAGAGTTCTGTTTTGTCTTCTTTGGGGTGACAAAGCTCCTATGGTGTATCACAAGGTCTGCTACCCCCATCCTTCTGAGAGTGGCTTTGGAAGGTTGATTATCAAGACCAGTCAACACACACACTGTTCACAATTCCTTGGCTGGATGTGTACACAGGGTGACAAAATCAGTAGCTTCTAGAAAGATTTCCTGGCTTTGAGGAGCATCCACACAGATGAGTAGGAAGTCTCCATCTACCCTGAAACTAGTGCTCCTTCTAGTGGAAATGTTGTCATGTTTTTGAGTTCTTTTTTGGATAGACTGGCCACACTGAGATCTGACTGTTGTTTAGATAGATTATATTGTGTATTAGTCAGATAATTTGACAAAGATGCTCAGTTTGACGAGGGGTTTACTCTTATGGCTGTTTACCTGGGTTGAAATGTTTCATTAATGACGAGGCATCACTTGCCTGGCTGATGATTCAGAATAGGCCCTGGGTTGGCAGGCTTTGAGACTTGCCATTTCACCAAAATGCTTACATTGTAATAAAATAGGAGTCTAATGAGCACACCTTCCTTCACTGCCTGGCCATGTCTGTTGTATGGACATTTGAAGGCTACATAGTTTGCATGCTGCATGAACAATTCTTTGTCTTGGAAGCCAGTTCTGTTTGTAACAATGTGAGCTCGTTGTCAGACAAGAGGAAACTGTTTCTGTATGGTGGTATGAACGATGAAGAGGAATGAAGTTCACAGAGTACTGCTTCTTTCTTCCAATCATCTGGTTACATTCTTCAAGCACCAGCTGAAAATCAAGATCAGGGCGGAGAGGAAAAGACTTTGCTGAAAGGTGTATGACTGTTGCGTGCTTGGTGTAAGTGAATAATGCTAACCTTGATTGTCATCTCAAACTGATTGGTTAAATAACTTTTTTTTCCAAGAAAAACATTCATGTTAAGCTATGTTAGAATAGTTGATTTTTGTATTAGTTCCTTGAAATTGATTAATTTAGCTTGGGAGTAAATGGTCATTGGTCTTTTTTGTTTTATTAATTCCCACCCCATTTCTGATTTTCACTCCCTGCTCCAAACCCCTGTTATGTGACAGAAGACATAGATCCCTGAAGTTATGGGAACATTATGTTTTGGTTTTACTTCATTTTATTATTTCTTCTTCTATTCATTCATCCCCGCCAACCCTGTTAACTTGCTTTTCTGCCAATTGTTACAGAAAAGAAAGACAATGTCTTTAGGGTGCCCATTATAACAATATTCATTTAAATTCATGTTTACAACATATACAATGCATCATTTTTAAACTGGTTTAGTCGAAGCAGAAAGGCTAAAACAGTTACAAGATCAGAATGAATGACTAAATTCCTTTTTGACAATCTGCTAAGAAATCATCAATTATCAAGACTAAAACTGACATGGAAAATATTATCATTCAGTTAATTTCATGAAATTACAAGAAATTCAATTTTTAGGGTGGGGATTTTTTCATTAGTTAAAAACAGGACTCTTTGGAGAATGTAAACCATCAATTTCTTATTTGTAAAACAGTTGACCCATTCACCAAATATCTGCTCTGAACTGTAAAATAAAAAATGCAAAAAAACTGACATTACTTAATTAGAAAAACTTTTATAAATAAGATTTATTAAGGACACTATTATCTTAAGATCTTTTTTGATGAATAATTAATTTTTACAAGAATTGTTTTCATTTTTTTTTAAATTCTGCATTACTTCAGGGCAGTTAGATGATATTGTTATTAAGCGAAAACTATATTTATGAATCAAAAATTGAAAAGATCATAACAGTTGTTTGTACCCAAGCTTTTTTAGTATACAAACATTCTCAGTTTGTAACTATGGTAGGCCATGACATCCTTTAAATGGTCATGTGATTTAAGAGTTGTCTGGCGTTCATCAATTCTTTCATTTTCCTTATTCAGTTCTGTTTCATCGTTAACATCTTTGCAAATCATCACTTCGAAATTTTATAGTTTTACTTTTTGTTTTAATTACTACTTCACTAAATATTTTTATTTTATGCATTTTTTTTTTTCTCAATTTGGCTTCAATTAACTATTTTTTTTGTTTAAGATAATGAAACCCAAATTTTATAAAGCATCTTCAACGTAACTAAAATTCAATAAAATATTTGATAACTGCAGAAAATGTTAATTTGTAAAAATTACCAAGTAGTTAAAAACCAAAAAACGCATTCACTTAGATTTGGTAAATTTATGTCAATTCTGGTCATCCATAGTAGCTGCCAAAACCTCAGAAATTATCAATACATCAATAAAGACAAAAGAAAAACTGCACTCGTCATTAAGAAATGCTTGTATAGGTATGAGATCACTAAAAACAGAGCATAGCAGGATGAAAAAACACTGAACTTGACGAAAACAAAATTTTAGTGTCTTGATGCTTATTTTATTAGTGAGAGGAAAGATCAAGGTTTATTTTAATTATTTAAAAAATTTTTTCCTTCTTTTTAGAACATTCTAAATTTTGATTAAAAAAAACCTTGTTTCTCTTTGTATCACTGGAACTAGTAAAATAACAAAATTTTAGCACGTTTTTTTTCTGTATGACACACATTAATATGGAAAATCTTGCAAAAATAAAAATAATTGTCAGATTTTAATGAAACTTTTAGAAACTATTCACAAATGATGGAACTTATAAATGTTTTTTTTTTTTTTTTTTTTTTGAAGTCATGGCAGAAATTTTTTTTTTTCATGTTTTACCCAGCTCCTAACTTATTGTATGAAAACTCTATAATTTCAATTTTGGGAAGATTAGTGATTATATTAGTTAAAAGCACAAGGCTTTGAGGAAACCAAATCAAGTTTTGTTTTTTTAGTTGGACTACTTCTAACTGAAAATTGTCTCTGAATTGTAACATACAAAACTCAATAAAACAAAAATATTATTTAATTTCAAAAGTTTTTAATTGCTTTTATTTATTTCAATGAACATGGACAATATTGTCTGAAAGCAAAAAGATATTTCGATGAAAAATGAATTTTTAAAACAATTATTTCTGAAATATTTTATTGTTTTTACATTAAATGTTAATTTTTTTTAAATTAGGGAAAAATTTGTAAAATTTAATGAATGTTGTTATTAAGTAGATATATATTTGCAGATTATAATTTCCAAAGCTTTTTACAAACTAACAAACAACAGTATATAAAAAAAATACAATTTGTGTCAATAATAACACTGTAAATCAAATCTACAGAAGACCAGAAGTATCATGTGTGCAATAAAAACAAAAACATCACATGGATTGGGTTTCTGTCTAGTATTTAACTTAAATACTGAATTTTTAATACAATTATTTGTTATTTCTTAATAATAGATTTTTACATTTAAGTTGTTAAAATATTATAAATTAGTTAAAAGCCGCATTCAGTTTTGTAAATGTCCTTTTGAGATATAGATTTATTTTCGCGAAACCCGTGGAGAAGTTAATTTGATTTTTCAATTTCAACTGAGAAGGGTACCTACAAGTATCAGTATCATCTTATGAAATTTATATGATCTTATTTTTATATTAATCTCAGTTATGACATTTTTCCATAAATGAAATATCAAAATTAATAATAAAATGAATGGAAATACAAATAACACAGTCAAATGTAATAAATGTACATAAAATTATAGTATTTTATGTACACTTCTGATAAAATTTCATAAGGTACCTATAAATTAATTAGATACCTTTCTTATGAAATATGAAATTTAATCTCACTCTTAACAGTCTTATTGTAATTTCTTTAGAATATATTTTCCATAAAGCATCGTAAACGTAAAGGTGAAAGCTAAGTAAAAAAAAAAAAAAAAAAATAATTAGAGCACTGAAAGTTTCCCTTAAAAATAACGAGGTAAATAATTTGTTCAATTAAACGTAAATTATTTCACTTTTCTCCTTCCGTAGAACAAATTATCCTCACAGAATCCATCAATATGTCATTCATCACCTGTCATGTGACGCGAAAGTTTATGACCGGCTTTGTTTTATTTTCAAGTTACATCTTTTCGGCGCAGAAGCTAAGTTAAGCTTTGTTCAAAATATTTTAAATAAACATTATAATTTCTGATTTTCTTAAAATAAATTTTGAAAAAAATGATAATTGATATTTAAAAGAATTTCAAAGTGAGATTTCCAGTTTTTTATAAAATGAAAAAAATACTTTGATCTTTCCTCTTAATAATAGCAGAAACATTTAATGATAAAATTTTGTTTTCGTCAAGTTTGGCGTCTTTTTCATACTGCTATGCTCTGTTTTTAATGATCTCATGAAGGTAACTATGCTTGTATATTACTTTTTTATGCTATAAGTAATGTTTGTTTCAAATCAGATTATTTAACTTTAAATTTTCTAATTTTACTCAATGTGTCACAAATATATATTTTATTTTTGGAAGATTTTTTAAAATCAATAATTTTGTTTTGTTAACGAATTTCTTAAAAGTGAGAAAATGATCGCAAGATTTTCTGAAATTGAGCAAATATTTGATATTCCAATCTATATAATTTTTATTTGAAATACACCAAAATATATCACTTACTGGAAATAGTAAATTTAATCTTTTAGCTTTCAATTAAAGCTAAAATGAAATCTTCAAGAATGCTTTTTTAAAAATTAATTTTAAAGCTTATGTATCAAAAATTCAGTGGAGGTACCTACTAGAAATGTGATATATCTGCAGATTATTTTTGGGCTTTTACATAATGAGTCAATATAATTTGAAGTATTCACACACACACACATATGTAGGGGCAGGCAAAAATTAAAAATGAGGGCACCACAGCAAGTTTTTTTTTAGAATTCACGAAAAGTAATATTAACAAAATCTTAAAAAAAAAATATATATCGATAAAAATAAACAAAAAGCTTTAAAATAAATTTTTATTGACAAATAACAGATTATGACAACTAGAATTATTAGCAATTATACATTGCAGTGGAACATTTAAAAGAAAAAAAAAGAAAGAACAAGATTGTTGTATTACTGCAGAAAATTTTTTTTTCAGCATAAAAATCAAAATAAATATTGAAACAAACAAAAAGTATGTAAGGTAAATGTCAAAACTATGTGACATGAATATTAATTAGTAATTTCTTATAGATAAAAACATGGCTTGTTCTTTTAAGGGCATTATGGTATAAACACACAAGTCATTTATAAGGACTCATGCAAAAACTACAAAATACTCTGTAGATATATCTATCAAGTTTACTAATGTGTAAGTTCTAAAATTTATCAATCTAGAAAATTTTAAGTGTTGAGTTATACGAGAAAATAATTTTATCTCAACTAAGAGTAATTCAAAATTTAGAATTTCTTACAGTAAAAGAAAGTATATCAAACAAAGAGTGATTTACAATCTATTATTTAATACAAAATTGTCATGTATCTCAAGACATGCACATTAAAAAAAATAAAAACTATAAATTTTTACTTTTCTGAAAATATAAACTTTTTTTCTTTCTATTTCATCTCCAGGTTTGTTTTATTATTATCATTTAAGTTAAAACCAATATTTATTTTATTTATTCATACTTCTTTCATCTTATGTAACAAAATCAATATAACAATAGTAAAAATATTTTTTTTTTTTTTTTTTTAAAACTAAACAAAATAAGTTTGAAAAATATCCATACCTTGAAATGTTTCTTAATTTCAGACATTGCCAGAAAAATTTTACCAAGGCCAGTAAATATTAGTTTGAAAAACTCAGCCATTAGATAAATAATAAAATTCATGAGGTAGTTGTAATTTAAGAAGAGTTAATTCATTTATTTTCCTTAATTAATACGGACATCACAGAAACTCAGACACTTATAGAAGACTGCAAAATTGGCTTTAAATTGATCCTTTCATTCAATTGACTAACCACTGAAAAGTATTAAAAGATCAATACAAATTGCCATTTTTCTAAACCTCCCATAGATTTGGATTCTAGTTTATTATATAAGGTTTTTATTGCAGTATTTCATTGTAAATAATGGTAATAATAAAAAGAAAAAGTGAGCAAAAACAAAGTTTTAGTTTATTCAATGAGAAAAAAGTTACAAGACAATTTATATCAATGGCAATGCATCTTATTCAACAAATTATTTTGACAAATATTCTCAACTTTAAAATTTGATCATGTTTCAGCCTGCCCATGCCTTAGTCCTCCTTGGTAATCTGTCCCATTTGGTTATAATGTAGAAACTTTTTTGCTTACAAATCCTGCTTCACATTATTTTAAACTTTTACAATTCTGATTCAAATGATAGATTCAACAGGTATGGTCATGTAGCCTAACCATGTCACATGTACTTATGAACCATGACAATCATAAGTTGAAATGAATTTTAATTAAAATATTTATCAATTAATTTCAATGACATCAGAGAAATTAGAAAAACTGGGCTGTCTGGTAACTGAGGCAGTTGCATATCTGATATTGATACCAATAGTTGGTGATGGAATGCAGTTAAAATGGGATATCTTAAATGTTGATTTTCAAAAGTAGCCAAAATTTTCTCACTTAGAAAATTAGTGCAACAATCTCTTCTTGTGCTAGAGTAAACTTTGTCATTAGCTATAAAACAACATGAAAAATTACTGATAACTAAATACAAATCAAGTTACAAAACTCCAACTGCTTAAAAAAAAAAAAAAATGTAATTGCATTATTTACAAACAGTAAAAATATTTACTAAGTGACTAATATTATATGATAGTTAAGTGGTGTTAATTATATCTTTCCATTTAATTTTCTAAATATATTCAAAAAGCACTTAATTGTTATAAGTTTACATTTTGGTTTCACAAATCAGTTTGATCCTGAATTTTCCAAATCAATTTATGTTACACTAGCACTAAAGTCTGTTAGGTGATGTAAACTTTAGTACAAGCCATCAGTCATCAATTATGTGAGCAACAAATTATCAGTTTTGTAAGAAACTAATACCAAATGAATCATTTCATATTCAATATTAACATTTTTAATAAAAATCCAATGTTTATGAGCTATCAAGAAAAGAAAAAAGTTTCAATAAAATTTTATGTCAAAAAATAAAATCATAGTATTAATACAATAATGCCTATATCAGTACCAAAATGTAAACCTGTTTTTTTTTTTAACATATTTGCTTTAAAAATTGCAAGCTTCACTTAAAAAAAAAAAAATCCAAACTGAACAGCAGTTGTTATATGCTAAGAGAAATAAAGACAACCAAAGAATTTTTGTACGAGTCAGATTTTAAGTAATTTTCTTTAGTAGCAATTTAACAATTTCTTTACTTTTATAGGAATTCATTTTTAGAACATTTGTGTCTCATTTTTTCCAGGTTGGTAGTGTAAATTAACTACCAGTGCTGAAAAATTGGGACTAACAAGGTATTGAAAACATTTTCATTTCTTACAAACACATGAAATCACTCTACAGTGAGAAATAAAAGTCTAGAGATTCTACACTAAGAAACTAAAGCAATAGATGTTTATATCTGATTTTTTTCTGCAGATACCAACATTTTATGTATTAACTTGATGATTAAGGATTAACTTTTATGTACTGGATTAAGCAAAAGTGTTCGTTTTAGCATAAATATTTTTCTCTGTAATTTTTGTGAAATATGCAAGTTCATAAAAACATTACCCATAATCAAATTTCATTCAAAACTCTTCTTGCTATAGATAAGGGATAAGTCATTACATTTTTGCTTGTGTGAAGTGAAATTATTAGTGAAGGGATGAATAAGGGTAGCATAATGGTTATTGGTGTAGAAGAGGGAGCCATCAAGTTGAGTTCAAATTCTAGCTTAGTCATATTTGCTTTACATTTTAGAGAGGCATATAACTCCATCTTTTCTAACTCCATCCCAAGTAAGTGTTAAGTAGTCAGGTAGACTGGGCTCTCAAGCAGCCATCCTAGAAAGATGACTGAATTCAGAAATATGGAGAAAACAATAGGAAACCGCTCTGGCATCTTTGAAATCATGGCAATTCACAGATAAAATAAAGGTTATCGCTGGAGTACCATGACCGCCCATATCTTAGAGACATGTCATTTAAAATAGATTAAAAATGAAAAACAATTTTAATTGCTGAACTGTATAAACTTAACAAGAAATAAGGATGGTTTAGATATTCAATGGTTTCATTTTATCATATTTATACTGAAACTGCCACAAAAATAATGATTCAAAATATCAGTAAAGCCAGTTAGAGGAAAAAAGATGTTACCTTCAAAGAGATATAAACAATATTATGACATTACAAATAGAAATCTTCACTTCTAAGATAAAAATGAAATCTTATGTTACATTTTAATTTTGATAATTCCTCAGTGCGATATTAAATTATTAGCACATTTCTTCGTATCAAAAGATTTCTATTTCATCTTTTGTAAAGAGAACATTGTTGAATACTGACTCATCACAATTGGTTAATCATCTACTAAAGTAAATGAATGCTTGAATGAGTAAATGTTATGCTAAGGATTTCTCTTGAAATTCTTGCAATACATTATTTTAAAAAAATGCTGCTATAAAATAATTCCTCTCTTCCAGTGTTTATCATCAGAAAATATATTCTAGATAATAAAAATATGAATACTAACTGAAGAGAGGAAAAACTGTTGATTTGTTTAAAGTAATTACTGGGTAACCAAACAAGTTTTGTTCAACTTATAAAGTAAGAGATGAGTTCTCTTTATATTAAATTTATTGAATATTATATTTATAGTTTTTCATTCATTATTCTCAAGTACCTTTCAATAACTTCATAATCTACCAAAAATGTTTTTTTATTTTTATTACTTTTCACAGCTCAAGGTAACCCATGCAGATTTTCAAGAAATTGGTTATATGTATAACATTCTGCAAACACTGGAAACCAAATGCGCAATATTCAGTGAATATATAGCGGAAAAATTTAAAACTTCCAGCCAAGCCATGACAGTTTTCTGCTTGCTTAAAGAAACATACAGCTTTGTGCTATCTTGAGAGAATACAAGAACATTTCTCTTAATTCTGGCCATTTTCATCAGTAAATTGCTGCTTTCAAGTTAGTCTAATTAGTAGTGAATAATATTAATTTGATCCTCTGGAAACTTGCTTCTAATCTAATCATATTCTGGCCATTCTCATGTGACATACTACATAACACCTAGAGACCTATCTTTTTTTTTTTTTTTTAATTTGTTATAGAAACCACTGACTCAAAAATATTTCAATGAAAGTTAACAAAATTAGTCAGTTATTAATATATGAAATTTTACCATTTTGCCTTCCAAAATTATGAACACTTACAATAGTAAAAAGAATTCATGTGGCTTTAGTGGTATCCCAAACAACTGTAACATACATCACACCATGGAATTGAAAATCAATGTTAATTCCCAAAACCTGCAAACAACCATCTGGGAAAACTGAACAATACACACACAAGTGTGTGTGTGTGTGTGTGTGTGTGTGTGTGTGTGTGTGTGTGTGTGTGTGTGTTCAATAACAACAATTTTTGTAAACTAAACTAAAAAAAGTAATTTTGTCTGAAGTACATAATGAAAAAGACTCACTGAGTTGCCAGCCCTTCTATGGTCTAGATAACTTTTATGAATCTGATGTTAGAATTAAAATGTACAAAATCAGGAAAAGTTACACAAAAAAAAAAAATATCTACCTGTCACTAATTAATTTTCTATGTAAATTAAAATATGTAGGAGCTGATCCTTTCCAGCAACAGCATTTTCAATTTCCTGTATAATTTCATTGTTTTCCAAAAGAAAATATCAAACTTTTCAAAATAAAAAATGTGTATATTAAATATTTAATGAAATTGGTGGAGAAAAAAAAAAAAAAAAAAAAAAAAATGCATTTTCAACATTGTTTTAACCTTTCTTAGCAATTTTATGAAGATTTTCTTAAAGAAAATATTTAATACACACTTTGGTTTAACTTTTATGAGAAAATCCCAGTTATAGCATAAGCTCCTCTGGATTAAGACCAGCATTTGGTATGGTTAATGGTAGATCATTTTGCTTGCTTCATGATCTATTTCATTTCATTTGATGGAAATGTAACTTAAGTATTTTTTTTTGTTTTTGCTAAATTTACATGGCCACCACACATCAAAACAACTTTGGTGCAAACGATTTTTCATTTATTTGAATATTTTGAGTAGCCCATATTATATAGGGAATATTCTCCGGTATTCTCTTGATTTGAACATTATCAACTAGGGTTGCACCAATTAATCAACTGATAACTAGTAATTGCTCATCAGCATTTACAGATTAATCAGTTTTCTTATTGTTATCATTATCATAGTCACAATGTTTTGGCCATTGTAAGCTCTGGCCTTCTTCAGGTGATTGGAATTTCAAACCAAACCCTGTATTTCATCCACTGGAGGTAGATTGTTCTAGTTCCATGCCTCATCCAGTTATTTCCCTTTAACTCAAATCCAAGTTTTGGTTCACCATTGCTGTGTGGCCTGGTATTGAACTCACAACTCTTTGGGTCTAGTCACTGGATCTAACCAATGTCTTTATGCACTGGGCCGAAACGTGAATATGCTATTGAAGATGAAGATAACAGTCTAAATAATGTAAATAATGCAAGTAATCAAAATACTTAATCTCAGAGATATAGACAGAAATATTGATAGTATTTTTCGTTTTTATATTTATCAATTTTTAAGTAATTAAATTACTAATTATCAACAGATTATTTGGTGCAATCCTAACTAGTAACTTCAACAGGTTTACATAGGATATTGTCCAATGTGAAATCTCCAGCATAACATTCTGCAGACCATTTTTGATATGTTCAGTCATGCACAATGACTTCTTCATAAATGACATAAAATCATTCTTTTTTTATTTCCCTTAAAATAAAAAGCATATGCTGAGAATACTGCAAATTCTTCTGTCTTAATTAATGTCCAGGCCAATAAACAAAAATGTCAATTTTGGTTAAAAAAAAATAAATACACACTAATATAACAGTTCACAATGCAATCACACACAATCTGGTTTTAAAAGAGTTAGTTAAGATTAAATGATTCTCATAAATATAGTATTAACATTTTGGTTAATCAGTAAAGTCTTTAACGTTGTTATTTTTAGATTCATTAGCATTTTAATTGTGGTTTTGAATGATTAAAGCTACAAAAGAAAATGCATGAAATGATTCCTTAGAAAAAAATGCTACAAAATTTAATGAAATTTGAAATTATTTGGTATATATATATTTTGATAACATTAAATCAAAATAAAAATTCCTAATGATAGACAACCAATTACTGAAAACCATAAGCAATATTTTCAGTTAGAAAAGATTCTATTAACACTTGCCGCTTCTTCAATTCTTTACTGATTACTTCGAGTTAGTCATCAGAGTGTCCATTTTAATATAGTTTGATTTATGGAAAAATATGTGAAAAAAACGGATTAGGCACCATTTGCTAAAAACTTAATGTGTTACAGGAAAATTTCCATTTCTGAAATACTGCTCTTAAATGACAAATGTAGACACTAGTCACTTTATTAGGTATACCTACTCTTCTAGGATTTGACCTCCTTTTGCCTTTTGAATTGTCAATTCTTCTTGGCATGGTTTCAACAAGGTTCTGGATGCACTATTGAAATTTGAGCCCATGCTGTTATAATGGCATACTGCAATTCTTCGAGATTAGTTGGATAAACATCCAGGATTCAAATTTCCTTTTCCACCACATCTCACAAGCATGGTACTGACATCTGACGACTGTGAAGGCTACTTTAACACGGAAAACTTATTGCAGTGTTCAATGAACCAATCACTATTTTAGATTTGTGACGAGGTGCTTTGTCCTGCTGGAAGTAGCCACCAGAGGATAGGTGCACTGTAGTCATAAATTGAGTCCTATGGTTAACATCAATTCTGTGGTAGGATGCGTAGCATTTAAACAATCTTTTACTGATATCAAAAGTCCCAATGTATGCCATGAAAATATTCTGCATGCCATTACACCACCACGATCAGTCTGAACTGTCAATACAAAGCAGGATAGAATTATATACTTTCATGTTGTTTATGCCAAATTCTGGCCCTTCCATCTGAATGTTGCAGCAGAAATCAAAACTTATCAAACTAGTCAGTGTTTTTCCAATCTTCTATTGTTCAAGTTTTGTAATCATTAGCAAATTGGACCTTCAGTTTATCAGACATTAGAGGCACCTGGTGTGATCTTCTGCATATCTCTGTTGTAAATAATAGTTATTTAAACTACTTTTGCTTTTCTATCAGTGTGAACCAGTCTAGACATTGCCTTCCAACCTTTTTTTATCAAGAAGGGATTTTTGCCCACAGGTATGTTCTTTTTCTGATCATTCAGTGTAAGAGATGGCTGTACACAAAAATTGTAATAGATCAGCAATTTTTTAAATACTCAGACTTGCCTGTCTGGCATCAATGGCTGTGCTGCCTTTAAAGTCACTTAAATCATTTTTCTTTCCCTTATTAATGCATGAAATGAAATTCAGCAGGTCACTATGACCATGCTTATATCTATTAAATTGTTGCTATGTTATTTACCTAAAAGAGCATTTGTTCACATGTACTTAATGAAATGGCCTGTGAGTATGTACATAATATAGGTATCTCCACAAGATTGCTGGAAAACGAGCATAGCATGATAAAAATAAACTGGACAAAAGCAAAACTTTATCATCAAAATGTTTATGTTACTATTAAAAGGAAAGGACAAAGTATTTTTTTTAATTATTTTTTAAATTTTTTTCTGTCTTTTTAGAACATTCCAACTTTTGATTAAAAAAAAAATCTTGATTTCTCTTCATTGGCAGAAGTACTAAATAACAGAAAATTTTCGTCCATTTTTTTTTTTTTTTTTTTTAATGACAGGCATTAATTTTGAAAATTTTGCAAAAATGAAATAATTGTTGGATTTTAATGAAACTTTCAGAAATTATTCAGGAATGATGGAAATTATGTTATTTTTTTTTTTAAAGACATGATATATATATATATATATATATATATTACCCCCCACCCAATAATTTTATGAAACCCCAAGAAATTCAATGCTGAAGCACGCAAGTCATTATATTAGTTAAAAGCACAAGGCTTTTAGGAAAGTAAACAGCGTTTTCTCTTTTTTTAAAAATCGTACCTCATCTACCTAAAAATCAGCTCTGAATTGTAACATACAAAACTAAATAAAACAAAGATATTATTTAATTTCAAATCCTTTTAGTTGTTTTTATGAATATGTATAATATTGCCTGAAGGCAAAAAACTTTTTCGATGAAAAATGAATTTTTAAAAGAATTAGTTATTTCTTAAATTATTTTATTATTTTTACATTAAAATTGTTAAATATTGTAAAATTAGTGGAAATGGCAAATACTTTACTTAATGGTTTTATTAAGTAGATCTATCTGTACAGATTATAAATTGCACAAGCTTTTTTTACAATCAACAAGCTTCCAGTTAGAAAAATCTTGCTGTTCCTTGACTTTTGTGTCCATAAAGTGGCTGTAACTCAAATGTACGGAAGCCTGGAAGAAACATGATACAATAAAGACATCACGGGATTTGATTTTGTATATAAATGTTGTTCGGCGCTGTTAACAGCCTTTACATTGGGGTGAAACACAAAAATTTCATGAAAAAAATAATTAATTAGGTATCTTTCTTATGAAATTTTATCTCACTCCTCATGTCTTATTTATTTTTTTTCATAAAGCATCGTAAACATACAAGTGAAAGCTAAGTAAGAAAAAACAAAAAGTTATTGTGCTGATAGTTTCCCTTAAAATAAGTTGGTTCACTTAAAGCTAAATTATGTCAATTTTGACTTTCTGTACAATAACTTTTCCTCATGTAAGATGTCAGTGCGTGGTGAAATCATCACATGTTACTTGTCAATGAACACCGCTGTTAAGACCGGCTTTCTCTTATTCTAAAGTAAATTTTTTTCAGCACAGAAAACAAGTAATGTTCATTTCAAAATATATTAAATAAACTTTATAATTTCTAACTTTCTTAAATTTTGAAAAAATTATATAATTAATTTTTTTTTAAATTTTAAATGGAGAATTTTACTTTTCACAAAAGTGAAAAAAATTTAAAAAAAAAAAAAAAAAAAAAAAAAAAAAATGGCTGTAGGATAAAAAAAATATTTTTAACAAATTTTGGACGTTCTAAGAATGATTAAAAAAAAATGTAAAAAATATTAAAAAAAAAACAAAAAAACTTTGATCTTTCCTCTTGATAATAAACATTTAGGCAGTAAAAAATTATTTCCATCAAGTTTAAGGACTTTTTTTTATTCATGCTATGCTTATTTTTATCGATCTCATGAACATACCTAAAAAATCTCATAATTTACTAAGTTTTAATTAATACAAAAATGAAAGAGTTTACTACTCTGATCCCACAAAATTTAATGTTTCAGTATAATAAAAATAGTCGTTTATAATAGAAACCCCAAAATATAATAATCAAAATAAAAAAAAAAAAATAAAATAAAAAAAAAACTGAAAAATATTATGAACATTAAACAAAACTTGTCAGGAATTAGTTTCACAAATATCTGCACTGTATAGCTATTTTTGCATTAACAATTTAAACACATTGCATAAAACTTTTTTTTTTTTGTTTTTAGAGATATTTTTAGTATCACTAAGAGTTGGAATTAATGCATATGTACTGAATTAAGTTCATTCATTCATACGAAAATACATTTATGAAATAATGAAAATTAATACAATATAGCACATGTCATTGAATATAACAGACAGCCAGTTTATTATGCAAGTCACACTTGACTTGGATGATTGCAAATTACTTCTGATCAAAACTGAAATAGAGATTAGAACATTTAAACCCTTTCAATGTTCAAGTTGAAACCTTTAAAAAGTCATAGAGATTTTCAATTGCAGTATTATATTCTAAGTAATATTTTTATTTTGAGATCAAACCCCATTAATATAAGTGACAAGATTCAAACAGGTTATATTGCAAATAGACCTTTACACTAGCAAGAAAACGATTTAAAAAAATCAAGTTGGTATAATTATTCTGAAATTATCATATACAGAAAATATCTTAAACCATTAAACATTTCATGGCATTAACAGTGAACTAAGAATCGTATTTATTTAAGCCTTGTTTCACGTTGACTGTAATAAAGAAATCCTAATTTTTTTTAAATTAAAAAAAAAAAAAAAAAAAAAAAAAGGGACAATTTTTGCAAATAAAATATTAAAAATATCATTCACAAGCAGTAAACTCTAAATTTACAAGAAATTCTCATATTAACTTTTTTAATATGTAAATATTAAAAATGAATTAAGCAATGCATATTCAGAACAAATTGATATAGGTTTTTTTTATTTTTCATAAATGCCAAGCTCAGAATCTACAAGTGAAAGTCATAATAGCTTTTGTTTTTTATTCAATGATTAAACAAAGAAAAATAACATTCTTGAACGTAGTCATGAATTCTTCTAATTTTTAAAGATAGCCTGACAAAAATGAAAGCAACCAAATAAAAAAAAAAAAATATTGTCTCTATGTAGTCCTTTACTCCTGACATTTTAATATCGTCACATATCATTCTGCTGATCAACATACCATTCATTTATCACAAGAAACTATAGTACTTTGAGTTGCTTATCTTGCAAGCGATCTGATAAATTTATTACAGAGCAACAAAAATAAAATTAAAAAACAAAAAAACAAACAATTTATTGATTCTTACGAATCAATCCTACTTTCATTAATATTGAATATTCTTCGATACAATATACAATTATAAAAATTTTAATATTGAATATTTGATGAACTTTAACAGAAAAAAAAATCTCTTATGACATTTTTAATTAATCAAGATGCAATTAGGATTGGGAAGAAAACATTTTAATCCTTTGATAGCTTCTAATTATGAAAGAAGCTTGAAAGGTTTTTAAAATTTTATTTCACAGCAAACTTACTCAATTCCTGTTAGTGTTATAATACAACATTTAAATTAAAGTATTTTTAAATCGTTATCCGATACAAGACCAATGCGAAGACGCTGATGTCCATTGTTTTTTTTCCCTCCTTCCAAGTGGAAGGTTCAAATTTATTCAGTTACGAATATGCTTCAATAAAATATAATAAATAAAGGAATTTAAAAATCTTAGATAAAAATGAAAGATAATCAAATATATTTACATTTTTCTCTATTTTCAGTTATAAACCGTAACTTTTTAATATCATGAAGAATATACGCCCCAAGAAGAGTGGACGTCGGTTCCAACGAAAGTCACTCGCACAGAATGGAGAAATTAAATATCATCGGCGGCTGTTGTTGACAGTTTAAAAATCGAAATACGGACGAAGCAAAACAGAAAATGAACAATATCGATAAATTGGAAAGCAAAGTCTAAACTACAATCAATAGTTGAAATTAATGAGCATAATTTAGATCATAATCAGAAAACTTTCAATATTGTTATTGCATTAGTAAGCAAAGCATATGATGTCAACAATGATATTTTTATTACAATATAATCCCAAACGTTTAAGGGAGGAAGGGGAGGATCTAAGGAAGAGAGAGTGAGTAAACAAGCTCGAACAGGTCAACACTCACCAGACTGACAGTTGAATTTACACTTTTTCGTTACTCGGAAATTTGAGATCTTCGGTTGAATTATTTAATATTTATCAAAACTACAACAGCTATTTATTTATTTTACAAGTTGAGTCGTCTAGTTTTCGAAATTATTGCACGCAGGACAAAAATGCGAGAGAATTGTTCTAGCTAACCTTGGCAAAAAAATCCATTAACTTTTTACGTTATTACTTACTACCTGAGCGATAAAGTACAATTAAAGTAAAGACATAATAATTTTAAAAACAAAACATTATTCGAAGAATAAGTAAAACTTTTAATTAGGTTTATTTTCTTAATACTCGTATAGCCCAAATTGAAAATTGGAAGTTCATCATTTTGTAATAAAAACGATGAAGACAACACGCAAATTTCATGTCAGTGATTAAATAATGTCGATTTTAGAATTGGAAAGTGGAGTAATTACTTACAATTAACAGAAAATGGCTAAAAGCTTGCATAAACTTGAAAAAATGAGTAAATGAAAATAAAAGTGAGAAAAATTATAATTCCTAAAAACAAATCACCAGAAAAAAAAAAAAAAAAAAAAAAAATCACTTTTTTTTCTCTTTACATAGTTTAAAAATTTGAACTATTTCATACATAAAATAAATTTGATTTAAAATATAAACTTAACGAGTTTCGAGAAAATAAATATCCATATCAAATTACAATGGGGATTTAAAAAAAAAAAAAAAAAAAAAAAAAAAAAAAAGAGAGAATCACGATTTGCTGAGGTGAACAAATTTAACTGAAGTAAACAAAATCTGGAAATGATTTTTAATTTTCTTGGATATTTCGATCATTAAATCGAAATGTACATAAAAAAAGTAAAAGAAAAAAGTAGGACAGAAGACAGGACTTTGTTCAGTTTACTTGACGAGAGGCGTAAATGTTTTATTCCATGTGAAACAAAAAAAAATGTTTGTCCTTTTCGTACAAATCTAAAATTACATACAATATACATAAAATTCGCTGCAGAAGTTAGCCAGGCTTGTTCTGACATTTCTGCACGATCCAATTTGTAATAACAACAAAATAAGATAGGCTTTAAATTCAGTCATCAGGATTTATTTATTTATTTATTAAAAAAAAATAAGAGATCTTTAAGCGATTTCTCAAATATATTGGTCAAAAATTAAATAAGCTTCTAGGATATCCTATACATTTAAATATCTTCAGAAACAGAAATCGGAAAAAAA
Organism: Acanthosepion lycidas; assembly: GCA_963932145.1. Lineage (NCBI taxonomy): Eukaryota > Metazoa > Mollusca > Cephalopoda > Sepiida > Sepiidae > Acanthosepion > Acanthosepion lycidas. The sequence goes on from OZ010602.1 coordinate 41,506,703, forward strand.
AAAAAAAAAAGTCAGAAAGGGGAGTATATGCTGCATTTACACAACTACTTATATTTTTTAGTGGTTGTACTTTACCGATCCTATATGTAGGTATATGATTGCCGCCAATATACTCCTAGATGTAAGATTTTTATTACAGGTTATTTATATATTAAAAAAGCATCATCATACAGGTGACATTCAACCGGATAAATACCAGAGAATGTATTCTATGCAATGGACACTGTTAAGCAATATTAGTAAAGTAAAACATTCATTTGATTTTAAGAGAGAGTAGGAGTAGTAGAGAGCCTAGGCTAGTACTTTCTTCTCTCAATACAACACAAAAAGTAAAGCTGGCAGACACGCACTTATACATAGTTTGATGTAACTAAGATGGAGACTTCACCTGTTTGTAGGATTCCGTTTCGTTTTTGGACAGGGTCAATCACGTCTTGGGTCGACCGACCACTCATTCCAGGTAAGTGTAGTGCCAGGCGGGAAACTCAAGTTTCATCAATATGGCGGACATGGAGGCTTGTTGTATTAAAGAGAGAGGGAGAAAGAGACAAGAGGCCACAAGTTCCGAGATCTCGCGAGATTCACGTCACCTGAAGGTAATACTGACAAGAACAAGCAATAACTAATTCACAACTGAGGCTAATTTATAACTCTATTTAATTTTTTTTAGTTAAATTTTCATTTAGCCCGAACAGTGTTTGGAAAGTAAATCTTCAAGTTTATTAAAAGATATTAAAATAAGTATAATAATCTGCAAGTTTAAACTTGCTTTTTGATGGGCTGGTTGTATTTTTTTTTTTTTTTTTGTAACAATGTCATTTTTTAAGGAAATTAGAAGTAATTCGTTTGCAAAGTGCAAAACTTTTAAAAGAAACTAATGGGCTATTTTATTTGTAAAAATTTACCTATTGCCGATTACGAAATCGACAAATATGTGCAATTAATAACACTTAAGTTAACAGTATGTGTAACAGTTTTGCTTTTTTGAGGATGACATTGTCAACTGCCAAATTATCTCCCCGTAAGATCGATATCATTGACTTGAAATCGATTTATCCGTAATCAACGTTTATGGAATTTAAACAATAGGATCTTAATCCTAAATACGTCATTTTTTTTTTCTTAATCTTTAAAACTTAAAAGTAGTAAAATAAAGTGTAAGATCTGAAAAATTAATCAATGCATTTTTGTTAGTTATTTTAAAAAAATTAAAATCTAAACTTTGTTTTTTGGGAAATAAATTTCTATGAATGCTCTATCGTTAATTTTTAGAAGCAAAAATTAGCATAAGTAAAAAAAAAAAAAAATAGTTAAATTTTTAAATATTTTACTTGGGAAAAATGAGTCGATAAAATTGTAGATATCGAATTAAAAATGAAAAAATCGATATTTACGTTTTTATTGAGTAATTTTAGAAAAAAACCTATTCATAAAAAAAAAACAAACAATAGTTCAAAATACTGTTCATTTTATTTTGCAAACCAACATTCAGTAGTAAAAATGATTTTTTAAGTTTTTTAGCCAACTTTTTCATTTTATGTTGGACAGTGAAAAGTTTTAAAAGAAATTGTTTTTACTAAAAACATAATTTCTATCTATGACAGTTGTTAAGTGAGAAAAGTTTTTAAACACACGTCCATAAGTTTATTCAACGACATTAAATTTTTACTTCCCATCAAAACGGTTGCATCAAGAGAAATAAGTTAAAAATAAAATTTAAAATCGGAAAAATTGCTAATGTAAAAAAAAAGTGTAATATTCAACTCAACTTCCTGCAAAAGTTGGACACATTGTTAAACTTAATTTTATTTCCCACAAGAGGTAAGAGGCCAGTTATTGTGGCAGTTGAGTAGCCTTGTTGAGGGTCAGTCTTTTTTTTTTTTTTTTTTGTTTCATCGTCCAAGTACAATTTCCATATTTTTGAAAGCATTTAAAAAAAAAAAAAGACTTCGAGGTTTACGGAAATTAGATTCAGAATAAAGTTTAGAAAAAGTTAAAACCGAATACTTTAGTTCACCGTGATCATTTTAAAAAAAAAAAAAAAAAGCAGCTGAGCACAAGAATCGTTATTCGTTATTTATAGAAGATGTTCTTGACCACGTGACCATACAACCGTAAGTGGGCCTGTTTAGTTTACGTTAAAGAAAGTTAGTGTTTTTTCGTTTTCTTTTCATTAAGAAAAGAAGACTGTTTCTCCATTTTCGAACACTAATTTTAGAAGTAATTTGTTTTTTTTTTCCTGCTTTACAAATGTCTAGTGATAAAAACAAACAACAGAAAAATACAAATTAAAGAAGTAACAAACTTAAAAATAATATTTTATTACAGAAGAACTGCTAAATTCAAAACTTTTAATAGTAAATGTGTAACCATATAAATTTAAAAAGGCCGAAAAACGAAATAATTTTTTTTAGTTGTAGGTTTATTTTACTCTTACTGACTTTCCTCTTACGAGTTGTTTTAAGAAAGAAAGCAAAAAGCTAAAAAAGTCATAACCATTTAATGAAAAAAAGAAGTAGAAAGAAGGCTTGTATGGTCACATCATCATCACAATTAAGTAGTCATAGTAGCAAATGCTCCAAGTTTACTAACAAACGTTTTTTATTCTTAAATAATCCTTTTTAATCAGTGCTGTGATCGTGTTGATAACTCAAACACAAGTGCAAACCTTGACTCTTCACTCTTCAGCAGCAATTTAATTTTAACAAGACAGTTTGAATTGCCCGAGTTCTGATATTCAGTGACAAACGCTTTTCTTTATCCATTTTTAGATTTTAGTCGAGTATAAAAGAAGAAATAATTGCACATTTGGCTTTATTTTTATATAAATTATTTATAATAAATTATGTTGTAAAAATTCAGAATAAAAAGTTTTCACAGGAAAAAAATTTTTTTTTTAATGTTTCCTTTAGTTTATTCCAAACGTTTGCTTTTGTTAAAAAATAAAATTTTAAAATTTTTTTACTTATGATATCCCATGCTATATAATTTACATTATTTTTACAATTAGAATTTTTTCTCCCAATTAACTCTCTTCATTCTTCTTACATTTTTTTTTTTACTTACTAGCCAGCAGTCATCTTTTTCTTATATTTGTTTTGCTCAGACCCTTGTTCTCATAAATAAATGTCATTATAATTACGTAGTTTCACTACTTAAATCACTTCCACACTTTCGGCTAATTATGGTATCACAGAGCCACGTCACTACTGATTGAGCCAAACTGCATACTTTTTTTTATCGTTACAAATGAACACCAAAATGCTAAATTGTAAATGTAATTCTACTTAGCAAGTTTTTAATTTTAAAAGTCAGATGTTTTATGGATTTAGTAGAGCCAGAATCCACAAGACGAGCTTATTCTTTTTGATTTGACTTTGAGCCATGCTGTTGTTAATGATCAGAGAATATGAAAAAAAACTCAAAAAGTGACCTCATACTTTTGATAAAAAAGATGAAGGAAATACTACTAAAAAACAAACAAAAAAAAAACTGATAATAATGACAATGCTTTTCAAAATTAAAAATAAATAAATGAAGACGTAATATGAGCGTTCTTCGAGTTTTTTGACTGTTAATAAGATTTGCCATTATTAATTCGTAGGTAGGGTAAGAAACGAAAAGTAAAAAAAAATGAATAATAAATGGTCCGATTAAAATAAATTATATGGAATTGTTAATTGTAATTAATTAGTGACCTGAATAATCACGTACGCTTGATTGTACTTTATTTCCTTTTCTTCGAAATGTAACAACTAAAGGAAGCAGGAAAAACAAAAAGAAACAAATCATTCATAAATTAAAAAGGGTTATTTTTCAGGTGCTATAAGAGATTTTATCACTTTTCTCATTGCAATAATTTTTTGCTTTTATTTTCTTTAAAGTAACAGCTTTTGTTTATTGTTATTGCTTGTTGATTATTAAAGTTGGTGTACATTGCAAAAAATAAATATTCAATATGTCACAAAAACTATTGCATTTTATTCTTTTTTACTTCAAAATTACACTGCATATTAATTTTATTTTTTATCTTTGTAATAGTAAACATGAGTAAAAACTCCAACAAATACATTTAAAATTATAAAATATATATTTTAAAAAGATTGCATATTATAAATAAAGTACCTGTCTATATTTCTGAGATGAGGTATTATGTACATTATTTACATTGTTCGGACTATTGTCCTCATCTTTGTTGCCATATTTATCACAACTTTTTGGCTGTTGTACGCTCTGGCCTTCTTCATGTGGTTGGAATGTTGAACTGAACCCTTTATCTCACTCGCTGGGGTAGACTGTTCTAGTTTCACGTGCCATGTCTAATGGATGTCAGTTATCAGTTATCTCCTGCTTAATTCACCTCTCCAAGTTTTCCACTGCCTTAACCAGGTATTGAACTCACAACAGCACAGTGGATAAAGGCGTTGGTTTGATCCAGTGGCAGGACCCAAAGAGTTTTGAGTTCAATACCTGGTTACGGCATTGGAGAACTTGGAGAGTGGAATTAACAGGAGATAACTGATGAATGACATCCATTAGACATGGCATGTAGAACTAGAACAGTCTACTCCAGCGAGCGAAATAAAGGTTTCAGTTTGACATTCTAACCACCTGAAGAAGGCTGAAGTGTACAATGGCTGAAATGTTATTTATCACTTTGCCCCAAGCAAGACAATAAAGCCACTAAAACACAATAGGGTTACTGAGTGTGAGAGAATGAGAAAAAAGTAAAACATTATTAAGGAGTGAGAACAATAAAAGAAGAGGAATGACGAAGGCAGTAAGTAACAATTGACATTGCATTTAAATTTTTGAAGATCAAAGTTGGCTGGAAAGCAAGAAACTGGAAGAGTTCCACAAGCAAGAAGTGTGAGAAAAGAAACTGTTAGCGAAGAACTTATGGTTACATCTAGCCAATTCAACTCTAAAATGATGAAACCTTGCTGTCAATCTAGTACTGTGCTTAAATTCATAAAGTCTAGGTACCATAGAACAAAGTTCATCAGAACAATTACCATGAAAGTATTTATAGAAAAGGCACAGAGAATCAACATTACAGCAGTGGGAAAGTGACTGAAGCTGGGATGTAGGTCAAGACCAATGACATTTCAGATTCTTCTTTGGATCTTATCAAGAATCTCCAAAAATATATAGCAAGGGCACCATGCCAGATGTGGAAGCAATATTCAGTGTGTGCATGCATGCATGAATGGTTGACTTATAAATATGTAAGGTAGATTCTGGAGAGAAAAAATGTCCAGCACAACACAGTCAGTCTGGATCATGTCAATTTCATTTCTTTCCAGTTTTTGAATTTTTGGGATTGGCATACTGTAGAATGCCTGCCAGCCCATGACCATATATATGTGTGTGTGTGTGTGTGTGCATGCACACATAATGAAAGAAGAGAAAAAAAATCAACCTTCCACCAATGAAAAGTGCATAAATTATTTTTTAAATCACTATTAAAGTGATGAAAAATGAGAAATATGTACAAGAATACCCAAAATGTACGGAAATATAAAACATTTGCCAAACCAAGATACATTCATGGCCAGAAGCAAAAAAGCCATGGGACTACATTCATATGGATCATGCACATGATAAAGGCATAGGATTAATTTTTGATTTTGGTCGACTCATTCTCAGGATGGCTTGAAGTGGTTAAAGTTCAGCATAGGAAGGCAACCATGGTAAAGCAAATATTATGAGTAATATTTTCCAGAAATGGGGTGGCAAAAACATTAGTCTCTGACAATGCTGTGTTTGTGGTTAAAATAAATTGGATGCCTCCCTTATAAAGCACTACCGTACCACCTGCAATTGAATGGAATTGCAGAAACAATGGTGCAGACTGAAAACTGGGTGAAAGGCATTTTCCCCATCCAGAGACACCATAGATAGTTACCTAACAAGATTATTACCGGGTTATAGAACTATTCCACATACCAGTAGAATGCAAGATCTCTCTCTATTGATTGGAAGTCAAATTAGATTATCTGTAATGATGTCCTATTCAACAAATGAAAAAATGTGGTACAAAAAAGACAAAGAATCAAGTCCTGAAAAACTAACTTTGGTGAATGCTGCCATAATCCTTGCTTACCAGTTCATCTTTGGTGTTACAAGGACTTTTGTTGGTCTCTTACTGAACTGTACTCCACACATAATAATCATGGGATTGTAGTCTGGGGAGTTAGGTGGCCAGATATAAGGGGTGCTGTGGTTGCAGAAATTGTCTGACAGTCATGACTGAGTTCTCCTGCTTGTGTGGTATGGAGCAGAGTCTTGTTGCCAAGCATAGAATGTTCTAGCAGCCACTATTTATGATAGCTGTGTTTGATACAGGGCCAAGATAATGAAGCACTGTGTGTGAAGATTGAAATCACAATTCATTGTTTGGCTAGTATGCATGGCAAGTGCCAAAGTTAGGTAACTATAAATGAAAATGATTTGGCTTGATTTAATTTTAATTTATAAGCTATCAAACTTCATAAGAAATAATTTAAGAAAATGCCTATCTTTATTTTTAATAACATACGCTTTCATCAGCATGGCCAATACTGACCTCCAAGAGAGTGACTCATTATCCTTCTCTGCTGATATGGAGTGGAAAGATTATATTGAATCCATTGTTAGGTCAGCTGCTAAGAAAGTTGAGTCATTATGTTGTGCTAGACAATTTTTCTCTCCAGGGTTTATCCTACATATCTATACATCTACCATTCACCCATTCTTGGAATATTGCCAAATATGGTCTGGTGTTCCTGCTATATATTTAGAGCTTCTTGATAAAAATCCAAAGAAGAATCAGTAATATTATAGGTCCTGACCTGGCATCTTGGCTTCAGTCACTTTCCCACAGCCATAAAGTTGCTTCCCTATACTTTTTCTATAAATATTTTCATGGTAATTGTCTGGATGACCACTTCTCTATGGTACATAGTTTTTGTGAATTTAAGCACAGTGCTAGATTGACAACAAGGTCTAATCATTTTTTAGTTGAATTGGCTTGATGTAACTGTATGTTCTATGCTAACAGTTTCTTTTCTCACACTTCTTGCTTGTGGAACTCTCTTCTGATTCCATGCTTTCCAGTTAACTTTAATCTTCAAAAATTTAAATCCAATTTCAGTCATTATCTACTGTCTTCCTGATTACTCTCTTATTGTTCTTGCACCTTAATAATGTTTCTGCTTTCTAATTCTTTCACACCCAGTAACCCCTTGTGTCTTAGTGACTTTACTGCCTTACTTGGGGTAAAACTGATTAAAAAAACAAAATCACTTGAAGGTAATGCTTCTTTACCTTCTACCAAAAAAGAAAAAAGAAGTAAAATATTTGTCTTCAAAAGGAAATTCTTAAATAAAAAAATGTTACAAGCTCAAGATAAAAGATATTTTGTATGTGTCATTATATAATTGCTGTTGCAAAATGTAAAAACACAGACAGGTTTGATGACAATGAATTTGAGGTCAGCCACTTGACAATAACAATCCCATGATTCAAAAGTCCTTCAACACCCAAATCATCTCTCATAGAAATTAGACTGAAGATGTTATATAATGGCAATGCATGTAGACTAACTGTTGAAGGTTCAGAGGATGGAATTGATGACTGGGTTCAAACAGTGGCTTGGTCAGTCTATGTTCACTTTACAGGAAAGAGATGAATCCTCTTCTCAGCAATGAGTAAAATAAGAGGGCAACTGGAGCACTCTGACCTTGTCAAGGCACTCAATTATTGGTATTAAATAACAAATCAGGTCATGAATCATTCCTTGCTGTTGGTACTACATAAGCCAATATATGTTTTATATTATTTGTACAGGAGATGGGAACCAGCAAGAAACTTATTGCTCTGAAAGGTGCAATGAAAAGAATTACTCAACATCATTGATTGATTGATTTTTGTTATGGCTTATCAACCCTTTGTGTCTAAAGCTGAAATATTGGTTGTAAATACATACTTTTGAGAGTGAATATTTCATTGATATTCTCTTTAGAATAAGAATGATTTTTTTTTATACAAATCCTACTATTTAACCCATAGCTGTGGAAGAGAAGATGGACTTTCCTAAGAGTATTTGTGCATAAGTGAATTTAACAAATCTGATTGAAATTTGAACTTGGATCTCTGATTTCTTATTCTGAGTTACTATCCATTGCAACACTTGCACATCCAATTACTCTACATGGCACCCTGATGATCTAATCAGTTGGGGAAAAGTACACATTTGTAAATATATACTTTGCTATAAATGATTATGTGATACTGAGGCTGTGAGGTGGTTAAACATTAATTCTGAGTAGAATAGGGTTAAGCCCAAAATGGAATATAGGCAGGAAGAAAGAGAGAGAGAGGGGGTGGAGACATTTTCTTGGTGAAAATTGAACCATCTGGATTTCTTCTCTCCTAAAGTTTATTTTTCTTATCTCTTGAGAGACTGGCATGTGGGTGACAAAAAATTTGGAGAACAATTTTATCTCTCTTTTGGGAAATTAGAAAAAAAAAAAAACATGTCATTGGTAAACAGAAAAGCAGACAGGAACTATATTTTTGTTAGTAAAAATGAATTGAGAAATGAAAACAGAATCAGCATTGGACCAACATCAGCACTGACCAGCATAGAGTTAGCCTGTGGTTAAAGTTTTGTCCTAAGACCTTGAGGACTGGACCACTAAACATGGTTCCACCACCAGGTGTAGGCAGTGACAAAAGGTGTTATAATTATATGTAAACTTTTTGAAACTTTTAAAAAGTTTCTATATCATAAATTTTCACTTTTTCTAAAGGAAAACTACTGCATCTGATTCTTCTGTGTGCCGTAGGTGATCATGGCTCTCCATAATTTCCTGTACTTTGTTGCTTTTAATATGTTTTCTCTTTTTTTTTTTTATCTCTCTTAAACCCTGTTCTACCATCCATTTACTCAAGCTCACTAGGTAGGTTATGCACTGCTTTCTCTGTCCTCCTTACATTCAGTTTGTTGTGCGAGTGCCAAATTTTCCCAGCCCTTTTTCTTCATTATGTTCCCTAGAAAATTTTAACTGTGATCACATAGTGAAAGTTAATAACAACAATGGACCTGATTGACTTTTTCCACTTTTCCTATGGGTTACAAGAGGATATATGGAAATATATCTTACTAGCAATTTTCTTGCACAAGCCCCAGTGACTAATGATACTGTTGTTACAGGGAGGTGGGTAATTGACCTCCAGTAGACGAATGTAAATTGAATTCCAGTTGAGTTCATTACATTGAATTTCGCACAAATACCTCTAGGATAGGTATGAATCTATCTCTTCTTCCACCAGTTATAGGTTAAATAGTAGGGCAGACTGGGCTCTTCAGCCTTGATTGTCAACCAGTCTAGAAGAAGGACAACTCAAAACTCATTAGGCATGGGGCTAGCAACTTCATCTTGTAGAAACCTACTTGCTGTGGAAACCACAGTAGCAATATTGAGAGCTGTGCCCAATACACCTTAGGGTGTCTACAAGACTTTAGAGCGATGGCCCCCATATTCTTACATACAGGACTTGAGTGGAATGTTAATGGTCTTGACCTGGCATCTTGGCTTCAGTTACTTTCCCACCATAGTAATGTAGCTTCCATATGCCTTTTCTATAAATACAGGGCACAATGGATAAATTGTCATCTAAATTATACAAAAATGAAAATAACACTTACATCTCACTTTAACAGATATATTTACCAAAATTACACAAAAATATCTTGAAATACTAAAGAATAAATTTTTTCAATAAAATTGCCATTGGCTTCAACCATGGCCTTGTGATGACTTTGGAATCTTTGCAACTCTTCTGGACGGTCACCTTGTTTAAGTTGGTGAATGCTGCCATAATCCTTGCCTATCATTTCATCTTTGGTGTTACAAGTAGTTTTGTTGGTCTCTCACTTAACTGTGTCCCACACATAATAATCCAGGGGGTTGCAGTCTGGGGAGTTAGGTGACCAGATGTAAAGGGTGTGGTTGCAGAAATTGACAGCTATGACTGAGCTCTCCTGCTTGTGTGGCATAGTGTAGAGTTCTGTTGCAATTTTTTTTTATTTAAACAGTAATTTTTCTGAGCTGCTGTAACTTCACCATGAGATTCATTCAATTCTGAAATTTTCATATTGGAGCTTCTGGTGTGAATGTCAAACAGTACAGTATACTGTTTCCAAATTTATGGTGGAGTGAATTGCATCATGGTGCTCTTTTTCTCGAAGACAGTGCCCAACTGACTCTACTATACTCTGCAGTTGACAAAATATAAAACAACGCACAAGAGCAAAGTTAAAAATGGTGACAATTTATCCCTTGCACACTGTACTATCATAGTTATTGTTCAGTTAAACTCTTCACTATGCTACCTAGACTTTATGAATTTAAGTGCAATACTAGATTGGTGGCAAGGTCTCATCAATTCCCTCTGTCTTTTCTATAAGTATTTTCATGGCAACTGTTCCAACAAGTTTCTTTTGACTGCATGAATTTAAGTGAGCTGCGAGGTTGGCATCTTGGTCCCACCCTTTCACTGTTGGAATGATTAAATGTAACCATCTCTGCTACTCAAACAGCTTCTTCTGTCACACTTCCTGTTTGTGGAATTTTATTCCTCTTACTTGCTTCCCTGATAACTATAATCTTCAAATATTCAAGTGTAATGTCAATAGACATCTTCTGATAGCTTGATCTTGTTCCCTGTCCTTCTCTTTATCCTCTCCCCAAACATGCCTTATTACTCTTATTCTCTACCCTCTGTAACCCCTTTGCATGTTAGTGGCACTCCTGTCTTGCTTGAGGTGAAATGCTTAAAAAAAAATTCACAGTTGAATTGGTTAGATGTAACTAAGTTCTATACTAACAGTTTCTTTTCTTGTGGAACTTTCTTCCGGCTTCATGTTTTTCAGCCAACTTTGATCTTCAAACATTTAAATATCAATTGTTATCTATTGTCTTCTTGATTTCTCTTTTATTGTTCTTTCTCTTTAATAATGTTTCTCTTTGTTTCTTATTTTTTTTCACACTCAGTAACTCCTTGTATCTTAATGGCTTTAGTGCCTTGTATGTTGTGAAATGATTAAAAAAATATATGAAACATTGTAAAGATAACAGGGTAAATCCTTTACAACTCTTTATTTTCAAAACAGTATATATTTTGTGATATTTTTTATAATTAGTTTTATTTAGACATGTCATAAATTTGTCTGACAGAGAAATCGATTTTTGATAGCATTTAAGATGTTTTCTGTCATAAAAGCTGGATAGTTTATTTGAGAGAAAATTAATTTTCTATGCAATCACAAAGACATTTTTCTCAAAATAACTAATCTGCAATATGTTAATGACCAACCATTGCACTCCTGGGAACTTTAGAAAATGACAAAAATAATATTCAAATATTCTTCTTTGATTGGTATCAATGTTAGTAATGTTTGATAAAGAAGATGAGACTAAATTTTTTGTTTGTGAAATAGTTACTTACTTACTTCTAGACCTCATCAAATTAACATCAGCCATGGAGAGTATATGGTTTTCAGTAACATTTTTTTAACCATTTATCCCCAATAAAGGCTATAAAACCACCAAGACTAATTGAAAAAAAAAGGTCAATAAAAGTACAGGAATTTTTTTTTTTACAGTGGTGTTCACCTTGTACAAGGTTCGATGGCCACTCAAAGTAGAGTGTTACAGAGTAAGAGACACATCTTATGTGGATATGTATAGAAGATAGCAGTTAAACCTAAACTTGAACAGGTTAAGATTGTAGTGATTGGGGAAGCAACCTTTTGGGAGTTGGTTCCACAAGACAGTGGCTTGTGGGAAGAATCTGCTTGAATGGAACTTACATCTCATCAGGGGAATACGAAGGGAATAAGGGTGCTTAACTACAGTGTATGTACCATGGTGGGTTTTAGGTTAGGACTGGTGGAACTAAGGAATGTAATTCATCTGAACACTCTTCATGGAAATAGTGATAGAGCAGTGAGAAGTTTGTGAAATCTTGTTTGTGAGAAAGTGGTTGCAGAGTGGAAATAAGGGGACAGAAGATGATGATTGATATAGCATTAAAATTTTTGGAAACTGCAAAGGAAGATGCTGAAAGAGAGTTCCACAAGTGAGAAGTGCAAGAGAAGAAACTCTTACCATAGGACTTAAAGTTTCAACTGTGAAATGATGAGACCTTGACACCAGTCTAGTACTGTGATTAAATTTATAAAGTCTAGGTAACACAGAGGAAAGCTCATCAGAACAATTACCTTGAAAGAATTTATAGAAAAAAAAGACAATATTCAGTTTCTCTGGTCTGAACTATTGAGCACTGTTTGTTTATGCTGAGTTTAGTTTTTTTTGCTTTTTTTTAGCTGCTAAGGTCTGCTCAACAAACTTACAGTGAAAACTACAAGTTAGATATGTGGTTGGTAAAGAAACATAAATGTGCCTGAATGAGGATCTGCAACAGGGATTAGTTAGCCAATCAAGCTACTTACTATACTCAGAAATAAGCAAACAGATACACACACACGCAAAAATTCAGACATAAGTAAGAATATATCAGTAAGAAAACAATAGGAATAAAGACGAAAACATTTTTGTTGACAGGTTGATGGACAGGTTTTGTTGAAGGCCAACAAAAATTCTTTAAGAATTTTTAAAATTTATTTTTATACATTATTTGGACTATTGTCCTCATCTTTGAGGCCATATTTATTACAACGTTTCGGCTGTTGTACGCTCCGGCCTTCTTCAGGTGGTTGAAAATGTCAAACTTAAGCCTTTATCTTGCTCATGTGCCATGTTTAATGGATGTCAATTCAGTTATCTCCTGTTAATTTCTCTCTGAAAGTTCTCCACTGCCTTAACCAGGTATTTAATTCACACTCTTTGTGTCCTGTCACTGGATCTAACCAACCCCTTTATCCACTGTGCCATTTGTACTTGAGGACATCTGTGTATGAATTTCGGGGTATTATAAACCTAATGTCTTCAGCAACCATTTTTACCAGTGCTCTCATATTGAAATTTTTTTTTTTTTTTGCTGTTATCATTGCATGTTTTTACCAGAGCTCATATTGCACTTTTGTTGTTATTATCGCTTGTTTCTGGCACTCTTTATTACTGGTTCCCATATTGTATTCATTTCTATGTTTGGTTGGCTCAGGAGATTTTTGTGGCTTAGCATATGTGCTGATGCCTTAAGTTTACGAATTTTCCAATGGTGTTCCTTGTCTATGATCTCAACTTGATCCCTCAGGGCGGTGATCTCCCTTCTCTCTCCATATGTGGTCAGCCATGCCTGATTTTTCCATTTTCCTTCATGTTACAACTTTCTGGTGTTCTTGAAGCCTTACCTTAAGGGGGTAGTCTCTTGCCCCTTTATATTTCTTTCCGGAGCTGCACAGGATAGTGTATACACAGTCTTTAGTCATTCCAACCACCTGAAGAAGGCCAGAGCATACAACGGCTGAAATGTTGTAATAAATATGACGACAAAGATGAGGGCAATAGGCTGAATAATGTAAATAATGTACATAATGCCTCATCTCAGAAATATAGACAGATACTGAAATTTATTTTTGTTCTATATTTTTGTTCATTTTCCTGGTTTCCAGTGTAGTGTATGTAATGTTGACATGGAAAAGCACCATATATATATATATATATATATATATATATATATATATATAAAACAACACAAAAATAAAAATGCCAGAATTTCTTTCTCCAAATCTCATTCTCTGATGAAATGTTTCCTATTTCTTCTTTATCCTATCATTCATATATATGTATGTATATGTTCCAAAGTCCTTTTGAAGAAAGGAGTATATTACATAGGATTTTTTCCATTTTGTCATTCTGTTATTGACCAATTTTCTGATATATAGAGTTTATCTATGATAATCTCTTACACATATATAAAAACAAACAGTGAAGTCATAGATATCAGCATTGCATGATGACTGTCAGTTTCAAATCTTAATCGATAATCAGTACATTTGTGTTATAAAAGATGTGCTGCAGAAGGCGATATTTTCTTCTTTTTTTTTTTTAGTGATGTGTTTGAGATCATTACTAGTTGACAGATAAATATGTCATAAGGAGGCTGTTATTCAAAATTAAGCAAACAATGTCTAATCCTACCAAGTTGGGCTGAAAGCAATAGTCATAAAAGAAACTTTTCAGCAATAGGTCAAACAACCTATCCTTATATAATTGTGATGAGCAAAAGAAAAAAAATAAAAAGAAGATGACTTCATGTATTCAGAAACTCAATTGGTCATATCTCAAAACAGACACTGTCTTTCTCTTGTAGGCAATCCCTGAAGTTACTTTAAAAACTAGCGCAGTATATCCTCAACTTGAACATTAATCACCCTTATCCATTACTCTCATGTAAAAACTGCATAACAAACTTTGAATTAAATATTAGCACAGAATGTTTTCATTAAAATTTACATTTAAAATCATATTATTTTGCTGAATCTATCTATTCTCCATCAGTTATGGGTTAAATAGCAGGGCAGAGTGGATCCTTTAGCGTTAGGTTGCAACTAGTCTAGGAGAATATAATTCGGAATTTAAAACTTCCATGGGCTAAATAACTGCACCAACCATGGTGAGTAAGGCTACACTCCTGAAGACATGGTCAGTCATAGAGCGGTTCCTCCACTCATCCTGGGTATGATGATAAACTACATCTGTATCCTGGGTAAGACGATAAACTATGTCCAACAACAAAGCCTCTGCCTTTTTGGTTTCTGGTGTAAAAGTTTTATTGTCATCTTTTTTTACATAAGGAAAATATGCTGTAGATAGCAGCGAAAGATCACTTATTGCATGATTCATTAGCTGATTTGTTTTATTTACAGCTTATCAACCCTTTTTGAGTTATTTAAAGTGAAAACATATTCTTGAATGTAAGAATAATTCTTTTTATTTTTGTGAATGAATATTGCATTAACAAGTTTTTGGAGATAATGATTTTTCTAGCAACAAGTCTTACTATTTAACCCATAGCTAGGGGAGAAAATGGATTCATACCTTTCCCAAGGGTATTTGCATGTAAGTGTACTTATTGCATGAAACTTTTAGCACCCATTTTACAATGTTTTATTGGGTTTCTAGTATTTACTAGTCACGTTGCCTTGAAGTAACATTGAGATGCTGTTAAGTGAACTTGTGTATTGTGTGACTGTCACATTTAAATCAAAAGATTACATCCTCCAGCTTTGTCAGACTTAGCTCTCAGAGATTTCTGCCTATTCCCATTGAAATGAAAGAGATGAGACTGGATGAAATTAATGGGAACATAACAAGGCAGGTGAGGTTCATTCCAGATAAGGAAAATGGAAGAGATGTTGAGATAATTGAGGTCACAAGGTGATTACTTTGAAGGGCACTGAAGAACCATTGCCATAAGTAGATTATATTTTTTTTCTTTAATAAATGTTTAGATAATTTCCACACAAATTCTGTGTGTGTTTATGTATGTATATATATATATATATATATATATATATATATATACACACACACACATGTACAGACACACACACTTACTAAAGAATTAATGGATTTATTTTTAATCCAACATTTTTATTATTTCAAACATTATTATAGTGAATATAAAAAGCATGAAACAGACTGTCACCATCTGATGTTGTTCTGTCTGTGTGAGTTATATATATATATATATATATATATATATATATATATATATATAACAAAAGGAAAACTTATCTTAGGCGATGCCTTTCGTCCTCTGAGGGACTTAGCAAGGCAAATTTGGAGATTTTATTTTGTGAGAAGAGCAAAAATGTTATTCAAAATATGCAACATAAATCAATTCAAAATAATTTAAATATATATATATATATATATATATATATATATATATATATATATATACACACACACACACATTCCTGCTCACTTTCATTTATTAGGCATTGAACTGTATCACCTGATGTCCATGAACTTGCCTGACTTTTCCGCAAACCTGATTAATATTCATGAGTACTCCTACACCAAAAAGTTTTGAAAAACCAATATTTTTGCTCTTGTGTATAAATACTTGTTATAAAATAAAATCCTCACATTTGCCTTGATAAAGTCCCTCAGAGGGCTAGATGTGTTGATTAAGATAAATTTTCCTTTTGTCTTTATTCATATTGTCTTTTCATAGATATACTCTATCTGATATTTTTACATATATATGTGTGTGACTGTGTATAGTATTAGGTAAATCAATGATTGAATCCATTGAAATCTGGGAAGTTTTTGAGCATCTTCTGCCACAGGTAAGAGTTCCACATGATTGAAAAATGATAGCTGAACACAATGAATGATAAGATGCAAACCAGTGAGATTCCAATGGAATGACATCATCACGTATTTATATATTGAAGAAAGTACTGGAAATTATTCACCCCGATCCACTTAAAAAAATCAGTATTCTGATGTTTTGTCATTGAAATAATTGAGGAGTGGACTAGGTTAAGAACTTTTCAACATCCTCCTCTCCCGTTGTGTGTGCATAAATTGTTTGAAAATTAACTAAAATCTAGCACTTGAATATTGAGTACTCAAAACTTAAAGTCTGACAGCTAAGTGAAGTTTTCCACTGACTCTATTTAGTTACATTTGTTCTATTCTGCAGTCTTTTTTTTTATATTTTATAGTTGAAAAACTCAAAATTACCAAGAAAGTATCATTTTATTCATGAAAACAATCATATCTTATAGTTTACTGCTTTGACTTGCTGACAGGAGTCAAAGGATTAAACACTCAAATTATTACTTGGTATAACCTCCAAACTTTTACACAACTTTTTTTTAACAAAGGTCCACCCAGTACAAGGCTCAAGAGCCCCTTGTTATAGAGGGTTACTGAATGTAAACAGTGGTAGGTGTATTTTTTTTTTACAGCCTAACAATCTTTTGTGGGTTATTTGAAGCTAAAACCTATTTTGAATTGTAAGAATAATGCTTTCTTGCTTGTGAATACTGCATTAACAATTTTAGGAAATAACAATTATTCTTTTCCAGATACTACTATTTAACCCATTGCTGGGGAGAGAAGAGATAAATTTATACCTTTCTCAATGGTATTTGTAAGTGAATGTAAGGAAATTGTCCAAATCTGGGAATTTGTTTTGATCATGTTAAGTTTAAAAAAAACATTATATAAAATTCACTATTTTTCATCCATAATGTTGAATGTGTTCAAATTATACAACCTTTTAATAAAAAAATCTCAAGTTGATTTTAAAAATTGCCACAAAACATTGTTGATTTATTTAAGATGGAATGATCTATTATAACATGTTGCTAATTTGTATTTAAGATACATTGTATTTATTTTCAATTTTTCTAGTTGAATTGTTCACCTATGTTGCATATAATCCATTATTGTACATAAGTAAGTTACAGTAAAATTTGTATTTTATGTGAATACTACCTTATGAAAATTGAGATATAGTAAAGTGGGGGGTCCCTCATATCATAGATTCGAGGGAAGGTATCATAGATTCAGCCCTAAACTAGCATGTTGTATCATCCTGCATTCATAATTGTAACAAATATTTGTTTATACAAATGTGATGGAGATATTTTCTGCATGAGTCATGGAGGATTTCTATCTGTACAATTCATTTTGTCATTTGAAAGAAATAAGTGAATTCTTCAAAATAAAAATATTCAAAAACACTAACACAAAACAAAAGAAATAAAAAGCAATGTATTAGCATCATGATCTCCCCTACATACTAATTATATATTCCATTGTTATGTTGTGATGAGGTATATTCACTTATTGGTGTTATTTAATATCTCATGTTATATAAAAACAGAATATTTAATTATCTTCAATTGGGGAGATAAGAAAGCATGGCTGCTAAATATATAGTCACATATTGTTTATTAGAAGGGATAATCATTCTGAAAAAAAATTCCAGTATTCTGTCTATTGTTTATGTCAGGCAAGTGAAATGTTGACATATCTTAATAGTCATACCAAAATTACCATTTCTTTCACTGCTTACATCACCATTTACAAATTGTCTTGAAGCCCTATCGAAGTCATTGGTAGAGTAAGAAAAACAAGTTCAAAGATATTTCTTATAGTATATCTTGTTGGTCATTCCAGAAACAAAGACATTTATCATGGGATATCTTGTCAGCCATTCAAGAAACAGACACTTTTTATGGGATATCTTGTTGGTCATTCCAGAAACAAAGACATTTATCATGGGATATCTTGTCAGCCATTCAAGAAACAGACACTTTTTATGGGATATCTTGTTGGCCATTCCCGAAACAAAGACATTTCTCATAAGATATCTTGTCAGCTACTCTAAAAGAAATTTATCAAATCCATGCTACCATTGTATAAAAAATGAATGCTTGCTACATATCACTGGGATCAGCTTATAATATAAATATACATATGCCAGTATATTATTGATATACATGTATTTCTTATCCTCAATGTGGAAATTTGATATTTTTTCAGCCACTTCAGCAGCTACTTGATAAATGTTACTTCATAAACTGTATGTAATATATTTTCATTTAACATTGAATGATAGTTGTAGTCAAATAATCTTTTTTCATATTTGCCATATTTCATACCATATAAGATTGATTGATTTGTTTTTTACAGTTTATCAATCTTTTGCAGGTTATTTAAAGCCAGAAGATATTTTTAGATTGTAAGAATTTTTTTGAGATAATAATGATTTATTGATATAAATACTATTAATTAACCCATAGTTGGGGGATAAAAGAGGTGGATTCACACCTTTTTCGGCGGTATTTGCACATAAGTGAATATAATGAACCTAACTATGAATTGGAAATCTGCTTTCTGAGCTGTTATCCATTACACTCCCCACACATCCAAGCTAACAGCACCTGCTATTCCCAAGTGGTCCCCCATCTAGATACTAACCAGACTAGATATTGCTTAACTTTGGTAATTGTGTTTCAACATGACATAGCTATAAGCCTTTTGTATCATACAAGATAAATTACCATATGTACTAATAATTTGATAAGGAATATTTTTAAAAACTAATAATATTCAACTCATGATTCTTTTTTACAGTAAAGATTACCATGTACAAGGCTTGTAGGTCACTTAAGGTAGAGGGTTATGTTAAGAGGTAGTTTATACAGATAGGAGAGGAAGATAACAGTTAACCCTAGACTTGACAGGTTAAGAATGTAGTGGTCAGGGAAAACATCCTCTTGGGAGTTGGTTCCATAGAGCAGTGGTTTGTGGGAAGAAGCTGTTTGAGTGGAGTTTACTTCTCACCAATGGAATATGGAGGGAAAGTGGGTGATTTACTACAATGTAAGTGGCATGGCAGGTCTTATGTCACTACACCTCTGGAAATGAAGAGGTTATGCCCTTCATTGATCTGTGGTTTCTATGAACTATAGTATGATATCTTATCTATCTCTCTTTCTTTCTCTTAAAGTGTGTGCCTGTTTTTTTTGTTTTGTTTTTTTTATTGGGAATCTAGGTTTGGATTCATCTTTATTCTGATCTTCCAGCTCCATGTTGGATTCATGCAAAGTATCCTTTATAATTTCTCAACTACTGTGTTCACTTTCTCCATCAGAAACCCCTCATTCTTTACCCCCTTTCAGGTATCAATTTCTCTTCTATGTCAACTTCTTCATCATCAATTCTATGATAATAAATAAATAAATTCTTTCCATTTGTTGCTATTATAATTATATTATGTTCCTTTTGTACAATACAGGGTACAATGGGTAAATTGTGTCCATTTTATATTTTTAATTTTGTGCATGCATGTTGTTTTTCATATTGTCAACTGCACAGTATAGTAGAGTCAGTTGGGAACTGTCTGTGAGTAAAAGAGCACTATGACGCAATTCACTCCACCAGAGATTTGGAAACGGTATACTGTACTGCTTGGCATTCATGCTGGAAGCTCCAATACAAATATGGGTGTCAATCTGAGGCCATTGCTGAGGATTTGAAAAGAGTTGAATGAGTCTAATGGTGATTACAAAGGTGTTTGAAGTGATCACTAGTGATGGCAATGTTATGCCTATATTCATCTTCCCACAGGGCCTCAGACTCAATACAGAGGCCTACATCAAGTTCTTTCAGAATGTAGTGCTGCTCTGAGTCAAGAGGGTGGATATTGGAAGACCTTATGTCTGGCAACAGGACTCTACACCATGTCACACAAGCAGGAGAACTCAGTCATGGATGTCAGACAACTTCTGTGACCACATCACCACTTACATATGACCACCTAACTCCCCAGACTGCAACCTCCTTGATTATCATGTATCAGAATTGGATGTTATTCTGATGGGTGTCAATTTAGTACTATAGTGGGGTGTAACAGAACTGCATCTCTTCTTCTGCCTGTGTGCACCAGTGGGTATCAAACATGCTCACTGGCAAAGCTAGAATATGAACTAAGACAGCAAGTGAGATGCTGATCCGGAGACATTTGAGTAGTCTTGAAAAGCTGGTCCAAGTGTATAAGTTATTGGTCACCATTACTTTAGTGACATCAAGTCAGAATCGAGTGGATAAGCTCACAAGAGTACTGCAACGATGGTATGATGTGATCAAGAAGGATATTGAACCAGCACAACCTATGTGCACTTCCATGGTGAATGAAACCTCTCTGGATCTGATAAGTGCCATAGATTACCAGAGTAGACATCCTGGTGTCAGGTGGACACTGTATTTAGTGAGATGAGTTTACCCTATGACATTCAAGATGGTCATCAGGCTAGTGGTCAGAAAATGTAAGGAATGCCAGTCGATTGCCACAAGGCAGTGTGACTGGAATCTGAACCCACTTGAGATGGATATTACTCATTACGGTGGACAACACTACCTTATGTTGATTGACTATGGCCCAAGTCTATTTGCGATATAGTAATATCTGCTTCAGCAAGACTCAAAAAGCGTCATTTGACAGTTGGAAACTATTTTTTTTTAACAAGGCCCACTATCAGAAATTCTGACCAACAATGATATTGCATTTTGCAGTCAGTCAGTTATATACCATGTGTGATACATGCTTAGACAATACATGACTGACAAGGCAGAGTTTTTTCCTGCAGTAGGCATCCATTTCTTTCTGTGGTAGTCCAGTTGCCATCCAAGGCTATAGAATCTGGTCTGTCCTGCTGTTTACCCATAGCTGGAGGGAGAAGAAGAGAATTCATATCTTTCCCAAGGGTATTAGCACATAAGTGAAAGTAATGGATTTGACTGGAATTTGAACCTGGCTCTTCAATTCCTCAATCCGAGCTGCTATCCATTATTCCACTGTGCCTCCTTTTTGCAGTAAGTCCTTTAAAGATTTCTTTGATAACTGGGAAGTCCAACTTCATTTCCATTGTGCATATGTTCCTGGAGGAAATGGCATAGTTGAAAGATCTCATCAAAGCATAAAGTGAATTGCAGCAAGAAAGCAGTGTTCAATAATGGAGGCAGTGTACTCGCATAATATCATGCTGAAGAATGACACACTGTCCACTACTATGATTCACTGTTACCAACTTAGAGTGAAGAGAATTAGTGCAACATTACTACCTGATGGTTATAAAAATTATTTTATGTACAAAGTTGGGAACAGAGTTTGGGTGAAAGCTCCCCATGGCTGGTGTACCTCCAGATATCAAGTGGGTTACGTGATGGACATTGTAAGTCTACAAACAATAATAGTTGACAGGATGGCATGTAAAAAAAATCTTTCTTTTCATTTAATCTGGTGCATCACTTTGTGGCTCCAATGATGATCTATCGTCTGATAGTGATCAGGTAATTGAGATCTGTGAATCTGATGCTTCCACAGACGTGGAAGTTCCAGAAACGCCGGATGTGCCTGATGACTCCTCAGGAGATGGCATTCCAACACACATAAGGAAGATGGTCCCATTACAATGAAGCACCAAGGTAAAGAGTGCCATGCTAGGCTGTCCAATTTGTTATCATGAGATCAGGGGTAGTGTAGCAAAGAAAATGGTGAATTACCTCATTAAACCAAGCAACAGCATGTTGCTTGTATTTTAAGTTGGAAAATGTGGTGAAAAAGAAAGTTACTTACCAAAAACAAGGGCACATGTTCTATCCAAAATGAAAAAAATGTCCTGTGAATAAAAGCAGTTAGTGTTCTTGAATTGAGGGAAAATAAATTTGTTTACTTTGCTACCTCATCTATTGGTTGGTGTGTTGGATTTCTGTTTTATGTGTATTGGGAGTTGTGACACTGGACCTGCAAATTGTGAATTTGACATTTCTTTCTGCTACTGGATCTTCGAGTTTGAACTTGAGATTGATTTACTTTGTTATGGAATTGAGCCGCTACATCAATTTTATGAGTAGAGGCACAGTTGAGTGGGAGACCAACCAAACTCCTTGTAATACTAAAGATGAACTGATAAGCAAGGATTATAGCAGCATTCACCAACTTAAACAAGATGACAGTCCAGAAGAGTTGCAGAAGACTCCAAAGTCATCTGGAGTGGAGACTAAGGTTGAAGACAATGGCAATTTTATTGGATAAATTTATTCTTTAGTATTTCAAGATATTTTTGTGTAATTTTGGTAAATATATCTATTAAAGTAAGATGTAAGTGTTATTTTCATTTTTGCATAATTTAGATGACAATTTATCCATTGCACCCTGTAAGGTTAGTTTTTTCAGGACTTGATTCTTTGTCTTTTTTGTACCACATTTTTTCATTTGTTGAATAGGACATCATTACAGATAATCTAATTTGACTTCCAATCAATGCAGAGATTTTGCATTCTACTGGTATGTGGAATAGTTCTATAACCCGGTAATAATCTTGTTAGGTAACTATCTATGGTGTCTCTGGATGGGGAAAATGCCTTTCACCCAGTTTTCAGTCTGCACCATTGTTTCTGCAATTCCATTCAATTGCAGGTGGTATGGTAGTGCTTTATAAGGGAGGCATCCAATTTATTTTAACCACAAACACAAAGTTCTGGTGCATTGTCAGAGACTAATGTTTTTGCCACTCCGTTTCTGGAAAATATTACTCGTAATATTTGCTTTACCATGGCTGCCTTCCTATGCTGAACTCTAACCACTTCAAGCCATCCTGAGAATGAGTCAAATATTTTTTTATTTCTATACACTTTGGTTATTTTTGTACATATGTTTCTACATCATGCAAATACCCACACCACCACATTTCCAATTTTAATTGTCTCTGTGTTGCTGTTATTTCACAATAAACATCATCATGTGCACTTTTTATTATGTCTTTTCTTAATCCCCCTGGTGATCTTAAATAATCATCATTGCATATAAAATCCTTTATAGTTATCCTGTGCCTTATCGCTTTATGGGTCTCTCTGCTCTAGAACAATCATTTCATTTGTTCCTTTTTATTCTACATGCAGTCTTTTTTAATGCCAGATCCTGTTTTTACAATGGTTTTTTATAAGTTCTTTCTTTAAATTTTCAAATGTTGCATTCTGCCAATATGTCCATTTTAATTCGCTGTCTTTTTTTGTAACTCTGCAAAGGGTTCTATCAATTCACCATACTTTGGCAAATATCTGTTATAAAAATTGGCTAACCCTAAAAAGATTACAAGTCTTTTTTATTTCCAAGTGTAAATACCTCAGTTATTTTCTTTATCAAATTTTTGTTTGGTGAAATGCTGTCTTTGGAAATCTGGTATTCCAGCTATGTTATTGTATTGCAATTTAACAGATTAACTTAATTTATTTAAAGCAATCCATTTTTGGTTTTTACTACTGGTAGCACCAATATATATATATATATATATATATATATATATATATATATATATATATATATATATATATATTGTCTTGATAGATGATCATATTCTTAACCTTACCAGTTAGTACATTTTTGATGACTTTCAGAAAAATAGCACTTGCTGTTTTTACACCATAAGTCATATGTCTTCATCTGAGTAAACCTATTGGAAAGTTAATTTTAATTACCTTTTAAAATTTTTTAACAATTTGTATCTGGTTAGAGGTAGATTTGAGGTAAATTTTAGCCAAATATCTAATTCCTGATAACTTGTGAATAGCAGTTTCAATGTTAGTAATAGGGAAATGAATTAGAGTATATTTTGTGGTTTACTTCTGTTTTGTAATCTCCAGCTCAGTTAAGTGCCATATATGATACATGCTTTGATGTTTATGTCTCTTAGGATTCATGACTAACTCTGCAATAAGCTGGTTGCTAACCAAGTCTATAGGACACAGTCTGTTCTGCTATTCAACCCATATCTAGGGAAGTAGAGATGGATTCATACCTTTTCCAAAGGTATTTGCTTGTACATGACTGTAATGAACCTGAGTGGAATTCAAATTCATCTCTCTACAATTTTTTTATTCTCAGCCATTATCCATTACACCTCACTGTACATCCCCACATATTCTTAAATATTTTTCATCCGGTTTTCATAAAACAACAATGAGTGAGGTCATAGATATTTATATAAACATACTCTTATCTATACACACATACATATATACACACACGCATATTAATATACACACACTCATACCTATACATACATACATATATACACACACCCATACACATATATATTTATATACACACACCCGTACACATATATCTTTATATACACAAACACATACCTATACATGCATACATACATATATATATATATATATATATATATATATATATATATATACATACACACACAGACACAGATATATTCATATATAAATACATACAGACACATACATACATACCAACATGTACATATATACACATACATACCTTAATATATAACAGGGGGAACATGTTCTAAAATTCCTTGCTCCACCATCATTTTCAGTTTCACAACTACTAAAGGTAGCATGTGAATAAGTAGTCTGTTAGACTCAAAGTAAGATGGGTAATTATTTTCCTTTAACTGGATGTTCACTTAGTAGTACCTTTTTAACATCCCCATGTCGGTATTTTTTAACATTGTTGATTAATTTGGTTGTATCCACTGTCAAGTCATTTATTCCCATGAGTCCATGTTTTTTTCACATTTCATTACCGTGATGGAAATAATTTTGAGCATGTGTCAGGCTCAAAAGTTCGTTCAAAACAACCAAATGTTTTAATAAAGGAGCCGTCAAACTCTCTTAGTTTCAGCCAACTTTTCTTGAATTTGGGTTTGCCTATTTGTTCTGATCAATTTATTGGGATTAGGTTGATATCACTCTCAGTCTCCACTTGCATAGGAAATGTTATACCATTTAATTTAATTTTTTTCTCTGGCACTTTTCTCTTTATGTCTATGTATTCATATCTTTCCCAAGGGTATTTTCATGTAAGTGAATGTAACAAAGTTGACTGGAACTCAGCTCTCTGATTTCTCAATCTCAGTTACTATCCATTACTATGCCTCTTAATGTACTTAAAACATATTATCTCAATTATTTGTGGTGTCATGAAATTTTGTTCTATTTTTGTGATGTTATATCAAATACCATGTTTTTGTCATGAGACAGATCCTAAGGAAATGATGTAGAATATTTTCACCGTTTTAGTTCTTACACATTAATCAAGCTAAATGTGCCACTGTGCCACTTTTCATTTAATAATGTTGTATATTAAGTAAAATTAGGTCAAAATATCTAAATAAAATGCTTCATTGCTTATATGTAAAAGTAATAAGCTTCAAGAAAAATCCTCAGTATCACCAACGGTCTCTTAAGGATGAATATAAAACTCTAGTGAATTAATGTATTTACAAACTTATTTGAAAACTCTCTTGTTTCATATGATGAATGTGTTGTGCAAAAAACATTTCTATTTCTCGTAATTTGCTGGCATGTCATGATATAAATTCCTTTTAAGCCAATTTCTTAGTCATTGAGGAAAGAAAGGACCTTGATTGTTCAATTTCTAACCACACCTTTTCTTTTCCAGTGGAGCTAAAAACATTACTGCAGTTACGAATAAAAGGGGTCAGTAGAAGAAGGAAGTTTGAATGATTTAGCCTTGTTGTAGTTAATAAAGTGGTCAAACATGGGAAAAGGAAAACAACAAAGGAAACAAATTCTCACTAGTCCGCAGCCTTGGAATACTAAATCTGCGTTTAGGTTGAATGCTTATGCAAATGACACAATAATATGTTTGCAATTTCTTTTAACAAAGAAAACTGGTAGCTATTTGAAACAAATTCCACATGGGCTGAGAAAGAATCTGTGACAGGAAAAAACTAGTTAGTTTTTTAATTATACCATACTGCGAAAAGATTGTTTTTAAGTTCTGATAGCATACAAATAAATCAATTTTTTGTGTGTGTGTATAAATATGTTTTTTTTTAATAATTTTGCATGAAGCAAGGCAATAAAGCCACTAACACACAAGGAGTTACTAAGTGTAAGTGACTATGATATAAAAACTATTAATGAAAGAGAACAATAAAAGAACAAGAATTAAGAAGGCAAAAGATAACAATTGACATTTAAATTATAATTTTGAAAGATCAAAGTTGACAGGAAAGCAAGAAGCTGGAAGAGAGTTCCACTAGTGAGAAGTGCAATAGAAGAAACTGTTAGCATAGAACTTATGATTACATCTCGCAGCCATTGAACAGATGTAAAAGGGTCAAAATATTCCACCAATCAAGTACTGGACTTAAATTCATAAAGTCTAGGTACTATACAGGAAAGTTCATCAGAGCAAATACCATGAATGTATTTATAGGAAATTCACAGAGAAAGTATATGTATAAATATTTTCATAATTGTGGATATGCCCTGGTGAGCTGACAGAACAATGACTCACTTGGAGTATAGGCGCTGAATATAACAGAAATCAGCTAAGTAAGAAATTTTATATTTGTGCTAATCCTATATATATATATATATATATATATATATATATACGTGAGTGTGGCTATATATATATCTGTGTATGTATGTATGTGTGTGTATATATATATATATATATATGTGTGTGGGTGTATATATATGTCTATGTATATGCCTGAGTATGTGCATATGGGTGTGTATGTGTATATGTGTCTGTGTATAAATGTGACTATATATGTGTGTGTGTGTATGTATATGTATGTGCGTGTATGCATGTAAGTATGTGCATCTATACATGTATGTGTGTATCTGTATATAAGCATGAATATGTCTGTTCATATGTATTTGTGTGTCTGTATGTGTGTTAGTGTATATGTGTGTGTATATACATATAAGTACCATGTGTATGTGTGTATATATAGATATGTATATATATATATGAATGTGTGTATATATAGATATGTATATATATATATGAATGTGTGTATATATAGATATGTATATATATATATATATATATATGAATGTGTGTATATATAGATATGTATATATATATATATATATATATGAATGTGTGTATATATAGATATGTATATATATATATATATGAATGTGTGTATATATAGATATGTATATATATATATATATGAATGTGTGTATATATAGATATGTATATATATATATATATGAATGTGTGTATATATAGATATGTGTATATATATATATGAATGTGTGTATATATAGATATGAACATATATATATGAATGTGTGTATTTATAGATATGAACATCTATACATGAATGTGTGTTTGTGTATATATATATATATATGTACATTTATATATGAATGTAAGTGTGTGTGTGTATATATATATATATATATATATATGTATGTATGTATGTGGGTGCATATATATATACATAAATATATGTATTTGTATATATAAATATATATTTACAAAATGCACATATATATATATATATATATATATATATATTTACAAAATGCGCACACACACACACACACACACACACAACTATAAAAATGAACATTGAAGTCAACACGATTGCATCTAGCATGTAACAGCCTGTCGCCTCTAAGTGTTGATTTCAATGTTCGCTTTTATATTTACACATGCTCTGTCTCTGATATTGAGCACTTTATTCCATAAATATGGCACACCTTAAGAGTATATTTCTTCATATATATATATAATATTAAAACAAAGCCGTTAAAAATCGCTACACATTTACTATTGTTTTTCGCTACTAGAGATGTGTCTCCTTGGGTGATGATAAACTACTGTCAAATGAATGATTAATTTAAGAAGCAGAATACTTACTATTTTTTTTTAAGAAAAAAGAACAATAAAAATAAGCTCATGGGTTTTACTGTGATTAACGAATTGAATGTAGCCCACATTGAATTCAAATTTACCAAAAAAAATATTTTTCATGTAGGTGACATGAATTTTCTTAAATACACATCGTTACATTATTTTGTATGATTTATAGTAGTGTGGCGTTTTCTCATTTTACTTGGACATATATATATATATATACACATATATATATTAAAGTGGCTAAATCAAATAACTAGATATTAGTAACCTTATATACATAATTTAGCCTGCATAAACATGTAAGAAGTGAATAAATATTTACTCAATTTGATATGAAGTTTAAACAAAACAGTGTTCAGTATGGTTAGACAGAGTGAAGAAGTATATATTAATAAATATATATAAATATATATATATATATATACCTACGTTTGAAGTGCAACTTAAAGTTTCATTGTTCTACCAACTCATCAGGCACGAATTATTACATTTGATTTTAAAGAAAAATATACTGGGTCTCGTGGCGGGGGGGAATGCTAGATTAAACACATATTCAATGTTCAAATTTAATATAAACTTAATATCGGAGTGTAAATACAGAATGTAGAGTGTAGGTAGGGGGTATTGTAAAAAAAAAAAAAGAAAAGAAAAAATGAAAGCTTAAAGTTTAAAAGAGAAATACCGGGGTGACTTGTTTAAGTAATAACAGATGTTAAAATGGTTAAAGGTGGGTAATCAATGTAACATAAAATATGGGAAGGGCATGTGATATTTGGATTACATCGGTCACCACGGATGGAAAAGGGCATAGTTATAACGAGGAAATTCCGATTTACTAATGGTGTAGAGTCATCTATTATTTTTAATAATCCGGTAAAATTTTGAGAGCGCCATGGCATTTCCATATTGCTTATTGTTAAGAGACATTTTATTATGATAAAATTTTGTTCTCCAGTTGTTGGCTGTGGAACCAAAAATAATTTTGTCTCACCATTATGTTTAGCCTTGTAGATGACACCTTTATACATAGATTTACGGTTCATCAGACCATTAATGCCTTTTCGACAATTACACTATTTTTTCTGTGTTAATATTGCTGTTGATGCTGTTTAAGTATTATTTATTTAAATTTGCGCTATTATACTGTGCTATATGTTGTTCAAGCTTTCTAGTGCAGCTGTAACTAAGCTGAATATTGTTCAGATTGAAGATTTTCCTGAGTAAAAAGTTATGGTTGAAGTGTTTGGGGATTAAATTTAGACAAATCCTACTGATGTTGGTTTTGACATTACTGTGAAAAGGTGCGTTGAACTAAATTATGTTGAGTTTTATATACTTACATTTATTACTCGTATACTTACTAATGCTTGGAATGTATTCTAGTATAAC
>OZ010602.1:41538819-41548819 GCA_963932145.1 Acanthosepion lycidas
ATTCAGTTTCTTAGTGCTTGGAATAAAGTTCCCTAAACCATTTCATTCACTAGTGTAGCTTAAGCCAAACAATCCAATACATGTTTTCTGTGTGCTACCACAATTGCACTGCTCTGTAACCTCGTCAAGCACTTTTTGTAACTTGAGTGAGAGGTCAAATTTGCATAGATGCAAAAAAGAGTCTTGTGAGACAGATCCAACTTTGAGATCTATCATTTCTATATATACAACTCCCATGATCTTTTTGGAATAATTTACACACAAGGCATGTTTGAACTCACTTTCTACCAGGAGGTAAGACATTTTCTCACATGTTACAGTTTGAAGAAGTACATTTGGCACTTGAAGTCTTTTCTTTATCTATGAGGAGATTGTCCAATTTTTACAGTGAGACAATACTAAGAGAATTAGAAAACTTATTTAGATTTATTATTAGCAGACAATCTTAACACAAGATGCACTTTCAAAGAGGCTTTGCACTTTCAAATAGGCACCATGCTTTGAGCATCTATTGGGACTCAAATTCATCTCAAATCTCAGTGGAACTCATATCAGCCATTTACTCTTGTCTCAGTAGTAAGACTGATCAATGTAACAAGGTCAAAATGGCAACCAATATCCAAAACAACCAAGTCTATTGTTAACAGGGGCAAAAGATGGCTTGTTAATTTCAACACCTTCAAAACTAAACTTCACTACACTAATCATCTGAGGGACCCCTCTCTGCCTTTCATCAGTATGGCTGATGCTAACCTCCAGGAAAATGACTCATTGTGCTTTCTCAGGCTAGAATTCTCAACTGACATGAAGTGGAAATATTATATTGAATCAATTGCTAGGTCTGCTGTTAAGAAACTTTGTCCACTGTATCATGTGAGACAGTTTTTACCTCCAGAATCTAACTTACATATTTATAAATCTACCATTCATCCATGCTTAGAATATTGCTGTCACATATGGTTAAGTTCCCCTGCTATTTATCTTGAGCCCCTTGATAAAATCCAAAGAAGAATCAGCAATATTATTGGTCCTGATCTGACGGCTTGGCTTCAGTCACTTTCCATTCACTGTAAGGTTACTTCTCTATGTCTTTTCTATAAATACTTTCATGGTAACTTTTAATTTAAATGCAGTACTAAACTGGTGTCAAGATCTCATCAATTTGTAGTTGAGCTGGCTATATGTAGCCTTAAGTTCTATGCTATAATTTATTTTCTAGCACTTATTGATTGTGGAATGCTTTTCAGACTCCATGCTTTCCAGCCAACTTTAATCTGCAAAAATTTAAATGCAATGTCAATTGTTATTTACTGTACTCCTGATTACTCTTTTATTTTCCTGCTCATTATTAATATTTCTATTCCTAACCCTACACACTGTAACCCCTGGTGTCTTAATGGCTTTACTGCTTTGCATTGGATGATACTGATTAAAAAAAGAAAAAATATATACAATTAATCACTAGGGATACTGGAAAAATAGTCAGCTCCTTATACTGCTCTAGGAAATACCCAACTCCATCTGCCATGCTCTATATTTACAAGAGTTAGATCAGATCAATAATGGAGTATTGCTGCCCTCTCTGGTTTGGAGCTAGCCAATCTTCTATTTCCAGCCCTGACAAATTTCAAAAGCATTAAACTTTGCTTTCTAGGTGATGAATTATTTTCCAGTCTGCAACCAATTTTTGAGAGATGCAGTGTCACAAGATTATTGCTATTCTATCTCTATTTTTATGGCAAAATATTTTTTTAATCATTTCACCACAAGCAAGGCAATAATGTCACTAAAATGCAAGGGATTACTAGGAGTAAAAGAGAAAACTTTAGTCAGTAGAAAGGACAATAAAAGAACAGTCTTCAGGAAAACAAAAGATGGCAAATGGCCTTTAAATTTCTGAAAATTGTAGATGGCAAGAAAACTAGAAACCAAAAGTGATTTCCAGAGGTAATAAGTGCAAGAAAAGAAAGAATTAGGATATGACATATGGTTGCATTTAGTTATTTCAATAATGGTAAGATCTGGTTGCCAGTCTAGTAGTAAACTTAAATTCAGGCAGTCAAGGCACCAAGGAGAAAAATATATCACAATAATTACCATGAAAATATTTGTAAAAAAAACAAAAAAACAGAGGGAAGCCTTGTCATGGCAGAAGAAAAGTGACTGAAGTTGAAATACCAGGTCAGGATTGATTACATTTAGAACCTTCTTTGGATTTTTTCAAGAATTTCAAGATATATAGTTGGAGCACTAGATCAGATATAGCAGAAATATTCAGTGTATTAATGAATGGTAGATTTATCAATGTGTGAGATGGCTCCTGATGAGAAAAATTGTCTGGCACGATAGTAAATCAAAGACTCAGGAATTGATTCTGTATAATCACTCCACTTCATGTCAGTGGGAATCAGGAGCCCAAAAGGTCCAAAATGTTGATCTCCTGGAGGTTAACATCAGCCATGTTAATGAAAGGCAGAAAAGGTTCTCTATGGTGATTAAATGAAAGCAGTTTTGTTTTGTAGGCCTTTAAATTTACATGTAAATTTTACCTTGTCCCAGTTAACCACTGATTGGAGGTAATTTTCGAGAGCAGCTGACAGTTTTACATTGTCAGACCTATTACTAAGAAAGGAGTAAATAATTATGTCATCAGCATAAATACCTATTTGGGAACTGATGACATTTGGAAGGTCGTTGATGAAGATGGGGATTGTCTAAGGTCCAAGGTTAGAGCCCTGGGGGACTTATATATTAATGTAAAATGATCTGGAATCATGTCCGTTCAATATGACTGCCATTACACAATCTGTTAAGAATGATTAGATTAAGTCAAATATTTGTTCAGAAACACTATAACCCTTGAGCTTGTGTAGAAGGCCAACATAACAAACCCTGTTGAATGCCTTCAAGATATCTACAGCAACAGCCTAAACTTCCCCATTCTTATAGACAAATTCAGTAATAACTGTTACCACATTGGCAGTTGACCTAGAGAAACAAAAGCCATACTGTTTATTAGAAAGAAGGCAATGTGAAATGAGATGCTTAACCAATTTAACATTGATTAGAACCTCTAGTACTTTGCCAAAAAGAGATGAAAGACTAATAGGTCAATAATTCAAAGGGTTAGAAGGTTGACTAGAGTTTTTAAAGAAAAGAACTATAGAGGATGATTTCCAACAAGCTGGAAAGCAATAGATATTGAGGCATTTGTTGTAGAGTTTGGAGAGAACAAGAGTGACTTTGTGAGCACATTTAGGATAATCGCAGGGATACTGTTGAATTTGCAAGACTTGTGGGAATCTAGTTTACAAATGACGGCAGATATGGACTCAGTTATATGCAAATCACTCAGTAGTGATTTCATTCTAGGGAAAAACTTAGGTAAAGATACTCTTGATGTGTAGAGAGTGGAGTTGGAAGAGAATTTCCAAGCAAAGCTTTCTGTTTTTATCTACAAGTAGATGTCAATACTTAAAACTGATTGAAGACTTGCTCTTGTTCAGTACATTCTTACAGAGCTACCAGCAATCCCTAGAACCAAACTTGTGAGAGGCTATACAGTGTCTTATTCTATCAGCAAATAGTGACTTTGCCTCTTTCAGGAGATGCTTACACTTATTATAAGTGAATACAAAATATATCTTATGATCAGGCTATAGCTGGAAGAAGTGATTCCTGTGAGCTCCTGAACAGGCAGGATGGAACCAAGGAGAAGGTTGTGGTTTTACTTGGTATTTCCATGCTGGCATGAAAGCTTCAATGTCCTCACAGGCTACATTCCCTAGTTTCATCAGTTCAGACATTTACTGCTAAGACACACAATGACACGTACATAGAGGTGAACTATTCCCTTAGTGTTCCATTCAAACAGATTTTTCCCAAGAGCCACTGCTTTGTTTAACAGACTTTTATGATTGATTAATTGATTGGTTTGTTTAACAAAATATCAACTCCTTATTGGTTATTTAATGCTGAAATTTAATTTTCTTGTGAGCTTTGAAGTAATTTGGTAATATTACTATAAATATGTATTGTTGCTAATTTTACTATAAATATGTATTGTTGCTAATTTTACTATAAATATGTATTGTTGCTAATTTTTTTTATAAAAAATGTATTACTGGTGTTTGTACTATAAAAATGTATTTTTATACTTTCATAGTGTTTTGTTTTTGTTTGGGGGGATCACTATTTGCTCATAGATGGGACCCTAACTGGTGTTATCACTACGGGGCAGGATGGATCTGGGAACTGCAGCAATTAAGAGGTGGTTCCAAACTCCTCAAAACCTCTAATCTCTCAATCAAACACCTTGCTGTTGTATGTACTTTATCATCAAAACTCTCATGAGGGTTCTTCCCCCAAACACTACAATCTTAACCTCATCAATTCTAGTGTCAACTGTTATCTGTCTTACATATGCTCATAATCTACAATATTAAAACAACCCCATTTAGTAAAATTGAGTGACTCTTTGGCCTTGTATTGGGTGAACAATAGTGTAAAAAAAAAAACATACAATGTGTTGAAGCAGATGTAGAAAGAAAACTGAAAGGACTATTAGATATAGCAGTCAAGAAAAGCAAGGACTAACTATTAACTGTAAGAAGATTGAATGCATAGTTGTTTGTAAAAATTTGACAGTTATGAAATGTGGATGTTAAAATCAAACAGGTGCAGAAATTTAACTATCTAGGTTTTGTAGTAACAGTCATGGGAAAGCTTGATACAAATGGCTCATGGGAATAACAAAAAATGCCTTTCAGAAAACTAAGCAAAGAGGAAATGTCCTTAAAAAAAAAAAAGAGTGCTGAATTGCTATGTAATAGCTAATCTCAAATAAATATAAAAGTTACTTTTTACTTTAATATTATTTAAAAAAAAAAATGTTCCATATCAAACAGTGGCTTTTTAGTTTTTATATGGATTTTAATTTTATTTTTTTAAAATTCATATATTTTCAGTAATTTTTTATGTTTTTTTTATTTTACCTTTTTTTATTTTATAGTATTATTGTAAAGTTGGTTTAGGCCAACTTTGTCTACAAAAACACGTTAAATTTAAGCTTTTTTGTAATATAATTTTTGCAAAATTATCTAAAATTTACTTACTTCATAATTGTTTTGTACAATATTTTCTTTAGTTATATTCAAGTACTATGAAGAAAAGTTAATTAGAATTAAGTTTCTTAATTTAATAAAAGAAA
This sequence comes from Acanthosepion lycidas, assembly GCA_963932145.1. Taxonomy (NCBI): domain Eukaryota; kingdom Metazoa; phylum Mollusca; class Cephalopoda; order Sepiida; family Sepiidae; genus Acanthosepion; species Acanthosepion lycidas. The sequence goes on from OZ010602.1 coordinate 41,544,029, forward strand.
AAATAGAATACAAATTAACTTATCATCAGTAATATAGTAATAATGTTTAAACATATTAGTCACAAACTTGAAGTATTTAATGTGGAGAACAAGTTGAGTCAGGTGCAGGTCTGAGTCCTATTCTTGTTTACTATGGATTACAGGCTTGGTTAAAATTATATATATATATATATATATATATGTGTGTGTGTGTGTGTGTGTATGTATGTGTATATATGCATGTATGTATATATATGAGCATATATGTGTGTGTGTATGTATGGGTATATATGCATGTATGTATATATATGACCATATATATGTGTGTGTGTGTATGTATGGGTATATATGCATGTATGTATATATATGATCATATATGTGTGTGTGTATGTATGTATATATATATATATATGAGCTTATATGTGTGTGTGTATGTGAGTATATATGCATGTATGTATATATAAGCATATATATGTGTGTATGTGTATATATGCATGTATGCATATATATACACTTTGCATATATATATGTGTTTGTGTATGTGTATATATGCATGTATGCATATATATACTCTTTGCATATATATATATATGTGTGTGTGTGTGTGTATATATGCATGTATATATATATATATGAGCATATATATATGTGTGTGTGTATGTGTATATATGCATGTATATATATATATATGAGCATATATATATGTGTGTGTGTATGTGTATATATGCATGTATGTATATATATGAGCATATATATATGCATGTATGTATATATATGTGTCTGTATATGTATATATTCATGTGTGTATATGTATATATATGCATGCATGTATGTATATATATATATGTGTGTATATGTATATATATGCATGTATGTATATATATGTGTGTATATGTATATATATGCATGTATGTATATATATGTGTGTATGTATATATATGTGTGTATATAAGTATATGTGTGTATATGTATATATGCATGTATGTATATGTGTGTGTGTATGTATATGTGTGTGTATATGTATATATGCATGTATGTATATATGCATGGATGTATATATATATGTATATGTGTGTGTATATGTATATATGCATCTATGTATAAGTATGTGTATGTATATGTGTGTGTATATGTATATATGCATGTATGTATATGTATATATATGCATGTGTATATGTATATGTGTGTGTATATGTATATATTCATGTATCTATATATATATATGCATGTATGTATGTATTCATGTATGTATATATATATATTCATGTATATATATATATATATGCATGTATGTATATGTATATATATATATATGCATCTATGTATATATTCATGTATGCATATATATATATGCATCTATGTGTATGTATATATATATATATACATGTATGTATATGTGTGTTTGTATGTATATATGTGTGTTTGTATGTATATGTGTGTATATGTATATATGTGTGTATATGTATATATGTGTGTGTGTATATATATATATATATATATATATATATATATATATATATACGTGTGTATATGTATATATATATATATGCATGTGTGTATATATGTGCATGTGTGTGTGTATATATATATATATGCATGTGTGTGTGTGTATATATATATATATATATATATATGTATGTATATATATATATATATATATATACATGCTTGTGTGTATATGTGTATTTATATACATGCTTGTGTGTATATATATATATATATATATATATATTGAACAATAAAAATTAAAAAATTAAAATCCTCAGACACACTGGGTTGTAGATTAATATTCTTTCATTTTTTTATTATTATTCCATTTAGATTCCTCGACTAGTTTCGGACGAAATGGCCATCATCGGGAGGAGAAATATTTCTGCTTGCTGCTAGCACTAAACTACAGAAATGAATGTCTTGATGGAGAAAATGAACTTTTGTCTGTAGTTTTCATTTGTTTTTTTATTTTTTTATCCTTTTAACATGAATCTTTTAACATTCCTTGTGTTGGTCAAACAGTCTCTTTTAAGTTGTTATTTCAGATAAGAGCTGGATGCTGCTATGAATTCTCTGGTCAGTTTGACAGTTTTATTGGACTTGGTGAGGGGATGTGTCTCTGTTTAGTGTTTGTTTGTGTGTGTGTGTGTTATTTGGTTCTTAAGGAGTGAGTGAGTATGATATGTGTAAGCGTGTGTATTGCTGTGGGTGTGTGTTATCATTTGGCTCATTAGGGAGTGAGTGCGTATGATGTGTGTAAGTGTGTCTATTCGTGTGGGTGAGTGTATAAGTGTGAGGCCTCCACACCTCCGTAAGCCTGTCTGTCTTGTGTGGGTGAGAAATGTGGGTAGTTTTTTTTATTTGTTGATTTAATCTATGTATTGTTAAATTTGTGATTTAGCCCGGCTGGATATTTTGTTTTTAGACGTTGTATCCACTTATTTTCATGCGGCTGGATATTTTGTTTTTAGACGTTGTATCCACTTATTTTCATGCGACTCTAAAATCTTTCTAATGTTATCTGCTCTGAACTTTTCTATTCTCTCAATTATAGTGAATTTGGCATGGGTTTTGAAATCGTGTTTTTCCAGGCGGAAATGTTGTTCTACAGGTAACAATTTTTCATGGGGAGTCGACTTAATTCGTTTACGATAATTGTTAATTCTGTAGTGAAAGGGCCATTCAGATTTTCCTACATATTGTTTCTGGCATAGTGTGCATTCTAGGAGGTAAATTATGTTATGACTTCTACAGTTAGAATCGTGGTAGATTTTGAAAGTAGATTTAGTGACTGAGCTAGTGAATGAATTTGTGTTTTCAACATGGTTGCAACATAAACTTCTTTTGTTGTTGCATGGTTGGGAAAATCCTGTTGTTTTTGTTCTTAGTTTATTACGGATTACCTTGTCCCCTGAAATGTGGTTACTACCTATGATTTCTTTTAGGTTCTTAGGTCTACGATATGCAAGAACTGTTCCTTAAACAGTTTTTTTAGGTCTGGTTTGAGATGTAGTATTTCCCAGCGACGTTTGATCATTTGGGATAGTGGAGGCAGAGTGGGGTTGAAAGTGGTTACTAGAGGGATGCGGCTAGATTTATTTTTAATCTTGTACATTAGGGTGTCTTCTCTAGGTGTGGAAATTGCTTTATTTATTTGTTCCCTGATTAGGTGTTGTTTATAGCCACGTGTTGTGAATTGATGCTCCAGATTTTCAATGTGTTTATTTAATTCTTCATTTTTGGAACATATCCTTCTGAGTCTAAGTGCTTGTGAATAGGGAAGGTTCTCTTTGAGGTGTTTAGGGTGGGAAGACTTAAAGTGTAGATAGTTGTGGGTGTCGGTGATTTTAGTGTGTAGTGTCGTTTGTAGTTTCCTGTTTTCATCTATGTAAATGCGGGTGTCTAAAAATGTTACTGATGTTGTGGATTTTTCATAGTCAAACTTAATTGAGTTGTGCACTGTGTTTAGGGTCATAAGGAATTGGGTAAGTTTGTCATCACTACCCGTGTATACAAAGAATATATCATCGATATATCTTGTATAGAATAGGCAGTCACTACCAATGATTGGATAGATATGGGTCTCCTCAAATTTTCCCATGAAAATTGTAGCATATGATGGAGCTGCTATGGTGCCCATGGCACAACCTCTTATTTGAAGGTAGTGTGCTCCATTGAAGTTGAAAGTATTCAAGGACATGCTCCATGAGTTTTATGATGACTTCTGTGGGGGGGTCTTGTTTTCTTCTTTTAGTAAGTGCTTCCTGAAGGGCGGTTAGCCCTTCGATGTTTTTAATGTTTGAATAGAGTGACCTAACGTCCATAGTCACTAAGTAGTTTTCTCTGGTACTGTTTGTATGTGATTAATTTTGTTCAGTAGATCTGTTGTGTCTCTGATGTATGATTTTACTTCCTTAGCTAGCGGTTGTATGTAATGATCTATGTATTTGGAAATTTTTGTTGTGTGGCAGTTGAACGATGAAATAACCGGCCTTCCTGGGTTGTTGCTTTTGTGTATTTTCGGAAGGAGATAGAAACGAGCAGGTGTAATGTTTGTGGGTGTAAGTGCTGTGTATGTTTCCTTGTCGATTAGATTGTTGCGAAGCATTATGTTTCGTGAGCTAGTTAATTCTTTTTGGTGTTCTGGAAGGGGATCTGTAGGTATGCTTTTATAGGTTTCTTTGTCGGCTAGCTGTTTGTTGGCCTCTTTAATGTATTCTTCGATTCCCCAGATCACTGTCGCACCCCCTTTGTCAGCCTGTGTTATAATTAGGTCATCTCTATGTGTCAGCGTATCGAGGGCTATACGTTCCCCTTCAGTAATATTGTCATGTGGCAGCTTACGTGCTGTTGTTTTCTTTATGTCATTTGCTACGGCTAGTTCAAATGTCTGTATAGTCATGTCTGTGTTTTTGGGGGTGTAGGTAGTGTCCTTCTCTTTTAATGTCTCAAGTATGGAAGGTGTATGATCATTTTCCCCGTAGTGGGCTTTTAACCGTATTCTTCTGAAGAAGGATTTCAGGTCCTTTGCCAAGGTGTCTTTATCAAACCTTGGGGGACTAGGGCAAAAGCTTAGTCCCTTATTTAATACCCTGAATGTATTGAGCGAAAATTTATTGTTACTCAAATTTATAACTCGCCCGTATGGGTCAAGTTTGAATTTGCAAGCATGGCGAAGTTCTTTTGTAAAAAAAAAGCTCAAAAGCTTGCATCATATCTCCTATTAGGGATGCTATACCCCCATCCAGGTGTCCTGGTTGGGGGCTTATTCCGTTTTTTTTAAGGTTGAGTGTGTTTATTGTTGATTGTCTACTAGGGGCT
>OZ010602.1:41553819-41623819 GCA_963932145.1 Acanthosepion lycidas
TGTTTTGGCAAAGTTCTGAAAAAGAACTAATTGTCATTTTTTCTGGAATCCTACAACATATAAGTCTGGTAGACAAAGCTTGTTAGCCTTGGTCAGAATTCTGTCCAAGAGAAGTATTACTCTACTATTCAAAACTGTTTTTTTTTAATCAAAATCATTAAGGAGTCCTTTCTTAGTAAGCTGGATGAAAACCCTACAAGTGTCCAACAAATTCATTCTTGTCATGAAGGTGGGTGAGCTGTGATTCAGTAACTAGCTTCCAAGTAGTTCTCAGAAGAGGATTCAAGATACACTGATGTCACTTTTTCCTGATAAGAATCATGGATGAAAAAGGATGTGTGCAGAGTGTAATGGATAGTGGCTACAAATGAGAAATGGGAGATCTGAGTTTGAATTCTAGTTGAGTTTATTATATTTACTTACAGGCAAATACTTTTGGGAAAAGTATGAATCCATCTCTTCTCCAGCCACCTATTGGTCAAATAGCAGGATATATATATATATATATATATATATATATATATATATATATATATATATATATATATATATATATATTATTAATAGAAATCTTATAAGTATAAGAAACTATACTCGCTCGGAAAACATTCGGTGTCTTGATTTGCAAATAAACAAGCCAATACCAGAGGGAAAAAAAGGTATATAAAAAAGAAAGAACCAAGAACATGTACGTTAGCTGAAAATAATCATCCAGCATGCAAGTCCAAGGCTCAAAGAAAAAAACCCTGATGCAAGTACCTAAAATAACTAAATAAAGTGCTCAATACAATGATTAGAGCAGACCTAGTTAAACCTAGAGAACCAGACAAACCTACCAAGGTTTCACCTAAGTGGATCGTTTTTCATATATATATGAAAAAATATAGTTTTAAGGTATGTTATATTTGTGAAATAAAGTGCTCAATATCAGTGATAGAGCATATGTAAATATAAAAGTGACATTGAAGTCAACACTCAGAGGTAACAGACTGTTTCATGCTAGACACAATCATCAGGCAATCCACATTCAACAAAATTACATTTCAAGCCAGTCAGAACAAATTACAATACATTTAAACACATGGTTCTGTTGATAACATTCCTTTCTCTTATATGGTGATGTATGATATCATAGAACTGCATTACAAATTTACAACCTGCATCTGCTATTTTATGACCATTATCATTGCATAGCAAATTTCTATGTAAACATAACATGATGTCATCTTTGATGGTGAACATCTCTGTTGTAATGTTCATATAACCACTCTGATGATGGCTCATGTGAGTTGAAAGCTTAGATCGAGGAACAGCATAAAAAATATCCAAATGTTGAACAGTTTTTGCCTTTATTTTCTCTGGAAACTAAAGCCACTATATGAAGCTTAGAACAGCTCACGATCAAACATAACAGGCATTAGTTGTCTGTTGTATTTAACAATATATATTTGAGAATGTATATATATATATATATATATATATATATAGTAAAGTTAACAGATCTGTTGGTATATAATCCAAATGAATCCTAGTAATATAAAACATTAAAACTGATCCACAAAAAGAGCTCAATGTATTTATTAATACAGAGTAATATAATTAATAAACAATAAAAGCCAAAATTACCTCATATGGAGAATAGGGAATAGGCTATTCTCTGTATGAGGTAATTTTGGATTTTATTGTTTATTTTATATATATATATATATATATATATATATATATATATATATATATATATATACACAGGTTGGTGCAAAAATAATGTCGTTTTCTCACATATGTTACTATGTGAGAAAACGACATTATTTTTGCACCAACCTAATATATACATACATACAGGTAATAATCTGTTGGTATATGATCTTCTTTCTCTCCTTTTTTTCTTTTTCTTTTTTCTTTTTCTTTTTTTCTTTTTCTTTTTTCCTTTTCCTCTGCTTTTTCTTCTTCTTTTGCTTCTTTTTTTATTTTTTAATTGTTTAAATTTTAAGTTCCTATTTTATTTCTTCAACACTTCTGAGTTGACAATGCCAACATATGACTTGTTGATTGAAAGAGATATTTTTGAATGGGGTAAATTTGGATTTCTATTCTATGATATATATATATATATACACACACACACACACTACACCAAAAGTTTGGTGCCACACTCAGGATTTAATAATTAATAATTTTTACACCATTTTGTTTAATATTTAACCTAATCTAGAAAGCTGAAACTATTTAACCCGTTACCAATTTTTTTTAGAGAAGGATGTAAGAGAATTGTTTGAGACAATATGAGTTTAATTAGCAGTAAGCTTTAATGAACTCTGTAGAAACATTATTATTATAAATAAATAAATATAAAATAATAATGATGAAAATTATAAATAAAATAAATCAATAACATAAAAATTTTAAAAATAAATTAAATAAAATTAAAAATAATAAAAAATACTCCCAGCATGTGACAAAAACTATTCCTGCTGGAAATATAGACATTAAATTCAATCTCTTCCCCATGGACCTTGGTATGGGCAATACATGCCCAACTTCTCTCTTTGATAGGGCTTGTAATACTATGCAGTAAATTTCTCCCTTTTATCACATGTACCATAAAACAATTGTAACCTAAAAAATAGAGACACCAATACACACAAAAAATATAAATAAATTTTATGAAAGTAACATACAATTTACCATTCATTACCTGTTATTTATGCACATTTTATTTTGTTAAGTTTGCTTTCATCTCTGTGAACACAAAGCTAATTTTTGGTGACTGCTGGTGTGTATAAGAAAAGCAACCAATTCACCCACAACTCTGTATAGCAGCTCTCGTGACTATATGTGTTCAAGACAGATCCATTAATGGGGGAAATGGATCATACCACATTCTCACCTGCCTTATTCTTACAGAAGGCAGAAGTCCTCAAATCAAACAGGCATCCTTTGCTGTCTGTGAGGCCATGGGAGATTACCAGTAGCATGATGAGATTCTTCCTCTTTCTTGCTAGAACTGAACTTAATCCTGCTGCATTTCTCTAATCTTCTACAAGTTACTTGCTTATCCTCTGAAGTATTAGTATGTGGGTGTGTGCACTCTTCTGTGAAATTTATTCATCACCACTCAAGGGAGCAGAGCTCAAGGGTTCCTTGTAATCTTCAAAAGGAGACAATGATTCCATTTCATCAAAGTCAGTTGAAGTGTCCTGAGGACAACCCTTGCTTAGGCTTGTGGGTCCTGATTCATCCTCTGCTGGAGTCAAGTCTCTTAGTGAGACTATGTCTTCCTGTCCATCAGCGTAATGGACATGTGCATACTGGGCATTGGTGTCTAGAAGCTCCAATTGATCTACCAGAGTTTTATTCTTATTCAGTCACATGTGTCTTTTTAGTAATATCACTCGTGGTTTTGAGAGCCAAGATGGTAGGGACATTCCAGTTGAACTTTGAGGAAACAGGAGGAATCATTCATATGGAGTTGTATTAGTGACTGTGCATAACAACATTCTAATTACATGCAGGGCCTCTGGGAGTAATTGTTCCTAATTCTCTAAAACTACCCCTTTATCAGCAGCTGCTAGTTGAACCATTTTCCAAATAATTTCATTATACCTCTCACACTGGTTGTTACCTTGAGGGTTATGTAGGGTTCTACTTATGGTGACTCCTTGCTCTTGTAAGAATCGTTGTACACATTTGGGCAGAAATGAAGCCCCTCTCTTTGAATGAATATATGTAGGTATCCTGAGCACAGCAAAAACTGAGCAAAGTGCTTGTATAATCATTGTAGAGGAGACATCGAAGCAGGGTATCGTGAAAAGAAACTGCGATTGATTGTCAATTGTCACCAGCATATATTTTTTAGAAGTTTTTGACAGAAGCAGTCCTTTAAAATCCCATGTGATTCTTTCATATGGTTGTGTGATTTTTATAACCTTGCTGGTGTTAGGACAGTAAAATCTAGGTTTATTTTCAGTGCAAGTCTTACACGAGTTGGTAATTTCTTTCCCATCCTCTTCTGAGTAGGGAAGGTTTTTGATCTTTGTCATATGGACCATGTATGTAACACCTGGGTATCACAACTCTCTATGAAGTTTCTTTAACTCTTCTTTGCAAGCAGGTGAGCTACTTTTGCAAAAGAGAGTGTCCACATCTGTGTTTTCTTTACCGGGGCAGTATGTTATATCGAATGAGTAACATGAAAGTTCCAGCCTTCACCTGGCTATCTTCACATTTTGAATTTTACCTGTCGTTTTCAGGTTAAAAATAAATGAAACTGATTTTTGGTGTGTAATCAGTTTAAAATGTCACCTAGATTTAGTAGCTACTGGTTTACGATCCAGTGTTAAATGGTTGAAGAGAGCTGAGTATGGCATTCTCATAGCTGTTAGGTTTCAGACTTTAAAATGTGGCTTAGAGCCTCCTAATGAATATTGGTGCAAAAAGTTGTGCCCTAATATTAGGTTGCAGCATAGATCTTTCATTAGTAGACATTTTACATTTGATATAAATTACCCTTTACTTGTAGATCAGCTAAACAGTATCCAAGTATTTTTATGGAAAAAAATGAGCTCGCCGTCACCACTCTTTTTAGGCCCAGATAAGTTTTCCATGAATTTACTTTGATAATGCTTGCATTTGTAGAGTTTGGTAGTGGCAACCAACAATACTCGACTGTAATAGAAGTTGAGTCTTACTGAGTAAGTGTAGAATTTGGTAATAGCAACAGACAATATTCAACTGTAATGAAGTTGAGTCTGACTGACTAAGCCATCTGTCTGGGCAAGTTGGTAGATGGTTTATATGGCAGCCTGGGAGATTCCATTCTGATACCCAGGCAAACTTATTCTGCAAACCCTGATTGGCTGCTGATTCCAATGTGGATACTGAGCTCAATACACCACGAATCCCACTTTATTTTGTCTGCCAACTGGATGCTAGTTGGGAACCTCCTTGCTAGAGTGAGCCTCATATTCCTGAATCATCATCTCTCCCCCCTACCATCGCACGGGGGTAATGACCTTTGAGGGGAAATGAGTTCCTTCTGGCCTGGCTAGTTCTATGGAAGTAGCCTGGACAATGTGTGGGTAGTTTTCAGTGGCTGGGTGTTGCTGGGTATTTGGGTGATGTCATTTCATTTTCTTTGGTATGTTGGACATGTGTATTGGGCTCATGGGTATCCTTGACTATTGACCTAGGAGGCTCAGGCAAAGCACTAGTAATAGGGGTAGGGATGGCAGGTGTGTCAAACTTCCTGAGGAATCAGTGGTTTTGTAAGGTGATTCTACCCGATCCATCCAGCTTGATCTGATATTGATGAGTAGGTAGAGTCTCGACGACTCTGCTTGTTGTGTCCCGCCAGTGATTTGTTGGGTGTTGTATTGAGACTATGTCCCCTTTCTGGAGTGGACACAGGGTATGAGCTGTGCAGTTGTACCTTTCTATTAGGCAGGCGTTATGTTGAGGCAGGCTTTTCTTGTGATTTTGAGCTTAAGCTATCCATCTCGTAATCAGCTTGTATAGCATGGGTTGGGATGGTATAAAATAATGTAGCATGGAGTAGGAGTTGTGCAGGGGTAGTCCAATGATCTGGATGGGCATGTTTCTGTATTGAAGGATAACCCGTGTCACACAGTCATTATCCAAGGATTCTTGGGTCCCTGTGTTGCCATTTACTATTCTTTTGGCAGTTTTGATGGTTATCTCTGCTTTGCCATTAGATTGAGGATAGGTAACAGTGTGTGTTTCACTGCTCAGTCATTTAGGAATTGTTTGAATGGTAGTGATGTGAAAGGTAGACTACCATTAGTGCTGAGTTCCTCTAGAGCACCATGTCTGTAATATATCTTGACAAATTGCAATGATTCTAGAGGCATTTGAGTGTCCATGGCTTAAATGATACAGAATGAGCCAGCCAGTTAATCTATCAGCACAGACAAAGTACTCCTGATCCTTAACATGGAATACATCCATGAGTATCTGCTGGAATGGCCAATCAGGCGATTGTGTGAGAGTAATTGGCTTTTTCGAGCATACCATGCAATTGGCCCTAACATTAGGAATTGCAGCATTCATCTGGGGCCAATAAATGGAATCATTGACATGGGCTTTCATGCCAACCACGTCCTGGTGTGCTGAATGTAAGCTAAGCAATATTGTTTCCGTTGAGAAGTGGGAATTAGAATTCTTCGATCCAATAGCACTAAGGCATTGTCAGTGCTAAGGTAGTGTCTTACCTCCCAATATTTGTGAAGTATTGGTGCAGTAAGATGGTGTGTCTTTGAGAATCTGTGCTGTACTGTATTTAGTAATTCTTTGTATTGGGGATCATTGGGTCCCACTGCACAGATGAGGTCCAATGGGGTGATGACTATACTGTCATTGACATCAAATATCACTGTTAAAGTAGTTGATTTCATCACCTCATCTATTTTATCGGCCTCCAGAATGTCTGAGATGGTTGGTTAGGAAATACATTCAGGAGGGATCATACCATTGCCACTGGGTTGCTGGAAACAGCATCAGAGCCTCTGTGTTACTTTCCAGGGCAGTGCCGGATGGCAAATCTATATCTGAGTGTTTTTCCATTTAGTCGAAACACTGAAGAAGAATTGGTCAGAAGTACAGGCAAAGGTTGGAGTGTCAGTTGTGACTTGGCTCTGAAGGATGTCCTTAAAGGTTAGGGCTGAGGCGTGTGCCACTTATGTCTTGCCTTTCATCCTTTACCACTTGGCTGTACTTCCTCTTTGCAGGGACCATATGGTGGCAATTGAGTGTTAGGTGATCAACCTCTTGTGGGGTGGTCACAAACATTGGATCTGCAAAGTACCCTGTTACTAACATCCATGTCGGTGAGTGGTGGTGCTGGGATTGCCACACCTGGCAAGTCATCACCATGCCGCAAGGTTGGCTTTCCTACACTGAGTTTTGATGGAGGACTCAATTTTGGCGCAGAATGTTAGGGATGCCTTCCTATCCTTACCATCACATTTCCCATTTCTTGGAGTAAGTGCTGTCACAGTCATGGGAGCTTGTTGAATTTCCTCAGTGAGTGTTGGTTGGCCTTGGAGGTGATTCCTTGGTTGAGTGACCCCTCTCAGCCTTGGAGACTATTGTATTGTGAATTAGTGGAGGGGGATACGAAGGATCCCCTGTGTGACCGGTTTGACTTGTCGGCATCAGAGTTGCACTCCTTGTGGTTTTGGATGCCAGTGGTGGATTATCTCAGCAACTCTGAGTTTTTGCTTAACTGGCAATTGATTCAGAACATGCTACTTCTCAATGACGTAACTTTCAGATGGGGTGAGGCAGATTTGCCAGACTGTGTGATCTTGGCATAGAGGAAATGGCTTCACATGCCTTCTACCATTGTCTTCAGGTGCACTCTTTCTGGGATTATGTCATATCACTCCCGATCAGTTTGTGTCCATCGATCTCATGTATGCATGTGACAATGTGATGCTCTTATCCTCCAAGGTAAAACGGATGGTGTATTTTACGTTACCAGCCATGGCTAAGAATGGTGGTGTGAAAGGAGGGAATTTTGTGAGACGAACGTTATTCACATCAGGATCTGGTTGTTTTCTTTAAGTATCTGCTTAAGGTAAAAATCAGATCAGATAGAATGCATTTGATTTCAATAGATTTCAGCAAAAGGTTGATGACTGAGGCAAGCCTGGTTCGTATGAACAGGGGTAGCCTTGAATTTTTTTTTTTAAGTCCCCTTAATGCAACAGGTCAGTTTCCTGTGAACCCTCCCCTGGTTAAGTTTGACAATGTTTCATTTTCCTATTTATAAGTGTTGTTCCTGGCATTCTCTTTTGTTATGACCCATGTTGAGATTCCCAACCTCCCCAGTTTGTTTTTGTGACTCTTATTTCATCTTGACTGGGTCAGCCTTGATTTTCCCATTCCCTCATTTATTTTTATCCTTCCCATTTCATTAGGTAGTGTGCTTCTTGATTCTGTCTATCAGCAGAATACAGCGGCCACTCATTATTTTGAGCCATGAACAGTTCCTATTAACTTTGTTTTGTTTTAGTTTTATCTTTGTGTCACATTTTTAGTTCATTTTCTGGGTTCATCTCACCCCCCCCATCATTTCATGTATCATGAAATTTTTATATATTTTGAACTTTTACCAGATTTTGATGTCATGGGAATTTTTCATAGGTTCCCTGTGAATATGTAGTATTGTGGTATATGCAGGATTGAGAGGTGATGGATGAGTTCTTGTGATGAGTTACAACCCACTGCATGCTAGTTGGGAACCTTCTTGTCAGGGTGAGCCTCATATTCCTGAATCATCAGAATTAAGGAAGTTTTCTGTGCTCCCCATGTCAATCAGTGCTTTTAGTAGCTGTTCGTTTGACATGATTTTTATTGTTGTAGTTGATAAGCAGCTAAGTGTATCCAATGATGCTGAACAAGATACTGTTTTGCTCCCCTGTTTTTTACTTTTACAATTCTAGCCCAGTGTCCCTGCTTTCCGCATGTATAGCATTTGTCCCTTCTAGCAGGGCATAATGACTTTGAAGGTATCTTACCTCCATATAAAATGGGTGTGCTTAGTTAAGGCTGATATTTTCATAGAGCTCAGTGTTTCATATGATGGGGGGGATGGATAGGTGAAGAGGTCTCTCTGACATTACTGCAACTGCATTGTAATTTTTAGCATTATGTTCTGCTAAATTTGGTACTCTTGCCTGGTTATAGGCCTGCTGTAATGTTAAGGTGCTGTTTTCAAGTATTCCTTGTTGGATATCTGTGAACTTTAGCCCATTTATGAAGACGTATTAATTCAGCTCAATATTGTTCTGCTAATACCAAAGAAAATGAACAGTCCTTACTTAGTTTTATTAAGGCTTGATAAAATCTGTCAATGGAATCTGAGGGCAAGTTGACACCTTGTAGCCAGTAAGTGTCTAGAGACCATCTCATTTTTTTTTATGCAGATCCTTTTCAGTATTGTTAAAGCCTCTTTGTAAGAAGATGCATCCGCAAAATATTCGTAAACTTGTGCTGAGACATATTTGGGGAGATAGTGAAGCTTATTAGAACTTTGGTCACAGTATGTACTCAAAAAGTTTATGAAAGTTATTCTCCAGTGATAATACTCCAGTTCAGTGTCAGATGCATTGGGGTCAATAGTAAATTTCTATGAACAGAGTAAATTAGCCTTTATCATTATCATTAGTTAACAAGGAGAGTTCATTAAATTGTAGTAGAATTGTTTGAGATAATAGTATTAAGCTTTAATGAACTCTGCACAGCAGCAGAGTTCTCCTGACTATATGTGTTCAGGACAGATCCAATAATGGGGAATAGATCATACCACTAGAGGGTTACTTAAAATTTAAAACCTGTCAACTATAAGATTATTTTTAGCTAGCAAGGTAAATTAGGCAAAAAGAGTGAAAATTTTAAGGAAACTTTATACAGTAATGGGTTAATTTTATTATTATTATTATTGAATATATGATAAAACCCATCAGGAAGAGGAAGTCTCTCTGGCCTGAAGTGAGCTAGTAAATTAGTTTTGAAGAAAACAAAAGCATGCGACATTCAGTTTTTAGGAAATTCTAGAAGGTGGCCACAAACAAGGTTTTAAACGTTTCATGCAATACAAATCTAGCCCTCCCACCTAAAACCAAAAAAATAATATCTACTTACTATACATTAGTAGGCATATAGTGGACCTGTAGCTCAAACAGGAAATAATAGTGTATGTACTGAACAATAATTAATGTTTAATCAAGGTTTTTATTGTATTTTATTTCTTGAGTAACTCCACCTTTTCAAGCATAGATAAAGATGCTTATGCTTCTTACTTCTTAACATCATCATCTGCACCTCCTGCTCTCTTGGGTGGCATCCTGAATGTTTAAATATGCAGCTTTATATAAGTAATGGGCAAGACTGTGTACTCTGCTGCATTTGATGCTGCAGAATGTTGTACACAATGTGTGATATTGCCCTTGTAGCTGCACAACAAACAAATGGTGGTTGATTCAAAAAAGTACTGGGCCATGGGAGTTGCTGGACCATGGTGTGCCAGATTAAAAAGCTCAGCTTGTACATTGAAAGAGACAGTGGAAAGTAGGTGTTCGGGTAAGTCATTTATTTTTATGGTTAAGTTTCTGTAATTTTTATTGTTCGCATGATTATTAATTTCTTATGATCATTTCACTCATTGCAGTCTAATCTGAAAAACTAAACATACATACATATATATATATATATATATATATATATATATATATATATATATATATATATATATATATATATATATATATATATAAAATGAATTAAAATAAATAAATATATATATATATATATATATATATATATTTATTTTTAATTCATTTTGTTTAAATGTTATTTTGATGGATACTCATATTTGAGTAGAATCTCTGTTTTTTAAAGAGTATTTTTTATCCAACTATATCCATCAGCCTGACTATTTGAGAAATCTTGTCAGAAAAACATGTCTTTCAGCAGGATTTGAACTTGCATCCCCTATGGGAAACTGTCATTGGATCTGACATGTGTAACTGCTCAGCCATGTAACAAAACCAGATTGGTATTTTTGAACTCACACTCACTACTGATTGAATATGAGTATCCATCAAAATAATGTTTAAACAAAACAAATTAAAAATACAAATTTGTCAGATTTAATTCATTTCATATATATATATATATATATATATATATATTTTCTTTTTTAAAAATATGATTCAACACAGTTCTTTGTTTGGAAGCAGTTGTGTTTGTGGACTTGAAAGGCCCTTCAAAATTGAGGACAGGTTGTGGAAGGAAATTGGAAAAGAGGAGTTCAAAAGAAGAGATTCAAGTATGTTCTAAAACAAAACAAGAGAAAATGTAACGCTGGCATCAACAGCTGGGAAACCAGTGCAATGGACAAGAATCTCTGGAAATTTGCTGTCATGGATGGAACAACAATCTTTGAATTCAAATGATCAGCTGGACTGGAAGAAAAAATAAAATGTCAAAAAAAACAAAAAAAGACAATCTTACCATCTAAATATAAGCATTACAATTCGTGCAATATGAATTCATGTAACATTTAGTGTGTGGGTGAAAACAGATAAGTACATGTATATATGTTTGAGAGAAAACACTTTATCTGTATATTTACAAAACTTAAATACAATAATAGTGTGTCCAAGTAACAAAAAAATTGCACATTTGCAGATATGGAAAAGAAAAGTGATTTAAAGTCTTGATAGTTGACTTGGTTAAACATTTCATCACTATACTATTCTTGAATGGCCTACCCACATCAACTGTACTATTCTAGATTACAGTTTCCTGAGGGAAATTGAAATCTAGATTAGTACACTTGCTTCAATAGATTAGCAGCAACTAGCAAGGTGATTTACACTCTGTAGCTCTAGCTAAAAGTAAGCTTATAAATGCATGTGTACACGCACATACATGACATTTCATTGTTTGTCTATTTCATATATTGATGAATTTGTTTTAATAGGTAACTCTATTAAAATATATGTATGTATGTATGTATGTATGTATGTGTTGAAACTTGACTAATGCATGGAATAATAATGCAACACAAAATGTACTTAGAACAAAATGTATTGAAACAAGAAAGTGTACACAATATTTACATATAGTCTTTTGTATATTCCTGGGAAGACCGTTCCTGGAATGTGTGTTGACTGAGTCGCAGTCGGGCAGAGTCTCTGGTTCTCTCTCTCGATTCCTCTCCTCTCTTCCCAGTACCAACCATATTTATATGTTCGGTACTCCACTATGCAAATTAGGTGGATCCTCCCACAACAGTATGTATGTGTATAATAATAATGATTTAGTGCTAACTGGATTGATGGAAATTCCATGAGTGTTGACTAATAAGATTATCCATTAACTCATACATTTTTTTGTCTCTCATCTTTGTATCAGCTGATTCACTCCGATCTTCATTGCCTATTAATGTTTTTATTAAAATGTTAAACAAATATGAATTAGTTTCATATGCAAAAATAATGAGAAATGAACAAATATCTCCTACAGCAACTTCTCTTTTATCTGTTTACTCTATCTCTTGGTAAAGAATTTGTGCATATTTGGACCTTCCTGACTTAAAATAAAATGGAATGTTAAAAGGATGATTTTTCCCTTGACACCACTATTATTTTAACTACCTTTACTCCTCAGCAATGTTTTTTTTGTTTTAAAAAGCAATGATTAGAATTTTAATAAATCCTAAACATATAATGAAAGTGAATTTATATATTTATACAAAAATAATATACATTATTTATTTCTTATATTGTTTATTGAAATGGTTGGCAGAATATTGGCTAATTGCCAATTGATTTGAACTTTATAAAATTGTAAATAATAAGGATTTCCTTATAGTTGGTTCACATATTTTAATAATTTAGTAAATGTTTATAAATTTATGAATAAAAAATATTTTCATATTTATTTTTTTATAAATTGGTAAATGATAAATATTGCATTGCATTAATTTTTAGAATGTTGTAAAAATAAAATTATTATTGTAACTAAACAATCTAATAAATAAACAGTGTTTAATATTTTTGTTGTAAAGTCTCAAGAACAAAAAAAAGTCTATAAATTCACTTTCATCATATGTTTAGGTTCTCACTTTTTAAAACAATAATCATTGCCAAGGAGTGAAGGTGGTTAAAATAATAGCAGCATCAATGGAAAAAACATTCTTTTGACACTCCATTTTTTTGCAGGCACAAAGGTTCAAATTTGCCAGAATTTTAATGTATCTCAATTTCCATCCCTTTCTTCCCTCTTTCCGTCTCTGCCTTTCAATTTTTTGCTTCTTGTCTCTTGATATTCAGCCAATAAGTTGGTTTATGTCTTTCTTTTGTCCCCCTTCCTTTTCTCTTCTCTCTCTCTCTCTCTCTCTCTCTCTCTATATATATATATATATATATATATATATATATATATATTTACCTTTTCCTTTCACCTGAATTTCTTTTCATTTTTCTCTTTATTTATTACTTACACCTTTTCCTTTTTCACAGACTCTTATTCTCCTTCATCCTTCCTCATCTTTTTCACTTTTTCTAATTCCGTCCAGCTTAATATTATTAGATTCTTGGTCAAAATTTATATTTAAATAGTATCTACCCAATCCTGGCTCTTCTGACCTCAGAAGATTGAGCAGATACTATGCCCTGATCCCAGGTAGAAAAATGTTTCATCTTAGTATCTTTTCTTAAGCAATGTTATTATTTTTTAAACATTTAATTTGTGTATTTTAGAATGTGCTTTTAAATCTTTCCAAAATATTTGATACAGCCATTTTGGTATCATCAGATAGATTTCTATAGCATAAAACAACCATGGGCAACTGAGCTCAAGTACACTAGGCTATTGTCCTGTATTAATGGATTAAAACATTAGTTTGTGAATTTGGTGACATAGTAATTGGGAGTTCAATCCCCGGGCTAGGCAGTGTGTACTTGGACTTGGACTAAATAGAAACAGGATGAGCAATAAGTGAGCAGTACTAAAAAATAAGAACTAGATAAGATATCCTGAGATATGGGCAGTGGAATGAGAACAGTCTACCCTCATAGAATAGATAAAGGCTTCAGTTCAGAATTCCATGTAGGTTACCTGGATCAACATACACCTGATGAAGACTGGAAGGCACACAGGCCAATATGTTGTGATAACAAACATGAGGAAAATAGCCTGAATGTAAATAGAGTAAAAAATATTATTAATACCTGTTTTGTTGCGGGTACAATTTGATAAAACTACATACATAACAATAATTAAGTATGCTGTTTCTTAAATTTTTCAATGTTTTGTTGAAAGCAATGTTTTCAACATTTTAAACGATTGGTGATTTTCCCTAAAGAAGATCATACATAAAACATCTTTCCCGTTAGGATTTAGAAATGTTCATCATAGTTTTTGTTTTCTCTGGAAAATAAATTCATGTTTTTTTTTAATCAATTCACTCCAAGCAAGGTAATTATGCCACTAAGACACTAGGGGTGAAAGAGAATGGAAAGGAACTGGAAACTCAATCCTAAACAGGAAATAAGTGATACACATCTAATATTGTTCAAAAAAATGGTGAGGAGTGTGAACCAGATGATTGTTATGGGAACTTACCCATAATAATAATGGACTATTCCTGACATAAATACTGCGCCTCTCAAGAGGTATGAAGGAGATTGTAAGACGAGGAGAGATAATTGAGAGCATATTTTAAGGACATTAGAATAGTGATACTTGTCGAGACAACATAGTTCACTCTAACCAAATCTGATAGTCATTACTAATACTTCTACTTCTTTGTATTATATTTCTATTGTAATATATCTTTGTATTCCATACCTGTGTTCGTGTTATTCTTTCATTGGTTCTAACCTTGGACCGTCACCGTGGTACAAGGAACTTGGACCATAACAATGATCAACAAACTTATCTACTTCGATTAAAAAATGTTTCAAAAAAATATTATTTATATAACCAAATATTTAGATTAAAAACAAATCAAGCTCAGTGTGTGTATTAATCATACTGTCATTAATGATTACTACCAAGACTTCAATTTTTG
Source organism: Acanthosepion lycidas (assembly GCA_963932145.1). NCBI lineage: Eukaryota > Metazoa > Mollusca > Cephalopoda > Sepiida > Sepiidae > Acanthosepion > Acanthosepion lycidas. The sequence continues at coordinate 41,568,422 of OZ010602.1, forward strand.
ATTTTAAAAGAATATTTTTCTAAAAATAAAAAAAAATCAACATTCTAGGGTAGATGCTTATGCCTATAGTCTTCTCTAGTGGAAGTAGCTGATGTACATATAACAAAAAATTACCTTGAATTTTTTATTTGTGTGGCCTGTCTCATAATAAGCCATATCTCATGTGGCCCACTGTTTGGAAAAAGGTTGACCATGCAAGTTAGAATGTAATGAAGGTACAAGATATTATGCATTTCAAGAAATTCAAAAAGGTAACGAATAAGTATTATTTAGATGTTTATACTTTTCTTTGTAGCTTTCTTTTCTCTAAATGTAAATAATTTGTATATAATGAATTTTTCTTGAATGCTTTCATAATATGAAATCTTGTGTTGCCAATTTCATAATACCTGATTATCTCCCTTGGATTCTTTAAACTTATTTTAAAGGTCTTTCTTTTTAAATTTAAACATTTTATTTTTTTAAGTATAGTCTAGAGTGGTGTTTCTCAACATTTACCCTCGTGGAACACTTGAAATAGTTTTCATGTCTCAAAGAACTCCTACATAAAAATTATTATAGACAATTATTGATATCTATCTCTTTATTTATTTTATAATAACCAAGGATTTTCCAACAGTATGCTTTACGCATACAATAAAATTATATATATAAATTTATACAAAAATTACTGAGAATGCATTAGCATATTTATCACTGTTTCATTGAACCCCGAGCAACTTATTGTGGGACCCTAGGTTTCTGGAGAATACCAGTTGAGAAGCACTGATCTAGAGTTTGTTTCATATTTGGCTTCTACTCAAAGCAGTTGTATAGCTACAAATAGTTGCTTTATTTGCTTTTGGCGTGTCCAATGTGAAATTCCTTATTTAATATGTTTCATATAAACCACTAAATAAGAGCCAGGTGAGTGATGGAATTTCAAATTTGATTAGCTTTTACCATTAAAATTTTGAATATAGGTGGTAGGATTTTTTTTTACTTGAAACTTTGGAATAAAATGAACTGACTAAAGGGAATGAGAAGGTAACCGTCAAATAAAGAGAGAAAAAAGAAAAGACTGAACTTGGCCAAAAAATGGAAGTTTACAGAAACAGAGCCTACTAATTTGTGACTGAAAACTAATGAAAATCAGGGAGGCTTCACACATACATTTTGCTATAAAAAAAAAATGGAAAGAATCACTAAATAAAATAATTTTGGATAATCAAAAAAATTAACACAAAGAGACTTTTGATGTTAGCCAAAACCAAAGTTTGCACCAGAATTTCAGAGCCTGGTTAAAAAGGATATCAGCTCAAACCTCTGAACTAGACAGAAGAAGGGATGGTGAGTGTGACTACAAGAAATGCAACCATCATGGAAACCAGCCATGTGTGATGCATGAAGAAGTAATCTAGCGGTCATCTTCTAATGATATTCCCCCCTGCTTAGGGCCAAGAAAAAAAAAAAAAACAGTAGATTGACACTGGCCAATTTTTAGTATTACTACTACCCCTAGCATGGTATGACTTCAAAACTACCACTACAAGACTTTCTCCAAGCTATTACCAATACACGCCTTATAAGCAAACATTTTAGTGACACCGAATACCAAAGGATTCACTCTAAAGCAAATAAATAAATATTTATTTTATACCTTTGCATCAGTTCATTTTATTCCAAAGTTTCAAACAAAGAAATTACTACCAGCTATTCACAGAATCGCTAATTAGGATTTTCACAGCCCTCAACTGTAACTGTAAAAGATATAAGCTATTAATAAAACAAAAGTAAACACAGCATTTAAATTTGCTTCATATCAACTGAGAATAACTAAGGAAATATTTGCTTTTACTGCACAGAATGATTTTTCAAACCCAGGATCATTTGCCATTTTCTTTTTATTGTCTTCTGTAGTTTGTCTGAAATATAATGTATATTTTGTTGAGTCATAGAGTAGTGTGTTATCTCAAGTAATTTATCTGTTGTTGTCTTAATTTCATATACAAAAAATACCAAAGATTTTCTGCTAACATTAAACGGAATGATTATATTGAATCAATTGCTAAGTCTGCTGCTAGGAAAGTTGGTTCATTGTGTTGTAGTAGACAAATTTTCTTATCAGAATCTATCTTGCACATCTATAAATCTGTCAATCATTCATGCTTTTAATATTGTTACCACATCTGGTTTGGTGCTTCTGCTATGTATTTAGTGAGTTTTGATAAAATACAAAGAACAATTTGCAATGTTATCAGTATTGACCTGGTATCTGAGCTTCAGTCATTTTCTCACTGTTATAATTTAGCTTCCCTTTGCCTTTTCTATAAATACTTTCATGGTAATTATTCTGATGAACATTCAGCTATGGTATCTAAATTTTATGAATTTAAATGCAGTACTAGATTGGCAGCAAGGTCTCATCATTTTACTGTTAGAATGGCTAGATGCATCTGTAAGTTTTATGCTTTTTCTCTTGCACTAATTGTTTGTGGAAATCTCTTCTGGCTTCTTGTTTTCCAATCAACTTTGATCTTCAAAAATTTAAATGCAATGCAAATTCTTTCTTTTTAATTCATGTCCTTTTATCATTCCCTCTCCATAATAATGTTTTCTTTTTATCATATTTCCTCACACTCAGTAACCCCTCATGTCTTAGTGGATTCATTGCTTTGCTTGGGGTGAAATGATTACAAAACAAAAGAAAAAAAAAACCACCATGAAGTTGTGCGCTACCATGTCAATGTGTTTTTTTTCTAATGACTGAATACACTGATTTATGATTATCACATACACATAGTTTCAAGCAATCTTTGGTGAAGGTTGATGAATATATATATATATATATATATATATATATATATATATATATATATAAACTCTGAACAAAAGTTCTTAGTATTTTTAAGTGAATTTCAAAGACAGTATTTAGATATTTATAAATACATTTATTAAACCATATATATGCTATTTGGTTCCATTATCTTTCACCATCTTTGAGGCAGCTTCATGATTCCATCCTAGAAACTAGCATTTTTCAGAGTAATGAACTGGTCTAAGCAGTATTACAGTTTTACAAAAAATTGAAGTGCTCCATGGTCAAAAAATTTTGTAGAGACTGAAGTTATTAGTAATTCAAGTTTCAAGATCAGGTAAGTATAGTGAGTGTAGTTAGGACATCCCAGCCAAACTATACTAATTTTTACCAGGTCATCAAAGAGTAGTCATGGTTGGTTTTGTCCTGATGGAAGACAACACATTTTTATTGGCCAATTCCATATGCTTTTCATTAGTTGCCTTTCATTTGTCTAATTGGAAACAGAAGTTGTCTGAATTCAATGTTCAATTTTGCAGAAAAAGCTTGTAATGCACATATCCTTTCCAATGCCACTAGAAACACATCATTGTCTTTTTTTGGCTACAAACCAGCTTTGGGGTTGGTCAACATGACTCATTTTGTTTTCACCAGCAAATATTTTGCTTTGTCTACTATCTCACATTGGATGATTATTTCCATGAGGTGTCCAACCTATCATCCTGTCATCAAGTCCATCTAATGTACCTCTACATTCACCACTAGCAATAAATCTTGAAAAATCAATTTTCATGGATTTCTTTGTTAAACTTGCATGTTTCTCTTTGTTTACTTAAAGGGGGTAGTTTTTTTGTTTTGATGTCCTTAGCCAATGTTCTTTATATTCTACATCTTTCTCTTTGTTTACTTAAAGGGGGTAGTTTTTTTGTTTTGATGTCCTTAGCCAATGTTCTTTATATTCTACATCTTTCTCTTTGTTTACATGTACAAAACTAGATTCAAATATTTTTTCTTGCTGGTCAGTCTACTTTTTAAAAAATTTTTCTCAAATTATTTTTTGTTACATTGTTAAAGATAGTTTTTTTCTTGTTCTTATTTTGCCAATATTTCTTGTTTTGATTGATCTTTGATTGATCTTTGATTGACTTTTAATTTTTTCCCAATTTCCAAAGTTTTGTTCTCATCAGTAACTTGGCAACATGTTGTTTCTTTTTTAGCAATCAAATTGGTTCTCCCACCAAACTGAGTGAGGAGGGTGGCTAGACACCAAGCAAGCTTAAATACAATATCTGTCAAGGGGAAGATGGAACTTCCTGTAGGGGGTCAACAGCCATCTGGGATAATGGTATAGTATGGGCTCTTTAGTTATATATGCACCCAGTTCAGTGATGACATGGCATAACTGGAAAGATGGCTTCCTAGATTGAAGTCAGTGGCCAGAGTAGAGGGTTCTTTTAATAGGATCAACCATCATGTGGCCATGGTGAGCTTATAAGTTGGGGCACATTAGCAAGTTGGCTGTGGTTTGACTTGGAGAGGGATGGGCTTTGGTAGGTTTATTTTCCTGACACAATATGCATGAATGACTACCTCAGGCTTTAAACCCAGATATATGAAAAGAACTGGCCAGGTCCTTATCAATGTAGTGACCCTATATAGTCATCAAATGATGATTGTTAGAAACAAAGAAAAGAATGTTTTATCATATCTAATCTGTTATATGATAATGAATTCTGGACACTTTCCTCACATTTAAAGAAGAGAATTGAAGCAATAGAGATAAGGTTCTACCAAAAATGCTGAGAGTACCATGGACAGAACATGTGAGCAATGAGGAAGTTTTAAGGAAAATAGCAGCTATAAAGAAACTGATATTTACCATTACAAAGAGGCAACTGAAATTACTCAGGCATATTATAAGGAAAATGGAATTGGGGAATTTAATGCTCACAGAAAATAGAAAAGGAAAGAGAACCAATTTAATGATTTTGTGTGATTGGATGGCAAAACAAGGCCAAATAAGGATGATAAAGCATCAATGATTACAGAGAGCAAGAAAAAATAGAATATTATGGAGAGCCACGATCACTGAATGGTCATACATATTCAGCCTTAGTATGTACTGTGTAAATTATAAGTCCTGCTATTTAGGTTTATGTTAGAAGTAAGAGTAAAGTTTATGCTTGATTGTAATAATGTCTTATTGAAATGTCATCTTGAAACAGTCATACATCCAAAAGGTTACTTGTATTGTTTCTTTTTTACACCTTTTCCACTTGTAGTTGTTTAAGTCTATGTTGACATGATAAAAGTGTGGAATGTGGATAATAGTGTGGAATGTCACCATTTTCATTATGTCGTTATTTTTTTTCCAAGTTACATGTGATATTCATCTTAGCTGTTGCTACTGTTGAACGTCAACAAGTGATGTATTTTCTGTTATTCGGTACAGTTCTTTGTGATCCTGTAGCACCAGATCACAGGGTTCAAGGAAATGTGGCCTTTACAAAGACCCACAAGTTTCACACACTCAAAGCCATTTTTAATCATTGATCTTAGAAAGCAGTTGCCTACAGCTGACAGTTTAGATATTTCTCAGTAGATTTGGTTTGATGAAAGTCTAAATCTGATGATTCTATTTAAGAAAATGATTTTCAGGTTAATGTTTCAGCTTTGTACCAATTAATCAACCAGAAATAGTATGAAAAAAGCAATAATATATAATTGTAATGGAAACCATTTCCTTAAAAGGAAACATTTGACATTCATTGACTGAGCAGCCAGTACTAATGGCTGGTTGCACATTTCCAAATATGCCAATCTGCTATGGTGGCCTGCTCAGTCATATTTGAATTTCTTCAACACCCAAAAGGCTAACCTATGGTTTATACTACAACTATGTTGGGTGGACCTTAGTTACAGTTTCTGGGAGAGAGTGTATAATCTGGTGTGATCAACAATTTTAACAAGATCAGTATGCTTAAACTCTTGGTTGTAATGACTGGTAAATTAATGCCAGTGTAACCATCAACAGTTTCTAAACTGTTCCATCTCCCCAATTTTACTCACAAGGCCTGTGTCAACTTCTCAATAGCCCTAAGATTACCATTAACCAACAATGTAGATTAGGGAAAAAAAGCTAAAATTTTAAGGAAATTTTATACAGTAATGGATTAATTTCATTATTATTATTGAATATATGATAAAACACTTTTGGAAGAGAAAGTAACCCTGTCCTAAAGTGAGCTAGTAAATTAATTTAAAGAAGGCATGCAACCTTCAATTTTTAGGTGATTTTTTGAAATCCAGAAAGTCTCTGCAAACTTTTGGTCTTTAGTATACATCTGCATAAGGATATTTGTACATTAGAAAAAAAACATCATTAAACATAAAAGACACTAAATGTCTGTTGTTTTTTTAACAATACACACATACATACATACATACAACACCCCCCCCCACACACACACATATATGTATTTCATGTAGGGTCAGTATCCTGACCTACAGCAACCAATTATGACCCTCCTTGCTAGTTAATTCTGGATCAGTTCTTATGCTGGTCAATACTGCCACTGGTCATTGAAGTTGTTCCAATCTGTGCCCTGCTCCACCCCACATTGTTTTGTTTGATCAAGGATCCAGCAAAGAACGAGTTGTGATCAGCAATTGTAGCACTGGTTCAATCATGGCAAAGCTATGCCATACAGGAAAAAAATAAAAAATGTTCCTTGCAGACAAAATAAAGAAAAGACAGGAATTTCTTCAGGGTCTATTTTCTATTTGGTTTATATCATTCTTTGTACAGAAATCCCACTTTGAATTCTGTTGTGACACTTTTCTCAATTTAGATAAGTCTGGAACAAGGCTTAAGTCAGGAGTCCTCTTTGACAGCTCCTCCTGATGTCTGGTCTCGTCTGCATTTCTGGCCAGTGACTCTGAAACTGGCTTTTGGTTGGTTCAGTGTTCTGCTGATATTGACTATTACCCAAGACTGGCATGGTGATTGATATGGTTAGGGGACCCAGAGTTTCTCATTTTTTCCAACAAGAGTTCTTTGTTATCTGGCTTTGGAAAATTAATTATCTCTCCAAATTTGGAAGATCTCTTTTCCTATAGGCAGCAGTCATAAGTACTGACTCACACCAATAACTCCTTTCTCTTATTTGTGCCTCGTACCATTACTTCCCAATGGGTATAGGCAATTCCTTCATCCTTCTAGGTATTTCACTTACACCTGTCATCACTTGTCATTTTGACAAATCTGGTTTTCAAACCATGCAGCATGGCTTAGCTTCTGGTCATTAATTAGAATTATTATTTTAATTTCTCATCAGCAAATTTTTCTCAGCCTGGTCTTGTTTATACAATCAAAAATTTACCAACTGTTTCCTCCAGTTATGTATCTCTATAACTTTTTAGTGTTATAGCACTTGTTTACAAATTCCACTTTTTGATAGGTGGAATAAATTAGTTTTTTCAATTCTGCCTTGTCTTTAAAAATTACCAAATATTATCTTTTCAATTGGCTTCTTTTCCAGATGGTCCTTAGATGTTTTCATATTTTCACTTTAAGGCTGTGCCATCACTTATCAGTTTAGCTTCTTCCAGATGGCCTCTGTGGTAATATCTTTTCCCCAGAACAGCAAAGTCACTTTCCTCAAGCCATCTCTGCTTAAAAAATTGACTTTCAAAATTAAAAGCAATTTCCTTCTTTCACTCAGTTTGTCTACCATTCTTTAACCCTTTTTGTCTACTTCCAAGTTTAATTTTAATTTTAACTCTTTTCTTCCCATTTGCCAGTGTCACGCACACACATACATGTGTATGTGTGTAGATATATATATATATATATATATATATATATATATACACACACAGACAGTGGTGGAATCCCCCTGGATCACACAAACCAATTCTTAAAATTATAAAAGCTTAACAAACCACTTGTTGGATTATCCAAAAATAATCTTATATATTAATAACTGATGATCTACGTATAATGTAAGTTAAGATATGCTTGTGGGCACACCTAGTGAAACCATAATAGACACATGCCCCCTACCATTTTGAAGTTAAAAATGTGGCAAATCTTCTCGTCATATATTTGATAGGTCTTCCATTGGAACTTTGGGACTGCAGTGATTCAGTTCGAATGTGGGCAAGAAACCATAACACAGATGATGATACTAGAGTCGAAAAGCATCATACTTCTGAAAAGAAATATGTTGAGAACAGAATTTCAATCTGGAAATATCTTAATAAATGTTTTCTATTAGTTTATCAAAATATTTTAATTTTTTTTTTATACTATAAAGTGAGTGGTTTCCATTCTCAGATTGAAAAGAAAATAAGCAGAATAGTTGCCTAAAGATTACCTGCCTTTATAGAAATGGTTCCTGGAAATCTAGGATGCTACCACTCACTCTCTCTCTCTCTCTCTCTCTCTCTATATATATATATATATATATATATATATATAATAAAGAAGTTAATGGTCAGAGTTGAATTAGACCAGAAAACAGTAGTATTAAAAAAAAGTGCTCAATACACATATAAAAATATAAAAGTTTAACATGAGAGTTTTTAAGTATAGAAAATTAGGAAATCAGACAATTCCTCTAACTTGTTTTTAAGTGGGATACAAAGAATGTATGTATATTTCATTTAGTTCCCCACAGATACACACATATATATAAAAATAAAGACAAAAGAAAAACTCTTCTTTATCAACACATTTTGTCAGGAGGGACTTTATCAAATGTAATCATTTTATTTTGCAACATGTATTTATAAATGAAAGTAAAGTGGAGGGAAAATATTAAATTTTCAAAATTTTAAATTTAAGAATGCTCTAAAATATTTTCTAAAAGCTGTGTAAGGAAAGGTAAACTATGGTGGATGCTAAGTGATGTAACTTAATCTCTATCTATAAAAGGCAGGATGTGTGTGTGTGTGTGTAACGAATGCACGGCTGCAATTTTCGACAGATTTGCACCAAAATTTACATGCACATACTCCAAGTTAGCGGAAAGGCCAAGACCAACTTTGCATTTCCCAACTCCCATTGATAGTGGAAATAATCGATTTTTTCATGCTTCTACAGCAGTTTTCATGTAGTTTGCGGCCATTTTCTACTGGCCAGAGTGAGAGCCTATAGCTGGCTGCCACAAATAGGCAGGAATATTCTATTGGCCAGCATGAGAGCCAACAGCTGACTGACACGAATGTTAACTAGCATGCAAAAATATCGATAGATGCATTCATTACAAGTGGGAAAAATTTAAATCTGCATGGCACTTTACTCCAATTGGCTCATTCGCTTGCTTAAACTCAACGTTGATTCTGATTCCGCAGAACTGGGTTGGGTGTGAAAAAGTATTTGTTGTTAACATTCTTTATTCATTCGGTTTTTCCAGTTACAAGTCCTTTTTTAAAGCTGATCATTTTGTGTTCATTTTGTTTAGTTCTTTTTTCGTAACAGATTTAATGTTTAGTATAGAGCTTAGAAAAAATTCGCAGCATGAGATAGGCAAGAAGTAAGGCATGTAGCAACATCAGCATGGCAAAGGGCACTCCTTTAATAGCAAGGAAGGGCAAAAATATTTTAAGTCAAGTGATAGCGATTGCTGTATGTGTTGTATGATTTTTGAATCAAGCATGGGCAACGCCGGGCCATGCTGCTAGTGCCTAATAAACCAATGTGAATAAATATTATTACTGCTGTTGTTGAATTTTAAATTTTGAAACCATAACAATATTTTTCCTCCACTTTTGTTTATAAATAAATACATGTTGCAAAATAAAATCCTTATATTTATCTTGAAAAAGTTCATCAGAGGATGAAACACGAGGTAAAGAAATGTTTTCCTTTTGTCTTTATTCAGATATTGTCTTTTTACAGATATATCTTATTTAGATCTGAATTTTTATACACATATCTAGTGTTCCAAAATTTATAACAATCTTATATTTTCATTAGACATTAATTTGAGAATTCCCACATAGCTTTGACATCCAATTCTAGCAGCATAGAGTCAAGGGCAGTGTGAGCATTGAAAGTTGTTGTAATCATTACCTGTGGTGTTTGTCTGAGTCTGATGTGGGATCTTGTCAAAATTTGTGATGGCTTGTCAGTGTGATTGTTTTCCAGCATACTCCATCAGCTCATCAGTTTAATTGTATACCACTGAAATTTGGTTTTGATAAAATGTTTGAATTGTTTTCCTTTGGTTGTCCTTTGTATCTTTTGTTGCATGCTAAATCACCAAACAGCTGGCATCTTAGTATTTGGTGCTACCCCAAGTTCCACCCATTGGAGTTTCAAAATTATTAGGTAGCCAAAAGCTTTTTCTGTTTGTTTTATTTGTAGGCTACCCATTTCTTTTGTATGCATCTTTTACCTATTTTTTCTTTTTTAATTATTTCACCCCCAAGCAAGGCAGGAATGCCACAAGTATGCAGGGGATTACAGAGAATGAAAGTGAAAGAAAAACCTGTGTATAAGGGAGATTGAGGAAAGGATAAAAGATGAATGAGGTTTAAGATGACAGAAGATGGTGATTGCTGTTTCATTTAAATTTTGAAGGAAATTAAAAAATTTTTCAAGGAAGCAAGTAAACGAAATAGAGTTCCACAGGCAGGAAGTGCAAGAAAAGAAACTGTGGAGTAGAAGTAGTGGTTACATTTAACTATTTCAACAGTAAAAGGGTGAGACCTAGATGCCAAAATTAAATTCATGTAGTTGGGGCACCAGGAAAAAAGCTTGTCAGAGCAGTTGCCATGAAAATATTTGTAGAAAAGACAGAGGGAAGCCACATCATGTCTGTGAAAAAGCGACTGAGTCAGGATTGTTTACATTGCAGATACCATTTTGGATTTTGTCAGGAACCTTGAGATGAATAGTAGGAGACTAGATATGGTAACGGTATTTAATGCATTGTTGAATGGTTGATTTGTAAATGTGCAAGATGGACTCTGGTGAGAAAAACCTTCTGGCATGACATGATCCAGGTGCAGATGTATATTTTAATGGCTAATGTTAAATCTCGGATGAGTCAGCTTTGTTTTGTCTTTGAGAAAGACAGGCACAAAACCTGTACAGGTGTGCCTGATTCCTGGAGATTCTAACATAAAATGCTACTTTCCATTACGCTTAAAGAAGAAAGTTGTGGGTTATTTTGATGTGTTTTGCTTGGGAAGTATGCAATTTTGCCTTTATCTGAATGTACACATGTGGAGCCCCATATTAAATACATCTTCATACTATATTTTGCTAGGTATTGTTGAATGTAACATGACAGATGTTTGAATATGTGGGACTTAGCCAGAGAAGCTACATGGATGTTTACACTTTTACAGTGATGAAAGAAGTGTATAAATCTATCTACTACACATAGGATTAACACATTACTTTTAATTGAAATTCAAAGAAAATTTGGAAGAAATTCAAATAATACCAATTTTATGACTAATCAGGACCATTTCTGTGAACTTGAAAAACATTGCAACTTGATCCACTCACAATCCATAAGAAGAGAACTTTAAATTGTCAATATCAGACAGAAGTAGATTTCTTATGTTCAGTCATTTTGTTTCAACTAAGTCTATTCATGTTCATTATTTACATTATTCGGACTATTGTCCTCATCTTTGTTGCCATATTTATCACAACGTTTCGGCCATTGTACGCTCCGGCCTTCTTCAGGTGGTTGGAATGTCAAACTGAACCCTTTATTTCACTCACTGGGGTAGACTGTTCTAGTGAGCGAAATAAAGGGTTCAGTTCGACATTCCAACCACCTGAAGAAGGCCGGAGCGTACAACGACCGAAACGTTGTGATAAATATGGCGACAAAGATGAGGACAATAGTCTAAATAATGTAAATAATGTACATAATATCTCATGTCAGAAATATAGATAGACTCTATTCATGTTGTTTCATAACACTTAATGAAGGACTTGATAACATAGAGCTTTGGCCATGATTTAAATATTACATGATTTTAACTATGATTAAAGTATTATGTGGCTCTAATCTTGATTTAAATATGATATTGATTTAACCATAATTTAAGTACTATAAAGATATAACCATAAAATTGTATAAAAAGTCATCACCTAGCAACAATGTAAACAAAAGCAGAGAAGGCAGTAAATCAGAATCAAAAAAGGTTGTATCAAAATATTTCCAGATTTCTGTGTGATCAGAGAAGTTTACACAAAATGGTTTCCTTATTTGACTAAAATGAAATTTCATTCATTATTCAAGATCTTGTCTTTCATTCTGACCAATACTTAGTAAAAACTCTCAGTCAAAGCAATACAACAGAAGTTATATTCTTTCAATATATCTTCTAATCTATCAAATCACCAGTTTATCTGTCTCAGTCTGTTCATATCTATTTATCAGTCTGTTCATATCTATCAAATATAAAATCAATCAGCTGACAAATTTTATATTTATCTTAATCCTATCAATGCTCTATCTCTATCAAATACTGCTTGCCTTAAATGTCTTTTCTTTCAGACTTCCACTGACAGCTATTATCTGCCTGTCTCTCTGTCTAAATATACCTTCCTTCCTGTCTCTCTATATATATTTAATTAAATCCTTGAATAGTACCAATGAAAGATTTTTAGTACGAAAAAAGGTATATATCCAAGGAACCTTTTGGTAAACCCATCTTTAGAGATTAATCATTGGCAAAAACAATTTCTTTTTATTAATCTTAACAAGAACAACAAAAACATTTAGAGAATTATTCCTGTAGGAGAACAAACTGGTGATTAAAAAATAAAAATCATCTAATAAATTTAGAAACCAATTTAATTTGTACAAATAAAACAAATAAAATTGATCACCAACATGAAAAAGCACCAGAAATAGGAAAAAAAAATGATTATTGTTCTCCCAAAAGATGAAGGGAACAGCTAAAGCTCTCTTTTTGCTTATCCTGGTAAGTCTTTTAAATTTGATTGTAATTGCTTCAACAATTCTGAGCATATGTCAAGAACATACCCTGTGTAAATACATCAAACCAATTTTCCTGATATTCACCTGAATACATGGGGTTGTCAACCAAATTCTGGTCAATAGCAGAGTCTAAAGCTGACTGTGTCAACCATTTTAAACTATGCGACTCCTACTGTCGCATATATAACAGAACATGCTGGTTGATTTGTTGTGGGTGTTATATTTGAGTTGGGAAAAACACATGTGTCCTGAAGCACCCACAACAAAAACAAAGGACTTGCATGTGTGTCCACTATGATAAAATACAAAGAAACAGCAAGAACCAATATATGTACAAACAAATGATAATGTATTAACAAGAAAGGTATTCAAGTAAAAAAGATTTTAGAGTTTGGTAATAGCAACAGACAGTACTCAACTGTAATTAAAGTTGAGTCTGACTCAAGATTATTTATTATTGTAAATATACAATAATTGTGGCACATGGCCAAAGGGGAAGTGGGGAGAGGCTGGCCTTCACTAACTATCCTAGTCCTAGTTAATCACAATCACGACCCATTCATCCATTACAATTAATCCATTTACCACAAGAACTCATTCATCACCATTCACTCCTACATATACCATAATACCACATATACACAGGAGTAACCTACAAAAACACCCCATGATATAAAATCTTAAAGTGACTAAATACAAAAATATATAAAAACTTCATGAAACATGAAATGAGGAGGAGGGAATGAACCCCGGAAACAAACTAAAATTAAACTAAAAACAAACTAAAACAAAACAGATGTTAGTAAGGCCCGTTCACCCCTCAAAACCATCAGAGTGGCTACTGTATTCTGCTGATAGAATCTATCAGCACACTCACTATTGGAATGGGGAGGGTAAAAAGAAATGATGGAATGGGAAAAATCAAAGTCTGTTCCAGCCGAGATGAAAATGGGGACAAAAAACAAACTGGGGAGGTTGGGAATCTCGACATTGATCATAACAAAAGAGAGTGTCAGGAAAAGGCCAGGAGCAACACTTATTCACATTAACTAGGAAAACCAAGAGTGTCTAGCTTAACCAGTGGGACAGATCACAGTAAAGCACCCCATTGTGACCAAGTGGACTTAAAAAAGGAACTCAATGTTAGCCCCTTTTACACAAACCAAGCTCGTGACATTCACTCACCTTTCACTGAAATCTGTCAATATCAAACACTTTCTATCACTTTTGATCTTCACTTTCAGCTGATGCTGAAAGAATCTGATCAGAGCTTGATGAGAATAACATTTATATGGCAAGATTCCCTTCATCTGTGACATCCCAATCATCATTCGCAACACAGCTAGCAGCGTCAGAAACACCATTTGTTTCTTCCCAGAAAATGGGGGCGACACATTATCACACACCTATGTGAGATCAATGAGCATGAGAACATCATAACATAATCCCAGAAAGGGCGCACATGTGGACAATGGTAGAAGGCGTGTGAAACTGTTTCTTCTAAGCCAAGGTCACACCGATGACAGTCGAGCAAATCCACTCAGCCCCATCTGAAGAACCATTGAGCGATAGAATGCCCAGTCCTATCTGAAGAACTCACTGAGAGATAGCATGTTTAGGATCAATTGCCAGGTAAGCGAAAACGCAGAGTTACTGAGGTAACTTGCCGCTGGTGCCCAAGACCAGAAAGAGTGCAACTTGGCCAACAACAAGCCGAGCCACTCACAGAGAGAATCCTTCATGACCCTCTCCATTAATTCACGATACAATACCTTTCGAGGCCATGAAAAGTCACTGGACCAAGGAAAGACCCTCAAGGTTGCTTGACACTCACAGAGGAAAGTTGACAGTTTCCTGGGCCTACAATGGCGCTTAGCCCAGGAAATGGAAGGAGTGATAGTAAGGCTAGGGAAGGTGTCCCTAACACTCCCCTCTAAAATCGAATCCTCAGTCAAAACGCAGCATAGGAAACCACAACTACCAAGTGTGGCATTCCCAGCCACCTCATGACACGGACACTGGACACAGCATTCTTTGCGGACATTTGCCTTGTGCCCACCCCACCCCACAAGAGGGTGAACAACAAGCGCTCAATTACCTCCTGATGGTCCTTGCAAAGAGGAAGTACAGCCAAGCTCTACCAGGGACAGCAATTCCATGTAGGGCCGGACTTCTTGCCCCATTCCTTAGCTGGAAAAGGAGAGGCTCTAACTCCAAAGCGTGAGTAGGGGCGACTGTGGGCAACCCTGACGAACCGACTGAGACAGTGCAAAAGCATGCAACTGCTTCCCGTTTACCTGTACCACAGCACTGGGGAAGCAATACAGGAGGCTAATCCACTTACAGAAGTCAGGTTGGAATCTAGCGGCCTGCAGAACAATAGCCAGGTACTGATGATCAACACTATCAAATACCTTGGACTGATCCAAATTGATCAATGTGGCCTCGTTGTCATCTTTTACTCCCCCCTAGGATCGTGATGCAGGTTGCTCTGAATTGTTCAGCCCCTCCCAACAGACTCTCGGCAACTGACTGCAAACACTTCCTCAGGATCTTGGCCAAAATCTTTATCTCTCTGTTTAGCAGAGTTATGGGCCTGTAATCATCTAATTCCCACCACCCATCCTTGCTGTTTTTCAATGTGACCTCCTCCCTGGTGATCCGACTGGGGATGGACCTCTGCCGAAACCAGTTGTTGGACATGGCAGTCAAAATCAGCACAAAGATGTGTGACAACCTCAAGTACAATTCATAGGGTAAACCATAAAGTCCCAGAGACTTGCCACTGATGACCCTCTTCAATGCCAAGTAGATTTTGCCTTCCGTGATCTCTCTCTCGCAGCTTGCCGCTTCAGTTGGTGCAAGCGAAGGAAAGTCAGCCAAATAACTGCAAAACTCATCGCCACTGAAACCAGGCTCCTTGGTAAATCGGCTCTTGAAATGCCATCGAAACACCTCGCACATATAGTCAGTTGACCTCAGAGTACACCCCTCTGGGATTTTGAACTCACGAATGTAACGATCGAAACCTCGATAGATCTCTTCCTTGCACAATTCTGCACCCATGTTCACAGCTTCATTAGACATCTTGTTTAATCTATGCCTAACTAGCTGATCCTTGTAGCGCTTGCTAGTCGATCGCTCAAGAGCCTGCCCAGCTGAACTTATCTCTAGGTGATCACCCCCAGCCTTCGCCTGGGACAGACTAACTTTAAGTGTCTTCCCCGTATGATGAATAGACAACAAAGTCATTACACAGCACATGGGCATCAACTTCACAAACAAAATGCGTCTCCTGGATCATTTACACTGAGGGACAGGAGATCATGAAGCAGGGGCACAGCCTTATGCTGATCCCTCAAGCAACTCACATTGAAACTAGCTAACTTGAGAAACATTTTTTAAGTTTAGATCCCCTAATCACAGACTAGATGGAAATCTGTGGCAGTAATGACGCTGATGGATTGTCCCAGTCTCCCTGTCCCCATCACTGTCATCATGTGACCATCTAGGACAATGCCTCCAACATCCGTGGGATATGTTAACTTTAGAGCTCTGTATAATGTGGGATGGAGAATAACAGGGACCCTCCTAGCATAAAACTTCTTCCCACCTCCACCATTCTAATGCCGGTAAGGCCTCCTGAGCATCCCAAAGGTGATCCCATACAGTTAATCCCCTTCCCATGTCCCTAATCAGTGTTATGACACCTGAGGCTTTGAGGAAATTTCTTGGGTTTTCTACTGACACCCCACCGACCAAAGTCATTTTAAAGAGGGGCTTTAGCAATGCCTTTTGTTGTGAGGGAGGGCCCCACTCCATAGTCTGCCTCTGTACTTGACATTTTTCCCTCTAGGAAATAGCCTCTACTTTTGGGGGGGGAAGTGCTGGGAGGGGTGAAGTTGGTGGGAGTAGAGTCAGAAGGTGGAGTGTTGGATGGATGAGTGTTGGGAACGGTGTTTATGGGGGGAGCAGTTTTAGCTGGAGGAGTGTTGGGAAGTGGGGAAAGTGGAGTCCTAATAGGGGAACAAGAAAGGCCTCTTGCTACATTGTCATCCGATTTTTTGACTGGGGACGCTGGGACGGAGTGGGACTTGATTTTGTCCAAGACCTTGTCCGCCCTACTTTGATCAGTCCATTTCTCTTTCTTGTTCACTTTTTCCTCTTCCTACTCTCTTCCTCTTTTCAAAGAGGCAAATTGTAGTGGGGGACATCTCTTCCATTTCCACCTCTTGTTGCTGCTCCAGTTGAGGTTCCTTCTGCAGCATTTCCTGTGCCTTTTCCTGTTGCTGCTGCCCCAGCTGGCACTCCTGCTTCAATTGGGGACTCTTCTGTTTGTCCTAATGTTGCTGCTGATGTTGGTCACATTTCTGCTTCTGCAGGGGCTCTTTGTGTTTCTTGGACTCCTTCTTTGGGACATCCTGCTGACAGGAGGAGGATGTAACTTTCATTCACTCTTCACTATTTCTGTCCATTTTCTAGGACCTTTTTTGGTTATTTTTGCACCTGTGTCAGTGTTTTCCTTCGCAGTTGTCTTCTCAAGTTGTGGTCGAATGAGATATACAATGGCACACCATGCAGGATTACTTTCATCTTCCTGGTTCCAAGGTAATCCATTTGGAGCCTCAATAGGAACGTGTGGTTTTGGGACAGCTACCTTGTGGTATAGTTTGTAAGCCAGCTTCCGATCTGGGTCGATCTCTCATAGTAGTTCTCACTGGTTGGTGTGGCACTCCTCCTGCTGACTGCTGCTGACTGACCATGACAGGTCTCTTCCCTGGCCTCCTGTTGACTGCTGCTGACTGACCATGACAGGTCTCTTACCTGGCCTCCTTTTGACTGCTGTTGTATTTCACCATGTGACCCCTTTTATGGCGGTTTTTATGGCTTAACAGGCTTGAAAAATGACGCAAGTATAATTACTTAGGGAAGCATTTTTATTGGTCGAAAAATAGAAACACTTTAAAATATTATTTTATTTTTCGACCGAAACTAATGCGTTGGGAATATGCGTAAATGACAATAATGGTCATTTTGTGACGGGGCCTTGTCCCGTTCACATCCAGCTCTCGCTCTTGAGTATGTTAGTTTATTTGCCTGCAAATCAGTCGAGATATGTCTTATTTTATTTTATAACATAACCAAGCATAGACTGGCACAATCTACATAGTTGGCATGGTACTGACATTTAAAATAATACAAAACAGAGCTTTTAGAAAAAATGCGAACCTTGTTCTTCTGAAAGGAAGGAAGAACACTTTTGATAGAGAAAAACAAAATACATTTTAGTGAACCAATAGCACTCACCAATATAAGAATTCATCTGGTTAACCATAGACTGACCATTTTTACCTCTCCAAAGCAGTTTTAAATAAATAGAACATTTGTTAGGACCATGTATAAGAGGAGAATTAAATTTAGAAATTTTCTATGTAGAGATTAGTACAAAGACATCCACTGTATATCTAAAGAACTTTTCAGCCAACACTTCTTCAGAGATCAATCGTTGGTGAAAACAGTTTTTATTAATCCTAATAAGAAGAATGAAAACATTTAGGGTAGGAAAACAAATTGGCACTCAAAAATTATATATGAGGTTGGAAAGAAAGTCTTTTCATAATTTTGACTTAATCACTTTGAGAGTACTTCTTCAATAATTACAGTAAAGTAACCATTAATTATGGAGTCATGGTGGAGTAATATATAGCAGCTTGAATTGAGGAATTAGAGAGCCCAGTTCAAATTTCAGTCAAGTTTGTTACAGTCACATGCGTGCAAATACCATTGGGGAAAGATATGAACCCATCCTCTTCTCCCAGCTATGGGCGAATAGCAGGACAGATTGGGTCCTATATTGTTGGCACGAGGAGAACAACTCTGAATTCAAAACCTCCAACAATAAGTTAAATAGCCTCACCAACCTGCAACTAAGCAAGCATAGTGGTTACAGCTACACTGATGAAGACATGGTCAATCAGAGTGGGGTCCCACCAACATATATATATTTTATATACCTTTAACTGATAGAGAAATGCAGACAAAATGAATGATTTTTTTTAGTCATTTTACCCCATGTAAGGCCATAAAGCCACTAAGACACAAGGGGTTACAAAGTATGAAAGAATACAAAAAAGCGAAACATTATTAAGGAATGAAAACAATAGAAGAGTAATCATGAAGATGGTAGATAATGATTGACATTACATATAAATTTTTGAAATTCAAAGTTTGCTACAAAACATGGAGCTGGAAGAGAGTTTCGCAAGTGAGATGTGAACTTGCAGTTTCATCTAGCCAATTCAATTGTAAATTGATGAGACCTAGTCACCAATCTAGTACTGTGCTTAAATTTATAAAGTCTATGGTACCATAGTGAAGAGTTCATCCAAACAATTACCATGAAAGTATTTATGGAAAAGGCTCAGCAAAGTGACATCATGGTGATGGGAAAGTGGCTGAAGCTAAGATGCCAGGTCAGGACCAATAGTATTACTGATTCTTCTTTGGATTTTATCAAGAATCTCCAAATATATAACAGGAGCACCAGACCAGAGCATGGACAAATGGTAGACTATAAATATGCAAGATCAAATCTGGAGAGAAAATTCTTTAGCATGATACAGTGAACCAACCAGCAAACTTAGCAGTGATTTGTTTGTTTGTTTGTTTGTTTGTTTGGATTTTATGGCATATCAACCACTGTGGGTTATTTAATGCCAAATCCAGTTTATATGAATTTTAAATGCCTATTTTGTATGGAATAAAATATGTATAGCTGGCAACATTATTGTTACAAAAAAAAACAAAAAAAAAACGTATAGCTGGCAACATTATTCCTTTACAAAAAAACGTATAGCTGGCAACATTTCTTTTACAAAAAAAATGTATAGCTGGCAACATTACTTTTACAAAAAAATGTATAGCTGGCAACATTATTGTTTCAAAAACTTAGAGTTGGCAACATTATTTTTCTGAAAATATTATCTGAGACCTTGCTGTTGGATGCAGTTTATCGCCATACCCAGGACGCGGATGTAGTTTACCGTCATACCCAGGACGTCTTAGCAGTGAATTCAATATAATTTTTCCACTTCATGTCAGCCAAGAATGTTAGCCTGAGAAGGAGCAATGAGTTACTCTCCTTGAGGTTAGCATAGGCTATGCTGATGGGAGGTAGAAAGGGGTCTCTCAGATGATTAATAGAGAGAAGTTTTGTTTTGGAGGTGTTAAAATTAACATGTCTCAATTAACAACAGACAGTAAGTAATATTTTTAGATCAGCTGTCTTCTTGAACTTTTCAAATTGATCAGACTTACTATTGAGACTGGAGTAAATGGTTGTGTAGTCAACATAGATACCAAGTTGAGAACTGATGTCATCATGAAGGTTACATGAAAATTAATAACAAAGTAGGTTCAAGAATAGATTCCTGGGGAGACACCTGCATTAGTGGCTATTCAGGACAACATTCATTTCATGATTTGATAAGAAAAACTGAACCACTTCAAACATTTGTCCAGAAATACCATAACCTTTCAATTTGGAAAGAAGACTGGTATATCCAAAGCAACAGCTCAATTGTCACCATTCTTATCTAAAACTTGATAATGTTCATAAATGATATGCTTTCAACAGATAGAGAGATGGAGACAAAATTAATAATGTTCCTTAATGATAAGACTTCTATTGATAGTGAAGTAGACCAAGTGATTAAGATTCATAAATGATAAACCTTTAACTGATAGAGTGATGTAGAGAAAATTAATAATGTTCCTAAATGATATGCTTTTGACAGTGATGCAGACAAAATGAATAATGTTCATAAAATCTTTGTTACTGACTGGATTTTTTTGGAATCTTTCTCTGCTTCTATTTATTTTAATGTACATCTTTTTTCTTACTGCTGGATCAATTTCATTGATTATATTTGAATCTGATACCAACATTGACTGGAATGAGAACACAGAACAAATTTAAATCATTTCTGTGACTTTCAGATATCTTGATTTTCCTCAATGCATTCATTTACTAATCCAATGTACCTTATCTTGCCATGCAGGCATGCAATGTATTTGTAAGTTTGATATTGACTCTAACCTTCTTTTTCATGCCAAGCACATTTTTATCATGAATACTGTTATAAGAAATCTTTTTCATTATTAAAGGGTTTGTTTCTGGAATGAAATGGTGATATTATTTAAATCCAGGTATTGTACTTATATTAGGATAATGACTTTCTTTTTGTAATCAGATGCATCTTTACTACTATAAATCATTATTATTACACTTTTAATATATACTCTTTTGTTTGTGTAAAAAAGACATCCTTCAGAAATGAGCATTTCATTGTCAACTGTTGCTTTTAAACTGGAATTAGTAGCTATGTTTTGATAATTCATCCTCTCCTATGACATAAGCATTTATCATGAGAAGTCACAAAGAAATAGTGCTCTGCCTTGAGGTTGGGGTCATGTTGATGATAGATAAAGTTAATGATTTAAAGCTGTTATATTGTAAAACTGTCTCATCATTAAAATACTTCATGATGCTGATGTGTGGAAGTTTAAAGTGAATGGTTGTGAACAACAGTGAGAGAAAAGCAATAAATTCCAGTTTGTGTTTTAAATGAGCTATGATATGACACGACACAATAATAGTCACATGTCAACTCATTCTTAATGCTCTTGTGATATACTGTGCAGTCAGTAGAAGATATAATTTAATCTTGGATTCTTCTTTTTTATGTGTTGTGTCCCCTTGAGACATAGGTTATCATGGCTTGCCTCAATTTCCTTTGTCCTTTGTAGCTCTTAATAAATTTTGTTTTTTCATTATTTATCCTAAACTCTGTCCTGTCATCCATTTACTTAAGCTCATCATGTGCTGTTTTCCTCTGTCCCTTTTGTTCACACTCTGAGTGTCAGATTTTGCAAGCCCTCCTTCCTTATTATATGCCCCAGAAAGTTTTCTTTTCCCAATGTTAAGTATGAGTTTCTTTTTGTTTCCATTTTCTCTAAAATCTCATCATCGTATCCTCAGCATCTTTCTGTAGAACCACATTTCTGTTATTTCCATTCTATTTTTCATCTGTCAGGAAATTGTCCAGTACTCACTGCCATACAGGAGGACAGATATCACATAACAGTTTAGCACTCTTTTCTTTGTTTTTCTATTTCTTAATACTCTGCTTAGTTTCTGGAATGCATCCTTGGCTATCCCAATGTGTCTTTAGATTTCAGTTTCATACTTTCTGTCCTCTGTTAGTACACTTTCTAAATATTTAAATTTTTGTACAATTTGGGGGGTAGCAGAGGTGGATGCATACCTTTCTCAAGGGTATTTGCATGTAAATGAATATAACAAACCTGATTGGAACTGCAACTCAACTCTCTGATTACCAATTCTGAGCCATTATCCACTACACCATCTGCACATTCAAGCTTATAGTACCTGGTATTCATAAGTGGCCATCCATCTAGGTATTGACCAGGCTCAATGTTGCTTAACTTTGGTGATCCTACAAGAACCAGTGTTTCAACATGATATGGCTGTAAACTCTGGAGAGGCTGGAAGACATTGCATGAACTTCAAACCTTTTTTGGTAAGGTGGTAAATAGTTTTGCATCCACAGCTCATAACAAAAACAGACCATAATTTTGTCTGGCTCCACACACCCACTTCCCGAATACCATCATCAGAAAACATATTTTCTGACCAATCAAAAAAACAAAAAAAGACCCTTGTAGTTTTTACAGCAGCTGTTCTGAGCCACTGACTATAAAGCCAAAACTGTTTGCACCCACAGAGGCAAATCCAACTGGGTTGATATTAGTGATAGACCCCATGGCAGACGAATATTTCTCCCATGAGTATCTTGTTCATTGATAAATGTGTGTTGATTTTCTTCCACATGTTGCTCTGATTTGACTATATATGTTTATTGATTTTCTATACATGTCTGTCATGACTGTTACCTCATGTTTTCTTAGTCTCTCACAAATGATATACTATACATGATAAGAAGCAAACAATCAAACTTTGTAGATCATGGGAAATAAAAACTTTTTCACTTATCTAAACCTTGTCTTATTTCCATCTAATGTTTTGTCACTTCCACTGTTTTTTCTTGTCAAAAGTAAGGCTGCTATTACACTTAAAGGTGGTAGTTTAGTTACTTCCATGTCTTAATGTTCTGCATCTTTTGTGTTTACATTCATAATACCAACTTTTTCAAAGATTTTTTGTTCAATCTGTAGGGATACAAAAGGTAGTTATCTCATCAAGTACTAATATTAGCGTTAGTGTAGCCATTGATACGCTAACACTGAATGCAAATATAGAAAAACGAGATACCACCTGGAACAAACAAAACATTTAATAAGGCAAATACAAATTATATACACATATTAAAAAGATTTACACATGTTCTAAAACAGATTCTTCATAGTGCCCAAAGGATGAGAATATTTAACAGAACAATGAACAAAGAAATAGCATACCAGCCTTATGGCCTTTGACCATCCATAGCTAGATGAATCAAAATTACTTTTTCCTCCACATTAGGCTGTGCACATGTCCATTTTCCATGTGTATGGACACCCAGGTGGTTAAGAAGGTATATACCATACCACAAATGGAAGCAAAGAAAAAAGGGAAGCAGAGTTCTCCTCTCTAAAGGGGCTGAACTCCCTTGTGCTCAACCCAAGGGAAAACAACTGTTGTCACTCTACACAGTAATAAAATATAACATCTTATAATTCTGTTTGTTCTTCCATGAGTTAGCATGAATGTTATGTCCTGCTAATACCTCATAATTAATAGACTATTCCATTTTGATTGCATGGAAGGACAGAAAAGGCTATGTGGTTTCAGTGAGAGAAAGAAAGAAAGGAAGATAGTAGTATTTATATAAAATGAAAAAAGGTGTCTATTTCAGATCTTTTCATCTGTACCCCTTAATCATAGATATGAATACTGGTCATTATTTTAAGAAAAATAAGGACCAGTATTAATAGCTACAATTGTTATTGCAATATATTGTTAAAATATACAAAAATAGAAAGAGATGACAAGAATGTGCCTTCTCACTGAACTTATTCAACCTATACAGTGAGGAAATTCTGAAAGAATTAGATGTCCTATCAAGATTCATTATTGACAACCACAATCTTAACAATGTAAGATATTGTTGTGTCGTGGCACAATAGTAAAAATAAGAAAATCAAGTCGAGGTTGGTTTAAGGAACAAGTGTATTTAACATCACAGATACAAAAGGTAGGAAATGGGTACTACTCAGCTAGGCAGTTGTAGTACTGTCACTGCTCACACCGGGTAGGTATTACTGGCACTATATATAGTGAGAACCGGTGTAATTCCTTTGTGTTAGGAGGCCGGTGTAACACCCCCTTTTGAAAATATCCCGTCTGGGGATTAATAACGTTTTTGTTTTGGGTTCACCCTAATCAACTCCGTTGATTTCAGTTTTCTTTTTGACCGCCTATTCTCCTGTCTCTGGTATGGGCACCTGAAAAGTATCAAACACTGTGTCCATGATGTCCTCACTCTGCAGAGACGCGCAAGAGTCACCCACCTTTCGCTAAATTCCAATGGATGGAGTCGCTTCCTTTCCGTCCTGATCTTGACTTTAAGCTGATGCTTAAAGAACAAGATCAGTTGGGAAGAGGTAAACTTCTCGTCCCCATGAAATTCCTTCTGTCGCGTCGTCCATATCACGACTCGCATAACACCCAGTAAGCAAAGGAACACGTAGTGCTCAGCCTTAGTCAACGGCGGTACTATATTGCTACAGACGGAACTGGCCACGAGGACAAAGAACTTTCCGCGCAGCATGCGAACCATGAGATCTTCAACGAACTTGCACAACGGAACTACGACACTACATTGAAAGAAGGCGTGACCAATGGTCTCCACCTCCCCACTGCAGCGCACGCAGTTTGGCGACTTTGCCAAACCCGCTGCGCGAAGTCTTTTGGCGACCCAGAGGGCCCCTCGAATCACCAGCCAGGTGAGTGATGCCTCGGGGTTGGTGAGACATTTCAACCCGGGCGCCCAAGGCCATATGCAGCGAGCCTCCCGCTTCGTCAGCCCGAGCTCGTCAATCAGATCATCTTGAACGTTCCCCCTCACTAACACCTGATATAATGCCTTACGGGACAACGGCTGGACGTCGGAGAGGCCATCCTTCGCCCGTAAGAGACGCTTGAGGGCCAAGCGACATTCGTGATAGAAAGGGCCCTCGCCTCGAGGATGACGGCCGACCTCCTCCTCACACGAGCGCACATTTCTCAAGGATGGAAAATGTTTATGGGCGTCTTCCTTCCAGAATTCGCCGTTCTCATCCAGTTGCATACACATCCGGTCTAGATAAGTAATGCGAAGCGTATGTCGACGAGTCTCAACGCAAGGCACCCCTAGACCGCCATCAGAGGGATGGAGGTAACAGATCTCGCGACTAACCATGGCGGCCCTGCCTCCCCACAAGAAGGAGAACAGGAGCCTTACTAACGCCAATAAAGTGTTAGACGGGAGTGGAAGCACGGAGAGTCGGTAAAGGAGAATCGGGTAGATGTGCGAGCCACATACTTCCGCCCTCCCCTTCAAGGAAAGATTCCTCCGAGTCCACAGACGAACTGCGAGCCCGGCCTTCTCTTGCACCTCCGACCAATTCATTTCCAACAAGAGGTCGGGACCGAACCAGACGCCGAGTATCTTGACCGGCCCGTCCGTCCAGAGGAAAGGTCCGGGAAGAGAAACTCCCCTCCACGAACCCAACCGCAAGCCAACAGACTTATCGCGGTTGATCCTGGCCCCCGTCACCATCTCATAACCCCTGATTTCTTTGCCGACTTCGTTAATTTCGGCCCTACTCGACACCAGAACCGAAACGTCATCAGCATAGGCGGAGTACCTGGCCGAGGTGGTAGCACCAGGTAAGGAAATTCCGCGAAGGACCGGATTCGTCTTCAACTTACGCAGGAAAGGTTCCAGCGCAAGAACGTAAAGCAATGGAGACAGCGGACAACCCTGACGAATGGAGCGAGACAAAATGAAAGGCTTCGATCTTACCCCATTCACTTCCACCAGCGCACCGGGGGACGCATACAGCAGTCGGATCCAAGTGCGAAAGTGCGGCCCGAAACCGGCGGCCGAAAGGACAGCCTCCAGAAATCGATGGTCAACCCTATCGAAAGCCTTGGACTGATCTAAATCGATCAGCGCGGCATCACTGTCGACTTTCTCGATGATCAAGCGTACCAAATGAAGGTTGTCCTGAATAGTCCTGCCCTTCACAGCACAAGTCTGCTCGGGGCCAATCAGACTAGAGAGGACAACCTGCAAACGGTCAGCTAAGACCTTGGCTAAAATCTTCAACTCTGTATTTAACATCGTCAAAGGCCGATAATTATCTACCCCATCCCCACCGTCTTTCTTCTTGCGAAGCAACTTGATCACACCCGTGGTGAAGCGTTGAGGAATAGACCCCTGCCTCATCCAGTTGTTGAAAATCAGTGCCAGCAGAGGGACAAAGACGGGCGACTGCCTCAAGTACATTTCGTAGGGAAGACCATCTAATCCCGGAGTCTTCTCCAGGCCAACCTGCTTCAGCGCATCCCAGATCTCAGACTCTGTTATGGGCCCCTCGCACCTAGCCGCTTCAGCCGCCTTAAGGCGGGGAAAGTCGGCTAAATAGGCATCGAACTGAGCAGGGCTCAGACCGGGCTCCCTGGTAAAAAGTTCCTGAAAGTAATCACGAAAAGCCTCACAAATGCCCGCGTCTGTAGTCACAGTCCGCTTGTCCGGCAATGTGATGCGATCGATATGCCGACTAGTTGCCCTACAAGCTTCCTCTGAAAGCAATGAAGCGGCCATATTCGTAGCCTCGCAAGACATTCTTTTTATTCTAGCCCTAACTACTAGAGCTTGATCCTTCTTGATAAGCAAGGAGGCCAGCTCCGCCCTAGCTAAGGCTACGTCCCCACTATCACGGGATTTGATCGCCCGATCTACTTTGGCTTCTAGAGACTTTTGCGCTGCTAACCTAGCTAGGTTGAGTCGTCGACTATAATCAGCAGCAAAAGTTTGGATTTCAGAACACCCCACCACTTATTCCCAACCACAGCCCCCGACAATTCCCGCTGTAACATTAGTAAAAGCTGGTCCCGGAAATCTTGCTCACCAAATAATGATGAGTTTAATTTCCAATAACCAGCCATCCTAACCCTAGGCTTAGCTAAGTTTACCCGAACCCGGACAAGCCTATGATCCGAGTAAACTATATAATGGAAACTTGGACATTCTAAGAGCCCTACTTCGACTCTCTTAACTAGAACTCGGTCGATGTAGCTTGCGCTGACCACCGTATCCGAGCTGCCGCCCCTAGTCCAAGTCCACGCTACCTCCCGGGGGTGCTCATTTCGATACTTATCGACGAGATCAAACCCGTCGATGAAGGCCCGAAACGATTTCACTTCCGGATTGTTAGTACCCGGTTTTTGCCCTATGCGATCTATATCGGGATCAAGGACGGCGTTCCAGTCACCCGCTAAAACTACCGAACGAGAAGTCCTCAAAAACGGCTCGATCTGCCGAAACAAACCAGGCTGCTGAGTGTGGTCATTGGGCGCATAAACCCCAATGAGACGAAGAGCTTTCTCCTTTATGGTAATATCCAGCACGCAAAGCCTGCCCGCCGGATCCGCGAAAACAAGAGCACACACCGCATCCAGAGACTTGCTCACCAGCCAGGAAACACCCCTCGAGCGTCCATCAAAACATGCTGAATAGAGGACGAACCTCTTAGACAGAATGTCTTCATAATCGCGAGATAAGAAACGGGTCTCCTGCACGCAACATACATCCACCCCGAGGCGCTGAAGATCGCGATCGAGTCTCGCCCTTCGAGACTCCGACCTCAGGCCCCGGACATTCAGACTTGCTAACCAGAGAGCCATTGAAATACCTAATTAGGGTTGAGACGCTGATTTGAACATTGTCGGGGTGAGGATACCGACAGCCTCTCCCATCGACCCGTGGCCCATCTCACTGTTGACGGAGCCGTCTTGCGAGAGACCGCCTATATCCCAAGGGAAGGTCAACTTTAGTGCTCTATATAGGGAGGGGTGAACAAAAACAGGGACCCTCCCGGCACAAAATTGCTTCAATTTCTTCAGCTTGTCATTTTCGACGATAGCAATAGGCGGGGACATTTTGAAGGATGCAATTGCCTCGTCCAACATAGCCCAAATGAGTCTAGCCCCCGTCCCAATTCTTATTACAGTTAAGACTCTTTGGGCATCTGGGAAGTTTTTTGGGTCCTCAATGTCTTTGTCCGCAAATTGTTTAATTGAGAGGAGGTATTTTAAATTGGTGATGCGGTTCCCATAGTCTCTCGCTTTTTCCGCTTGGGCTGGAGAAATGTAACACACCTCCTCTCCTGTGTTGAACATATTTTTATGTTTCTTTTTTTTCTCTTTTGAGTCTTGAGTGGGACTCCTTTGCCTTTTGTTGGTGGGTGGGGGAACGTCAGTAGTTTTAGAAGGGGAAGTTTGCTGTGAAATTTGCCTTAAAGGGCTAGTATCTCTACTAAGAGGGGTTGAGGGCTGAGAATTTTGGGCGGAAGTTGTGGAGGGAGTGTCCTTTTTCGCTGGGGAGGTCTTTTTAGGACTTGATTTCCTACTGGGAGTATTTGATGGGCGTGGGGATTGATGGGCAGAAGATGTAGACCGCTAAAGCTTTGTAGTTTTAAATTCGGCTCGTTTTCGAGTTTATCTAAAACACGACGCCTGATCTCAGCGTCTTTACCTAAAACCAGCCCTTGCACAAATATTAAACATTTAAAATTATCTGATGATAATTCCTCCAGTTTAAAGTCTTCGCAATGCTTGTTTACAATACTTGCATAAGTAGTGTAATCATCTTCCTCTCTTCTAGTGACATTCATACACTTGTATCTCCTGTGAAAAAGAAGTTTTTGTAGAAAACAGTTCTGTTAGTAGACTCTACTAACAGAACTGTTAGAGTAACTGTCTCTTGGAAGTTCAACTCACTGGTCTTTTTTGGAAGGATAAAATTCACGAACTTTGTATGCTCGGCAGTTCCCAATTTTCTTAGCAAAAACCTAACTTTTTTAGCGTCTGTCCATGTACCGCAATCCGATACAAAAATATCCTCATATCTTCTATAGAAATGAGCAAACGTGACATCGTCTTCTGGATTATAATTGAAACTTTCAATAGCGTCCCACACAGCCGTCTGAGAGAATGCGTTATGATTCTCGCTTGCATTCGTTAACTGTGTTGCCTCCAGAAGTTTCCTCTGTTCCTCCTGTGTTTTCATAAAGATTTCTTCGACGCGTTTCTGTTGTTCCAACAACTCTTTTAAATTTCTCCTCACTTTCAAGTTGTTGAAGTGTTCCGTTTGAAATTTGAACAATTGAAGAAGAGACTCTTAGTCTTAATTCTGCGTCCATGGTACGAATTCAATTTACGCACCATACAGTTTACACTTGTATTAAACAAATCAGTTTTCCCAAGGCTTGCTTAATAAAATTAGTTTGCTTAACTAATACACAAACAAGAAATATGTATTTCTCGTAAAAAAAAAAAAAAAAAAAAAAAAAAATCCGTCACTTTAAGGAGTGTCGACTAATGAGAAAGTCACAATTTTTTTTCAACCTCTTTGTGGTTTTGCACAAATATGACTCGAATATTTAAGTCTTTGTTAAGCACAAATGACTTACGCGAATATATATTTTTCACTCGACAAATCATTTAACATTGAAGAGGAGAAAAACAAAAAAAAAAAAATCCTACCGTGAAAAAACTCTGGTTTCTTGTAAAGAAACAAAAAAAACAGTGAACCTTTTTTTTTTTTTTTCGAAACACTTGGTGTCAGTATTTTCAATTATTTTAGTAGTTGACAATATTATTCGCATTCTCACGCTGTAGACTTTTGGCAGCAAATTTTTTTTTTTTTTTTTTTTTTTACGTCGCCAAATTACTATTGTAGTAATTAATTTGCTATTAATCCTTGCGTATCCAAATATCTGTTTGAAATGACGGTGTTTTGCCGTAAAAATCTTGCGAATCCTTGTATTTCAATCACTTTAGGTGATTGTCTGCAGTGATATCGTTTCGATTCCGACGTCGCCAATCTGTTGTGTCGTGGCACAATAGTAAAAATAAAAAAATCAAGTCGAGGTTGGTTTAAGGAACAAGTGTATTTAACATCACAGATACAAAGGTAGGAAACGGGTACTACTCAGATAGGCAGTTGTAGTACTGTCGCTGCTCGGTATTTATCAATCCACCCACGAGGACCGAATGTGGCACAAGGCCGGTTTAATGTTGGTCTCTTCAAGCCCGTAGGCTCGGCCAAAAATATAGCCTTTGAACCCGCTTAGACAGGTTCAGGCCCTGTCTACCTCCCCGAAGGAAACCTTGCCCTTCGGCAAAGCTTCCTCCGAGTTCCTCTCCGTAATACAGAGAGTTCGACAGACTCCGACCCGGAAGCTCACAAAGGCAGCGTACTACACTTTGATCCTCGCGACCGGGCCGAGCAGTACTGGCACTATATATAGTGAGAACCGGTGTAATTCCCTTGTGTTAGGAGGCCGGTGTAACAGATATACAGATGACACAGTGGTAATAGCAGATGAGAAAAGAAAACTACTAAAGTTCCTACAGAAGGTATTAAAGGAAATCAAGAAGAAAGGACTAAACATAAACTGGAAGAAGACAGAATACATGGTCGATAGCAAATTACAAATTGGAGGTACCAAAATCAAACAAGTGCAAAAATTTGCTGTAGTGAATTTAGAGCTAAAAACCTAATTTGGTTGCTGATTAGGTTGCAACTGCTGCATATTGTCCTATGGGACAATGTCCTCATGGATAAAAGCATTGGTTTGTGAATTTGGTGACATAGTGGTTGTGAGTTCAATCTCTGGGTTGAGCAGTGTGTACTTGTACTCAGTAGGAATGGGTGAGTGTTATGGGAACTTACCTATAACGATAATGGACTCTTCCTGACACTATAAATACTGTGCCTCTCAAGAGGTATAATGAATGAATGGTGTAACGAGTCGAGACAATATTAGTTCACTCTAAACCAGATGGACAGTCATTACTAACACCTTCAACTTCTTGTACTATATTTCTGTTGTAATATATCTTTGTTATTCTACTCTTGTGTTCGTGTTGTTCTTCCTTGGTTCTAACCTTGGACCATAACTGTGATGCGAGGATATTGGACCATAACAGTGAGCAATAACTGAACAGTGCTAAATAAAAATGAGAACTAGATGATATCCCTAGACATGAGCAAGAACAGTCTACCCCCATACATGAAATAAAGGGCTCAGTTCAGAATTCCATATCGATTACACAAATTGATATATATGGCCGAAACACTGTTATAACAGCAACAAAGATGAGGACAATAGTCCAACTATAAATAGTGTAAATAATGATAATTTCTCACCCCAGAGATTCAGATAGAAACAGTAGAAAAATTAACAACATCAATAATGAAAGCCTGATAAAGGTTAGTGAATGTCAATGAACACATATTAACATGTAAAATGATAAAAATAATGATTTATTCAGGGATATGAAATCTTGTTTTCATGAAATATACATTTCTCTGGCCAATATGTTTTGTATTTATTTATAAATAAGAAATTATGCTGCACTTTTTTGACATAAAATACTGAAACCCTTAAAACAATTTATAATCAATATTTTTAATATGGGTAGCTATTATAAGACAAAACTGACACATATAAGTTGCTTATATAAATATAGGTATATAATAAAAATTTAGAAAACATGGACCTTTGTACCTGCAAAAATCTGATGGTTCTTACTTTGACTCTATTATTTTAATTACCTTCACTTCATGGCAATATTCATTGTTTTAAAAAGTGATGATTAGAATTATAATAAAGCCTAAGCATATGAAAGTGAATTTATACATTTTCTTTGTTCTTGGAAATTGGCAATAAAAATAATAAACACTATTTATTTATTAGATTGTTTATTGGATAGTAGGCAAAACATCAGCTAATTGCCAATTGATTCAAACTTTATAAAATAGTAAATAAGGATTTCCCTATAGTTGGTTCACATTTTAATAATTTAGTAAATGCTTATAAATTTATGAATAAAAATGTTCATATTTATTTCTTTATAAATTGGTAAATGATAAATATTGCATTGCATTAGTTTTAATACAATTGTATTAGTTTTTAGACTTTTGTAAATATAAAATTATTCTTGCAATGCATAAATAGTGATTAATATTTTTTGTTGTAAATTCTCAAGAACAAAAAAATTTGATAAATTCATTTTTGTTATATGTTTAGGTTTTATTACAATTCTATTCACTGCTTTTTAAAACAATAAACATTGCTGAGTAGTGAAGGTAGTTAAAACAATAGCTATGTCAAGCAAAAATAAACATCCTTTTGACAAACTAATTCAAACTTTATAAAACATTTAAGAAGCATACAAAAATTTGGCTTTCGATTATAGCCTGTTCTCTTTTTTATGGTGACTGTAGTGGAATAAAGGTTCCAATGTCTCTTGGATATGTTTGTTTTCTTTTTCTGGTCAAAACTAAGTTAAGGTAAGTAAGCATAAGAAAGTTTAAAATGGTCAAGCTCAAATCAGCCTTGTACTGAGTTGGAATGACCAAAGTACTTACTTCATGAGTGGGGCTGCTAAAACATATCTGAATGCTGTCATTGGAAAGTGAAAAGTTCTGTCCTTTCCAGAAGTAAGAGGGGTCACAAAATTGTGTAGATGACCAAAAACCTTTTCCAGTTCCTTTATTATTAGTATAGTATTGTGGGGCTTAGGGGTTAAAATGAATGGTTGAACATTAATAAATGATGATAATAATGAGGAAACACAGATAATTTTAACAAAACAAGATAAATTTATTTGTGAATTTACATGCATACAGTAGTGTCAGTAGCTTGTTTCAAGAAAGTAAATTAGAATTCTTAAAGTATGTAGTTCCAATGAATTGTCATGAAAAAGAAGTGTTTATACAACAGATTAAATGATGTGACACAAAATAATCTTCAAAAATGTTTAAGACAAAAGTAAGAGAGTTGCTCACCAAAGGGATATATGGTTTGTATATGTTTCAAAGTAGATGAAAAGAGATAGTTTGAAATACTTAGCCTTCTTTGATCGTTGAGAGAAAATTCTGTGAAGTGTCATTTACTGGTTAGAGAACAATAATGTAATTTTACATTGGCGAGTACTTCAACGCTAGTTGCGAGGAACTGAAACAAAACTTTTCATATGACTTCAGACACTTTTCTCATTAATTTTACTCCACATTTTATATCAAAAAGAATTTTGTATAGGCTTGCTACTTTCTTTCCTTCTTCTTGGCTGACTGGCTAATTTCTGTGAAGGCAAGGTTTCGTTGGTTCAAAAGCAATTTCACATAGGCTCTTGAATTTCTTTCTTTCTTCCTCAGCTCACTGGTTAATTTCTGTGAAAGGCAAAAATCTCATATAGGCTTGCGAATTTATTTCCTCCTTCTCCAGTCCTCTGAATTTGAAGGGAATGGGTGGAAGAAGTTATCATTATTTTACACTCACTAAACTAGGATTATGGGAAAATGTTATTTTTTTTCTTCATTATTATTTTATTTATTTTCTTTCATTTTCCCATAATTACTTATCATTATAGAATATTGGAATGGTTGAATACATCAACTTTGCCTTTTGAAGATATGAGCCTAAGTAAGCTGTGTGGGAATCCTTGCTTGTAACTCTCATGCAGAATTTTGGGTGCTGTTTTTAAAATCTGTTGAAAACCAAAATATTTGGGGGAATTTGAATTTCAAATACAGTTTTTTAATCTTTTCAGTAACAGCCATTTTTATTGCTATACTTTCTGAATCCTGATGAATAGTGTGCAAAGTGGAATTAGACTGGAAATAGGCTTTTCAGTGTAGCTTTGTCAATGACATTGGAACAAGAAATGATTTAGAATGATATTGAAGAGCGCAATACAAATGTAAAAAATTTAAAGTTATGTTTTATTGATTGCTCAAAAGCATCTAACAAGTTACGGCACAAGGATCTATTTGAACAATTAGGAAAACTAGATCTATCCAGAAAAGATGTCAGAAATTATACTGGGAGCAAACTGCTTAAATATGGATAGAAAAAAATGAGTTGGTATACAAAAATAGAAAGGGACATAAAACAAGGATGTGTCTTCTCTCTGGATCTGTTCAACCACTACAGCAAGAAAGCTTGAGACTCCACCAGGATATATTATCAAGTGGGCACAATCTTAATAACATAAGATATGCAGATGACACTGTGTTGAAAGAAATATACAAGACCTTCCTTGGCAAGATAGTAAAGGAAAGTGAGCAACAAAGATTAGCCCATCGGCTGTAAAAAGACAGAAAATCTGTTTGTCAGCAAGAGAAAAAAAACAAATTTGGAGATGTCAACTTCAAAGAAGTACAGATGTTTAAATATTAGGGAAGTATTTTAATGGAAGATGCAACACCTAAATCTGAAAGCACATTGGATTAGTGAAAAAAATGCATTTCCAAAAGCTAAACCAAGTACTAAGAAACAGGAAAGTTTCATTAGATACAAAAAGAAAAAGAGTTCTGAATTGCTATGTGATATCAGTCTCCTTGTATAGTAGTGAATGCTGGACAATTTCCTCACAGATGAAGAGGAAATCTGAGCCAACAGAAATGTGGTTCTACAGAAGGATACTAAGAATTCCATGGATAGAGCAGGTAAGCAATGAGAAAGTTTTAAAATGATAACAGAAGATCACTTATACTCAGAATCAAAAAGAGAGAGTTGAAATTTCTTGAACAGTTAATGAGGAAGGAGAGCTTGGAAAACTTAACACTTACTGGGCATATCAAGAGTGATAGGTGAAGACAACAGGCCACCAGCCTAATGGGCTTGTGTGAATGGATGGTTAAATGCTGTTAGGTGCCAGGAGAGATTGGAGTTTGTATAGAGTCATGATTGCCCATGTCCTGAACGGACACAGCACATAGAAAATATAAAATATAAACTGAATTACAATCCTTTTTTTTCCCTAGACAATGCCTTATGATATCATATAACTTACATGCATTTGTTTTTTAAATCATCACTTATTGGTGTACCTTTTTTACTCCTCAGGTTTCAGCAAGAATCCTGTTGTTACTTCATAATTTGATAGCATCAGGTGCTCTGATGTTGAAAACACTTCAAATGTTTGTGCAAACTCTCAGGAATTAATGTCAGTAATTTGATCTTTCCTTGTTACCATTTTTGCTTTCATTACATCACTAAGTCTCTCGGGGGTCTATATACTTTGTAAAATCCTTGTTTTCATTCAGATCCAAAACACATACATCAAAACCAGTAAATTTTCTTCTCAATTTCTTTGCCTTTTACTTCTAACATCATCTAACTCTTTTTTTTCCAATATTTTTGATTTGGGTAACACCTGAATGATAAGCATTGCCATTTAAGATTGTCTTAGCAAGATCAGAATTATAGTATTCTTTATTGATATAAGCATAATTTTCTTGAATGTTTTCATGTTCGAGGTATGATGATAAACTACATCTGGCAGCAAAGCCTCTGATCAAGTTATTGAAGCTTTGAGGAGTGTGGACTCACCTCTTAATTGCTGTTATTCCTAGGTCCACTCTGACCTGGGGTGGTAGCACCAGCTAGGGCCCCAGCTCTCGGCAAATAGTGAACTCCCAAACAAAAGTCAACAGTACATTTTCATAATACAATTACCAACAATACATTTTTATAAAAAATTACCAATACATTTTTGTAGTGAAATTACCAGCAATACTTTTTATCATCTACAAACTATATATCTAGCAAAAACATACATTTATGTTGAAAGTATAAAATTATGTACACAATATCTGCAGTTGAAGGCATAAAATAATCTATTTTTGTATCTATATATAAAATTCTGTGACTTTCATTAGCCTGTCATTCTCTCTCATCTTCTAAAATAGCCATACATTGAATGATCGAAACCACATTTTGGGGAGAAGTGCAAACAGGTAAGGGGGTACAAAGTAATGTTCGTTTTAATGGGTACATAGGTTAGTACAATAAATTTTCATTGATATTTTGGAAAAATTAAAAGTTTATTATTTAACATATAAAATACACCCATTTTAAAAACAATTTAACCTTTTGATCCATAACCACAACTTTACTGGTGGTAAAGAAAAATGATGCAATGGCCAACCACCAGTTGAACAGTAGTAGAGAAAAATGACTTAATGACCAGCCACCAATTGAACAGTGGGTAAACACTTGTAACTATTATTATATCTACCGTGAAACATTATATACCAAATATTTGTGAATTTTGACTCAGGAGCTCAGGCAGAAGAGTTAACATTGCTCACAAATGCAGGGCTCAAAGGGTTAATGATTAAAATAAGACACATATTTAATAAAAATGCAGTATTGTTTTTTGCATATCTTTTCTTTAAGTTCTTATATATATTTAATTCTGTTAAAATATAATGCACAGCAGTAGAACAGTAAATAAAAAATGTAATAGGGAGAGTGGAAATTGTAAATCTTGACAAAAAATGTTAGTAATAACTTCAATAATACTAAATATTGTGACAATTGTTAGCATTAGCGTGTTGCAAAAATTTTACTTTATATATAATTTCTGTCCTAGTTTCAGTTAACCAACAATATAATTTCCAACCGTCTAAAGGCAACTTGTAATAGTTTTCTTCTGAGGTTTGAACAGTTCAAATCAAAACTTGTAGTATACGACAATATTTATTCATGATAGTAACATAACTTGCTATCATTTTATACTATGAATCTGATATGTCCTGGAAAGGGATATATTTGATTGAAGTAGCTAAGTGATTTTGGCTACTATAACCAAGTAGTACACGGTAGCAGTAATCGATTGGTACTCGTCGTAGTCGCAAGTAATAAGTGTAGACCAATAGAATAACCAATGGTGTAGTCCAATGAGCATCATCATAGACTTAAGCTCTGTTGTACCTACATGTCTGTCTGTATTTATGACAGACACCAACCAATCATATTCCAGTGAGGGGGAACACAGGTGTATGCATATTCCATTATATCAGAATCAAAAAGGACACTTACACTCAGAATTAGCAACTGAAATTTCTTGGACATATAATAAGAAGGAGGATTTGGAGAGTTTGACACTCACAGGACATTGAAGGTGAAAGAGACATGGGGAGGCAGTGGGTCAGCTACTTTGTGTGAATGAATGGTAGAATTGAGGTGAGAGAGATAGTAAAATGTGCTATGAGAATAGGAAGTTGAGGAGTCATGATACCCATGATCTGAAAGGACACAGCACATTGAAGGAGGATAATATTCTAATACAGTATTTACAATTTCAATCTATAATTTGAGGTTGAAGAGACTCTTTTGACGGGGTGCTGACTTACTTAAACTTAAGCATTATTTGTCATGATAACTAGAAAGTATTCATTTATATTATAAATACTCTGATCAAAGGAGAAACAATTCACTACAATGTAAATGTCTAGAGAGTTCCTTGATTGCAAGGTCATCTACAGTAAATTTGTTGACAGATCTTCTATTATCACAGTGTGGGATACCTACTAACAAAAGTGATGGAAAGAAAAAGAAAAAGACTCTAAATGAATTTGGCTATATATATATATATATATATATATATATATATATATATATATATATATATATATATATATATATATATATATATAAATTCTAAAATCCCTGACACCTCTCATTTTGTGCACATGTGTAGTCATAGCAACATAAATTTAATCCACTGCTGTCTTGAAGAACAAAATGTATCACAAGTAAACTTTTGCCACTTTGTTAGACAATTCCTCAATATCATAAAGTACCAATTTGCAGGATGTTTGTATCAATTTTTGAATTTGTTTCAGATTATTGACTGCATCATGTCAGTGGAAAGTGTCAATTTTTTCAGTTGTACTCTGAATTGTTATGGACTTCCTATTTTTTGCAGAAGAAAACTTGAAAAGAAATTCATCTGTGTATGATTCAACACTACTCAGCAAATCTTGCATTTTTTTTATGTGCTGTGTCCCTTCAGAACGTAAGTGATCATGGCTTTCCACATCTTTCTGTCCCTTGTGGTTCTTTTTGGTCTTTTTGTTATTTCTCCCAAACCCTGCTCTGACATCCATTTGCTCTAGCCCATCAAGTATGTTATGTGCTGATTTCTTCTGTCCCTCAATCTGTCCCATGAGTATAAGATTTTCCAAACCCTCCTTTCTTCATTATGTGCCCTAGAAATTTCACCTACCTGTTCCTGATGTTAAGTATAAGTTTACATTTTGTTCCCATTCTCTCCAAAACTGCATTGTTGCTGACATGTTCAGTCCATGACATGTTCAGTCCATGGTATCCTCAGCATCTTTCTGTAGAACCACATTTCTGTTGCTTCAAGTCTCTTCCTCATTTCTGAGGCAATTGTCCAGCACTCGCTGCCATACAGGAGGACAGGTGTATGTTTAAAAAGAAAGACATTTTTTATGATAGCAAGAGTTATTTAATGATCTAATATTAGAATTGTTTTTATAAGGCTTAAAGAAACCTGAAAACCAATGTACCAAGTGTGTTGAACTGCAGGAGCAATATATGTATGCTACATGGCTTAAGATCAGGCTGAAAGATTTTCTGTAGAGTTTTCTTCCAAGTGGAGATAGCTAATCCAGAAGTTTGCACTTGTTAACAGTAGACTGATTCAAGTATGTTACAAAAACCTGTTGGAACTGCTAGGTAACCTTGACATATTTGGGGAGGATATAAAAATAATCCAGAACTTATACTGGTAGCACACACCTGCATACATATAGAAAATGAAATCAGTAAATTTACACAAAGGCATATAAGACAAGGATGTGTCTTCTCAGTGGACTTATTCAACCTATACAGTGAAACAATTCTGAGAGAATTACATGTCCTATTAAAATTCATTATTGGTGGCCACAATCTTAACAACATAAGATATGTAGATGACACAGTGTTGATAGAAGATATAGAAAAGAAAGTACAAGAACTCCTACAGATGGAAAGCGAGAAGAAAGGACTAAACATTAATTGTAAGAAAACAGAATGCATGGTTGTCAGCAAAAGGGACAGTTCAACATGCAAATTACAAATTGGAAATGTCAAAATCAAATAAGTACAACTTAAATATCTGGGAAATGATTTATCAGAGGATGGAAAATGTGACACTAGAATCCAAAGTCACATTGGGATAGTGAAATATACATTCCCAAAGTTAAGCAAAGAAATAAAAAATTGAAGAATGTCATTAGAAACAAAGATAAGGGTACTGAACTGTTACATAATAATTAGTCCTCCTATATAGCAGTGAAAGCTGGACAATCTCCTCACAGATAAAGAAGTGACTTGAAGCAGAAATATGATTCTACAGAGGGATGCCGAAAAAATATATGAACAATGATAAAGTTTTAGCGAAAATAGAAACAAAATGGGCACTTATACTTAACATCAGAAAGAGACAGTTGAAATTTCTTGGGCACTTAATGAGGAAAGAGGGCTTAGAGAATTTGATATGCACAGCTCAGACTGAAAGCAAGAGGGATACAAAAAAACAAGGAATAAACTTCCCAGTGAGCTTGAATAAATGGTTAGTGGGAGAAGGTTTAGGAGAGATAACAAAAAGACAAAATTTAGAAACTACAAAGGATGGAAATTTGTGAAAAGTCATGATTGACAATGACATGAAGGGACATGGCACATAGCAGAAGTGAATTACAACCAAATAAGCTACTTCTCTCAGAGAACTTCTAATTATTATTATCCTTTTCCTACTCTGAAATTTCAAAACCTATTCTTTAATTATGATATCAGCTACTCTTAAAATATGCAATGGTCCCTACTGATAGGAAATTGTAACTTTTAGACTACTAATTAAACAAGGATTCTCAAAATTGTGGATATTATAAAGATAAATTTTCTTATTAATAATAGTCATCCTTTTTAAATAATACTATATTCTATTGATATGTTTATATATATATATTTTGTTCCATTTTTTGCTAATAAGTAAAAATTCGGTATTTTTATCTATGTAAACATTATTTCAGCAATATGGTGGACTCTCCCATCATATTTCAAGTATGAGGGTCAAGCAGCTCAGTTCCTAGGAACCAACAGCCCAGACACCAGCATATGTGATTTGATTATAGTGGTGAAGGCTTTGTGCAGAACCAACCACACTTTTTGAAGGGCTGAATACAGAGATCTGGTGCACTACGTGCCACAAGGTTCCTAAATAGCTCCCCGCAGGGCTTGAATTCAGAGTTGTCCTTGTCCTAGACTAGTTGCCATCCAAGGCTATAGAACCCAGTCTGTCCTACTATTTACCCATAGCTAGAGGAGGAAGAAGATTAATACCTTTCCCGAGGGTACGGGTTCAGCAATATATATATATATATATATACACACACACACACACACAGAGTGAATATATGGGCTGCAATCTATCTTCTATATTTTTCCTTAAAGATGACTGACAACCTACTGTGATTAAACTTTTTAATCAATTTTTCTTGTGTATAAGTGTTTTTTTTCTGGTCATAAAGTGTGTAAAATTGTCCAAATATTCTACATATCCAAGTGCTGTTTAAGAAAATAAAGAAACAGGTAGCAACTCAAGCATGTCTACCCACTACAAATAACATTTATAGTAATAAGAAATAATAATAATAATATTAAAACATCCATTCTATCTATCTATCTATCTATCTATCTATCTATCTATCTATCTATCTATATATATATATATATATATATATGTCCATTTCATACTATAACAATGTAATCACAATTTAAACAATATTCATTTTAAAAAAATTTTTCTTGAATATTACTTGCTTATTTTTTACCAAACTTTGAAATATGAGGCTTTGTGTACTTCACATATTTTGACTAACTTTTCAACCACTTAATGAACATCCATGAACGTTTTCAAATTTAAAAGTTTTGATAAACAAATGACACCCTCCCTTTTCTAAATAAACACGTGCAACAAAATAAAACCTACATTGCCTTGATAAAATCCATCAGAGGATGAAACGTGTCAGCTAAGAATAGTTTTATCTTTTGTCTCTTTAATCATTTTGTTCCTTCACAGATACACTCTACCTGAAAATAACTTACACATACATATATATATTCAAAAGAATTCAGTCAAAAAAAAGTGAATTTTCAATATATATAATTCTATTCATGACTATTCATATATATATATATATATATATATATATATATATATATATATATATATATACTATCAGAGGTCTTATTGAATTTCAGTTAACAGAGCACTTGATGATTATATCATGAATATGACTTGTGGAGAAGTTTGCTTAATTGTACAACTATTACATTTGCAAAAACTATTTGTATTAAAACTGACATAAAAGACTTGATCTCATAGAAATCCATGCCAATTAACTGATTTGCAGAGGTAATTAAGATATTTTAAATCTTAGGTTCATTAACTAAGCTCTTAAAAGTTTTATTCTAAAATGATGAAAACAGATGTGTGCTGTAAGAAAATATCATACTTTTTTCTAGAGGTTTTCTCATTAACTCTTT
This sequence comes from Acanthosepion lycidas, assembly GCA_963932145.1. Classification (NCBI taxonomy): domain Eukaryota; kingdom Metazoa; phylum Mollusca; class Cephalopoda; order Sepiida; family Sepiidae; genus Acanthosepion; species Acanthosepion lycidas. The sequence goes on from OZ010602.1 coordinate 41,609,903, forward strand.
ATTTAAACTTCCATTTCCAGTTAATTAACTTTTTTAAGAAAAGCTAGTCATATTCTTCAAATATTTACTGAAAACATTTGCTATATGTTTTTCCTTTACCAACTATAGTAAGACCTCATTATACAGAGAATCATCAGCTGCAATGAACTTTGCATTTGCACATTGCCAACCATTATTTTACTCATCTCTCATTGGACAATCAGTGAATCTTTCATGTTCAAAGCAAATTTAAAACTACTTTGTAAAATATGAGGGATGCTCTGAAAGTAATACATTCTATTTATTTCTACAGAAACTACAACATATACAAAAAGCAAAGTAACACTCTTGGATAGGGAAATCTTTTAGCAATAAAACATTATTTTTTCCCATAGTTGCCACCATTGGCTTTGCATTTTCATCACTGATGCACAAGAGCCTCTAACTGTGCTCATAAGAATGTGCACCAGAAAAGGCAGCTGATTATTTCAGCAGCAGTAATGACGGTACCACTGTCAGTAAAATGTTGTCTATGCAGTCTGTCATCTTTCAACAGCTTGAACATATGAAAGCTGGAAGACAATGAATTTTTAATTTTATGAATAGGTCTGGTAGAACAATCTAGACAAAATACGCAACCTGATCCATTGTCTTCAAACTGGTTTTAAGCCAAGCATTATCATATTGCAAGTGAAGGGTTGTTTTCCTCTCTTGCCTAAATCTAGGAATTCAGGCCTTCTGTTATGCTATGATTAAGACACCCCATGTAGCAGATAAAAGTGTGATCTTTTCTCTCAATCTCAAGTCTTTCTGTTTTATGGCCAGCAGATGGGGTTTATGAAATGACACCCACGTTTTGTTGTTTATTTTTTTGTTTTTTCTTTACTAATGTTCACCTAATAGAAAGGCCCAAGGGCCTCTCAAGGTAGAGACTTACTGTATGGTGTTGTATGCGCATAAGAAAGATCAAGAAGTGAAGTTCTGTGGACTATGCAGGAAAGATAATGGCTACCGTTAGACTTGAAGGGATCAAGATTTAATTAGTGAATAAGACTTCAGATTTCAGTTAGAGACATTAGATGTATAGTGTGGAAATAGACTTTAGAAGGAATCAGGAACTCTATCCTAAGCAGTAAAGGAATAAACCTCTACTCCCGTTAAAAAGTCCAGGGAGAAGTGTGAACCAGATGGTAGGTAAATGAAAGTAATTGAGGTCAAGTGACAGCAATGCTGATATTAAGAATTTCTGATTGCTGGTCTATATTAAGTGTTACATTTAGGATAAAGGAAGTCTGTTTTGATCTTCTTTGGGTGAGTGAGAGACTGCCCTTTGTGTAGTTCCAAGGAGAATATATAACAAGGATTCATTGTATAATATGTTGTACTTTTTGTGGGTAGAGTGAGAGGGACAGCAAATACAAGGCCTGCTGTGGGCAGCACACACTTTAGCTATGTCACTGGGTGATGTCATATTTTGTCACCAGTGATTTCTTTTCTGTTTTTTACAATAAGGTTCACCCTTTACAAGTCTTGGGTAGGTTACATTAAGAGGCAATTTGTGCAGATAGGAGTGGAAGATAACACTTAACCCTAGCCTTGAACAGGTTAAGATTATAGTGGTCAGGGAAAACATCCTCTTGGGAGTCGGTTTCACAGAGCAGTGGTTTATGGGAAGAAGCTGTTTGAGTGGAACTTCTTGCCAATGAAACACGGAGGGAATGTGGGTCTTTTGCTACTATGTAAATGGCATGGCATGTCCTTGTGAAGTTTTGAATTGGTGGGACAAAGAAATGTAATTCTTCCAAGGACTTTCTGTGGAAGTATTGATAAAGCAATGAGAAGCTTGCCACACCCCACCTGTGGGAAAGAGGTTGGAGGGTAGAGAATAATTCATCTAGCACAAGGGCTTGGAGACACTTTTGGACTCTATCAAGGCTGGAGAATGAGATCTGGATAGCTCCTGCCCAAATACGACAGACATGCATTTGGTATTTTATTCTGGTGTGACCATCTTCATGACCTACCTATCACAAAATTTACATTATCTCAATATTGCTAAGCTTGTTTTCAATGCAGTGGAAATTACGTTTAGCTCTATACACAATTATTATTTGGTTATAATTCATTAATTTGCATGGATGAACTAACTGAGGTACTCTACATTTTGTGATTTGATAGCTGTGCAGGGCAGCCCAGAAAGAGGCTTGGCAAACACATCACATATCCAATTTTATTCTAAGAAAAGTATCTAAAGTTAATGAGTTTTGAGTTCTACAATTAGTTTCTGCACATTTAATTTAATATGTGACAGATTAAGAAATTAATGGTGGAAAATTTGAAATGCCCCCAATCATTGAAGTTACTGGATGACAAAGTGTTAAATTAGAAATGTATGACCTGTGTTACACTGAGAATAATAATGTACTTACCAAGCATAAGACCAAATACATCAGCTTCTTACTTTCATGTCAAATACAATCTTCAAAAATTTAAATGCAGCGTCAGTTGTCATATTCTGAGAGGACAATAAAAAGAACACAATTTGTGTTCTTTTATTGTTCTCTCTCCTCAATAAATTTTTTCTCAGATTTTTCACTCTCAGTAACTTGTGTCTTAGTGGTTTTAATGCCTTGCTTGGGGTGAAAAAATATAACCAACTGTAAGAATCTCTAATGGTGCTCTCCTGGCTCATAAAAAGGTTCTTTTTGTAAATATTTGTTTCCTTCCATTTTTAAGAAAAATGGACATGATTTCTATGGTTTATTTGCATTTTTGTTTTTTTACAATGATGATTACCCTGTACAAGGCCCTGGAGCCACTTGAGTAGAGGGTTTATTTACATGATAAATATAACAAAAATGATACAATAGTATTAAAATATCTTAGATAAAGCACTGACATTATTTAATGGGTCTATTAAATAAAGGTATATAGGAACTGATAGGTTATAAGAAAGATTTTAAATGCATGCTTAGATGACATAGACGAGAGTTCAGAACAATTACCATGAAATATCTTTATTGAAAAGGCACAGGGATGCTATGTTATGGTGGTGAGAAAGTAGCTGAAGCTGAGATGCCATGTCAGGACTAATAACATTCCAGATTCTGTCTATAAGGACACATGGCACAGTGGATAAAGGCGTTGGTTAGATCCACTGACAAGACCCAAAGAGTGTGAATTCAATACCTGGTTAAGGCAGTGGAGAACTTTCAGAGAGAAAATTAACAGGAGATAACTGATAGCTGACATCCATCAAACATGGCATGTGGAACTAGAACAGTCTACCTGAGTAAGTGAAATAAAGGGTTCAGTTTGACATTCCAACCATCTGAAGAAGGCCAGAGTGTACAACGGCCAAAACATTGTGATAAATATGGTGACAAAGATGAGGACAATAGTCTGAATAATGTAAATAATTCCAGATTCTTCTTGGGATTTTATTAAGAATCTTTAAATATATAGCAGAAGCACCATACCATATGTGGCAGCAATATTCAAAGCAAGGATGAATGGTAGCCTTATAAATATGTAAGATAGATTCTAGTGAGAAAAATTGTCTAATTAATACTTAACAAAATATCAGTCTCCTATACATTTTTTTTAATCATATCACCCCATGTAGAGTAGTAAAGCCACTAAGACACAAAGGGTCACTGAGTGTGAAAGAATAAGAAACATTATTAAGGAGTGAGAACAAGTGAAGAGTAATCAAGAAGACAAATATGATTGACATTGCATATAAATTTTTGAAGATCAAATTTGGCTGGAAAGCAAGGAGCCAAAAGAGAATTCCACAAGTGCAAAAAAAGAAACTGTTAGCATAGAACTTATGGTTACAGTGAGCCAATTCACCTGTGAATTGATGAGAGCATACCACCAACCTAGTACTGTGCTTAAATTCATAAAGTCTGGGTACCATAGTGAAAAGTTAATCCAAACAATTGCTCTGTCATTTTTGACAAGATTGATAAACAAGTTAATAATAATGGAAATGCTTTATCTACAATATTTTAATACTATTGTATCATTTTTGGCATATATTTTTCTTTGATTATGATCAAAGCCAGAAAAGATATGTTATAAAAACTTATTTTTTAATTAATTGAATTGAATCATGATATCATAGCTGATTCAATAATTCTTCTAGATGATTTATATTGGACACATAATGAAAGGTTTCCAAGTATAAAAGTTGTGAGTTCAAATCTTCACTGCCCCCTTATCAATGATGTAATAGTTATCTGGAAGTTCTGATAAAAGGCAGCAAATATAAACTAAAATAAAAGCAAGAGTCCAAAAAATTAATAATATTTATCAAAATTATACTGGATAGTACAAAAAAAATAATGTTTTAAAAATAAGACCTAAATAAAGAGCCATTTCAATTGGATCCCCCTCTGTAATTTGAGCACAATAAGAACTGTAACGTTTGAATATATTTTTTTTTCATACTGATGGGGAGTGGCTGACTAGTTGCAGACTTTGGAAAGTTGAGTAATTATATTTCCATGTTAACTGTTACTTCAGGCAAGCCCATCATTACTTCTTGTATATTTGAATTTAAGAATCTGAATGACATCCAGATGTAAAAAATTCTATAAATTTTTTGCTAAATTTTTCTGGTAAGGAAGATGCCTTGTGAAGAGATTTTCCATGAACAAGGCTGACAAGAATGTGGGATTTGAAATCAGATTTTTTTAACGTTTATAAATGTACTACCAAAAATATAACTTTAAACTAAGACTGAACCTCGGATATTTCCACCTACTGAACCACTTTCCAACAGACTAAACATTTGCAAGCTTCTCATTACTCTGCCATTATTTTCATGGCAAGTGTTCTGACAAGCTACATTCATTAGTTCCACCAGTTCAAACCTTTACAGCTAAGACCTGCCATGCCAAATACACTGAAACAGTTCTTTCTTTTCACATTCCATTTGTAAGGAGGACATCCCATTCAGACATCTTCTTTTCTAAGAACCACTACCAGACACTCTAGAAGATGCCTCTCAATGACTACAATCTTAACTTCTTCAAGTCTTGGATCAGCTGTTATCTTTCCTACATATCCTCATAATCTGCACTTCTTACCTCTTCCTCTTACGTGGATGTGTTGGTGGTGTAATCGGTAGCAGCTTGAAATGAGAAATTGGGGAGCTGAGTTTGAATTCCAGTCAGATTTGTTACATTCACTTGCACACAAATACCCTTGGGGAAAAGTATGAATCTCCTGACTCAGCTATGGATTAAATAGTAGAACTTGTATCTGGAAAAATCGTCGTTATTCTCAAAAAATTGTTAATGCAATATTCACTCACAAAAAAAGAGAATTATTCTTATAATCTATATGTTTTGGCTTTAGATAACCCACAAACAGTTGATAAACATTAAAAAACAAATAATTCCCCTGTGTAACTGTTTCCATGGCAAATGTTTTGATGAGCAACATTCATTAGTTTCACAAAATCAGACCTTTACAGCAAAAACCTGTTATAAAATAAAATAAGACATATCTCAGCTGATTTGCAGGCAAATAAACTAACATACTTAAGAGCGAGAGCCGGATGTGAACGGGACAAGGCCCCGACACAAAATGACCATTATCGTTGTTTATGCATATTCCCGACGCACAAGTTCCGGTCGAAAAATAAAATAATACTTTAAAGTGTTTCTATTTTTTGACCAATAAAAATGCTTCCCTCCTAATTATACACTCATCGTTTTTCAAGCCTGTTAAGCCATAAAAAAACGCCATAAAAGGGGTCACACGGGCAAGTACACCAAGCAGTCAACAGGTGACCAGGGAAGAGACCTGTCACAGTCAGCCAGCAGCAGTCAGCAGGAGGGGCACCACGCCAATCAGTGAGAACTACTATGAGAGATCAACCCAGACCGGGAGCCGGCTTATGAACTATACCACAAGGTAGCTGTCCCAAACCCACATGTTCCTATTGAAATAAATCACGTAAATCTATTTCTGCTGTTGTCGTATTTCCTACTTGCAACCATACGCTTGTCTATAACAAACCTCTCATACCACATACACTAGGATGACTTTTCCATTCCCTTTAAATTCTATAGGTAAGAAGGAAATTCAATTTGGATAGCTTCTTCCCAAGAACCACTACTCTGTGAAACAGACTCCCAAGAGGATTCTTTCTTGATTGCTACAATTGTAATCTCTTCAACTATAGGATCAACTGTTATATTTCCTACATATCCTCATAATCAGCACTTTTTACCTCCTATTATTTTCATACAACAACCTTATTTGGTAACACTCTACTTTGAAAGTACTCTTGATCCTTGTATTTGGTGAATGATAGCAATATAAAAAAACAAAACAATTGTATACTCTGTACTTCATATCTCTTTCTCTTATGTTCATACACCACCCTTATTTTGTAACCTTGAAAGACTCTTGGGCCTTGTATTGGGTGAATGATAGGTATATAAAAAACAATCCTATGCCCTAACAACTAGATTGGTTGTACAGATTAGTCATGACAAGAAAATATAAATGGCTTCAATTGAAGAGTAATTTTCTTATTTGTTTGGTCACATTACTTAACAAATGCTATTCAATTTATCAACATATTAAAAAGGTTATTTAAGAACATACAGAAGTATTAGTTACTATTATAGTGATAAATTTTATCTAACATTTACTTTTTTTGCACAACTTAAATTGAGTGGTCTATTTATAAAAACAGGGAAGAATGTTTTAATAATTTTTGAAGATTATCATTCATTAGATCTTTTTCTACCTGCAACATTTGCCAGAAATGAAAAAATATTGTTTTATCATTTTAGAAAGGGGAAGGTCCTGTTCATATTTTTAAAAGAGTCTCAAATTGATCCCTGACTTCATGAAGAGTTATCTATTTTTATTTTCAAATGTAAAGTTAGCAATTGCCTACATCATTGATAACTGTGTACACTTATAAATTGGTAAAAAGAACATCAATAGTATACAGTTAATAAATAATGCAAAAAAGGTTTTGAACTTGACATTTGTAAATAAAATCAAAATACAGGCAACTCTTTAAGAAATAAAGGATCTAGTTGACACCAGACTCTCAATAAGAAACTCTCTTTACAAAATAGATCAATGAAACCTGATCTACAAACTGATTTCTTACAAAGAATACATACTCTATTTATAAAAATCTATTGTAAAAATCTTGTTGGCATTAAATAACCATTTGAAGTTGATGTGCCATAAAACCAAACAAACCAAACCAAACCAATCAATTTGATATTATATTTATATTAAGAAGAGGATCCCTCGTTTAAAATGTTAAAATATCAATATTTTTTGAGTTTGATGTAAGGAAAAGTCTAATGAATGATTATTACAAAAATTAATCCCCAAAATTCTTTCTTATTTTTTTACGGGGAAATCAGTTAATTTAAATATTGTCACTTCTTTTTATTAAAAAGACAAAACTAATTTTTCATGTTACTGATTATTCAAGTATTTTTTCTATATTTGATGTGCAAATACATGGGCAGATCCAGAATTTTGAGCAGGGTCGAGTTCAAATGGAAAATATTATGGAGGGCATAGTTGGTAAATGATATTTTATATATCAAGAACAATTTTAGGGAAATCTATGGCTAAGTGGGAAAAGTTTCCATATGACGCATTTAGTCCTTTAGTCTGATGAAGTCCTAAAGGATGAAACGTATCACACAAAAACTTTTTCCACTAAAATATTTAATAATCAATGTCTTAGTTGGTTGTTTGGGAACTTTCTGGAAGTTTTTTTTTTCATTTATATTTGAGTTGTTACTTTTTGGCATGTGAATTGACAAATCTATCAGATGTAAAAGTTAATCAAACAAATTTACCACAGAATCAATAAAAAAAAACATTATAAAGAATAACATAGAAGATATATCCTATATTTTAGATTAAAAAAAAGTCATAAATTTTTGTTTTTTATAATTACTTGTGATTATTTCAGATCCCATGTGCTTTTATAACTGAAAAATTGTTAATATTTTTGGTGAATATGATACCGAAATAATAAATTCATTATTAACTAGAAATACCAATTTGAATTTTCTGCTGACTCTTCCGATTTCTAAGTTAATGATTGAAAAAGTTCCTTGCATGTTTATCACGATGAAATACCCATGGAAATTCCCCCCTACTGTATAATTAAATATTTGAGCTTAAGAACTTTAACAAAATATTGCAATAATAATAATAAATATGAATGCATGTGATTATTTAAAGAAGTGGGTACAAATGAAAAGAATAAAAATTGATAAGGTTTTCAATTTCTCTCAGGCAGATATTAAACACATAAGAGCTTTATCATCCCTGTCTTCTTTCTTTCTTTCCCTAAAACCAAACAGTGATTTGATAGATCATTTCTTCCATTTATCTTTGTAATCAATCAGGAATGGCCCATTTTTTATCTTAGGTAATGGCAGGGCAAAACATACATGCAAGCTAAGGAACAAATAGAATTATAATATGACTATTAGTATCCTTGCTGCTTACTGCGAAGAATGTAAAATAAATGAGTTAAGTGTTTCAATAAAAAAAGAAACATTAAGATACTCATAAATGAATAATGAAAATACTTGATCTGAAAAATCCAGACAACTTGATGCCTGCATTTACTTTCAGTTGTTCTTATTTCTCTGTTAATCTACATTTCTTTATTTTCATTCTCTAAAGAACAGAAAAATAAAGCCAGGTTGTCCAAGATGAATAATTTTCATTATATTAATTTTTGACTAGTTTATCTTTCATCTTATTATTGTTGCTATTTATCAAAATACAGTGTGCAGTAGAAATAGCTCTCACATATACCTTCCAGAAATTCCAAGATATTAGCCAGATGAAGATGCTATTGCCACTTATGCCTTACCATTATGTGGGAGGTATCTCTGCCTCATCCTGTATATCTGTGACTTCACATTGTTTTAGCTTTATTCCATAAATAAATACTCAAAAGAAAAGATAAACCAGGTCTCTGGTACACAACATACATTCACCCCAAGATGTTGAAGATCACAAGCCTCACCCTGCAAGAATCCAACTTCAGAAATGTTTCAGATAAAAGTTGTTTCACTCTAATCCTTGTTATGCTTTTCTCTCACTACTATATGCTTAATATAACACCATTGTATTCATGTTTAGATGTATTCTTCTTATTCATGTCAGTCCCAAAGTAAGTAGCATAAATCCAGTTTTCCTCCAGCTATGGTTTAAGTAGCAGATCAGGCTGGGCTCTTTTGCCTTAAGGTGGCAACCAGTCTAGGAAAAGGAAACTTTGAATTCAAAACAAGCCTGAAAAGGGATGGGCTCTGTTAAGCTATCTTGCTTTAGATGCACTACAGCTGTTATGGCTAATACATGTGCCTCCTCGACATACCTACATAATGGGTTACAGGATTTGTGATGTGACAATATATGATTGTTAAAAAAACTTAGGTTTCACAAAAACATTAATCATGCACATCAGTTACAAGGGTCTGTGAATCATGTTGAAATCTTTCAATTAATTTCAGATTAATTCTTTTTCTACATTTTTTGTATAATTGACATTGTGCTGAAGGCAAGTGAGAAAGAAAGAAATTTCATGGTTCATCGGATATTAAAGTTATCTGAAGTCTTTTCCAATTTAAAATATGAGTTCATGCCTCTGTATGCCATCTTCCGTATATTGTTTTTTATATTTGTAATTATTGTTTTTGCTTATATTTGGGTCAGTAGGAAATGTTTTGAACTGATATAACCTTCCAAAATCCAATGTAATGTGATAACAGTGGAAAATTGCTGAACAATAATGTCTTTTTTTTTGTTTCAAACAATAAAAATTATCTTGAATTGATTTCTTACTGCTTAGATAATTTTATGATTATCATGATTTTTCTAATTAAACTAAAAAAGATAATTTACTAATTGTTACTAATTATACTATTTTTTATTGACAAAGATAAGAAGTTACCTTCTCAGGTGTTGAAGGTATATTTATTGATGCTGTTGGCTAAATTACTATTTTAAACTTAGAGAATAATAGCGGCTTACATAGTTATTATGTCACTTAAAATGATTTTATAATTATAGATGATAGAAATCTCTCTCTCTCTGCAAGCTCCTCTGAGTATCATAGGGCCAAAGACTCACCATCTTGTTATGATTTCTATAACAAATAGGTTTTTACAGGGAGAAGTTACCGTCCCAATGCATAACTAATTTTGAATTCACAGTTGTCTTTCTCCTAGACTTGTTGCCAGTTAAGGCTAGAAAGGCCAGTCTGCATTGCTATTTATCCTATAGCTAGGAGGAGAGAAGATGGATTCACACCTTTCTCAAGAGTATTTATGCAAAAATGAATGCAACAAATTTGAACTCAGCTTACTGATTTCTTTTTCTGAACAGGTCTTATCATTTTACAGTTGAAATTGCTAGATGTATATAAGCAACTAGGTGGAGAGAGAGAGAGAGAGAGAGAGAGAGAGAGAATGAGAAACCACATCTGAATGTGTTGCATGAAAAAGTAAGCAGTTATTTGCTAAGACATTTTTCTGCTCTTTTTGAAAGCTAATATAATCAGCATATTTGTATTGCAAGATGTCACCAAAGTAACCGCACTTTCAACAACTGACAACAAAATGATGACTACTAATAAAGTCTGATTCAAACTAACAACTAACAAGCCTAACAAGCTTTTGACAACCAAAACTATAAAGGATTTGCTCATACTGAAGTCATTCAAATAGATTACATTATTTGTTTATATCTTTGATTCCGTTATTTTGAAGTTTTCCGAGTTTTCAAATAAATTTTACTATGATCCTCTGGCATTCTCAACAAGGTTATTTTTTTTTCTTAAATTTTTGCATTTTAATCTTTTCACCAAGTAAATGGAGTATTCACTTTGTAGATCATTTAAGTTAATTTAATGAGTTATAAGACTTGTGAAAACCCAAGCTTAAGTTAATACCTGCCATATACTTATCTGGAAATGTTTACAAGTATTTTAGAAACTCTTTGCCTCAGGTGTCAATTTAAAACATGTGAAAATGAAACAGTTAAGACTAGCATTGTATGAATAACTATTCTACAAAAGTTTTTGATATCATTAATGGATATGTTTTGAGCTATGATTGGCAATTACATCCTTGTAAGCCAGTAGTTTTGTTTCTCTCTTGGTGCCCTGTAAATGTAGAACTATTTAAGAGTGGAGATATACTTATGAATATCTATTTTATGAAAATTTCTTTATACATTTACTGGATGTATTTTGAGGTATGGTTGGAAATTCTGTACTTGGAAGATAGTGGGATTGTTTCTCAGTAGATACCCAATGAATTTAGAAATGATTGTAGATGTATTTATCAATGCTCATTTTATCACAAATTCATGATATTAATGGATATATTTTGATCCATCTGTAATTGGAGATACTATTCTTGTAAGGTAATGGCTTTGTTTCTCACTGGGTGCCCAATGAATATAGATGTATATATAAGTATAGACATATTTACGACTGCCCATTTTATGACGAATTCTTGATATCATTGCTGGATATATTATTTTCTATAATTGGTAATATTATTCTAGTATGGTAATGGTTTTCTTCCTCATTGGGTGCCCCATAAATGTAAATGTATATATGAATATAAATATATTTATGATTGCCCATTTTATGACAAATTCTTGATATCATTAATGGATATATTATTTTCTATAATTGGAGATACTATTCTTGTAAGGTAACAGGTTTGTTTCTCACTGGCTGGGCGATATATATAGATGTATATACGAGTGTAGACATATTTATATTCTTGATATCATTAATGGATATATTATTATCTATGATTGGTTTGTTTCTCACTGGGTGCCCATGAATGTAAACCTATTATGAATGCACATTATTTTTTTTTTTTTTTTTTTTAAGCATTTTACCCCATGCAAGGTGGGAGTGCTACTAGCATGCAAGGAGTTACAGAGTGTGGGAGCAAAAGTAAAGAGGTGTGATAGAGGAAAGGATGAAGAGAAGGATGGGGAATTAGATCAAGGCATCTGAAGATGTTGACTGACATTCCATTTGAATAATTGAAGATTATAGCTATCAGGAAAGCAAGTAAGAGGAAGGGAGTTCCACAGATGGGAAGAAGAGACGGTTAAATTTAACAGTTTCGACAGTGAGATGTCATTCTAGTAGCATGCATAAATTCATGCAGTTTGGGAACCAGTGAAAGTAGCTCATTAGAGCACTTACCATGAAATTATTTGTAGAAAAGACGGGGAATTGATGGCATCTCTATGAGAAAGTGACTGCAGATGAGATGCCAGATCAGGACCAATTACATTGCATATATGTCTCTGGATTTTGTTGAGGACCTTGAGATGAATAATGGGACCTTCAGACCATATATGTCAGCAGTATTCCATGCAAGGGTGAATGGTTGACTTATAGATCTGAAGGATGAACTCAGGCTAGAAAAACTTTCTGGTACAACACATAGAACTAACTTTCCTTCTTGTAAATAAAGCTATTGATTCAATCTTTACATTTTTAATGAATGTATTTTAAAGGCAGTGAATTTGTTTCTCACTGAGTGCCCCATGTATGTAAAACCATTCATGTATGCAGACATATTCATGAATGTCAAGTTTATGAAAATTTCTTTACATATTTGATTGTATTATGAATGCTGTGAATTTTTTTCCCCATGAATAAAGATATGTTTCTCTTATAGCGTATCAAGTTTGATAATTGTTATAGGACCTTACCCATAATAACATAATGGACTATTCCATATGTAATAAATACTGCACCTCAAGAAGAAGCAGGGAGTTCAGTCTGAAGTCTGGCGACCGGCTGAACTCTCTGCCTTCAGGCGGGGAGGAACCCAAATGAGACTACGCCGAAGGGCGGAGTCTCTTTCGGAGAGGTAAACCTGTTTATACAGGTTCAAAGGGCATATTTTTGGCCGGGCCCACGGGCTCGGAGATCCCATGTTAAACCAGCCTTGTGCCACATGATGCCTTCGTGGGGGGGTGACTAAATACCGTTCAATCTGAAGTCTGGAGTGAAATCCGTCAGAGCGAGCGAGTCAGTCAGTCGAGTCACAGGCAGTCCGAAACAGAGTCGCATTCAGACAATTACTACTAAACTTGATTGTTCGTACTAACACTTTCTACTTCTCTGTATATATTCCTGTTTGTAATATATCTGTGTTATTCCATATCCGTGTTCGAGTTCTTCTTTATTGGTTCTACCTTGGACTATTACCGTGGTACAAGGAACCAGACCATAACAATAATAAAAAGACATATAAAAGATATGCATCAATCAAAACCATTTTTATTGACTTACACAAGTTAGGGCACTCTGTGACCAAAAAGTTTTGTTGCGACATTGCTTAACCGTCATCTTAGCACTTCTGTCGCACTGAATGAACTTTGTGGGATCATCCTTGCAGCCAAAATAGAGGAGATTAGCATCAATTATGTTTTGATTTACAGGAATTGGTTTGCATGGATTAATTGCATTATTACATGTAACAATATGGTCTTGACTCTTTTCACAGTCTTGACGATTAAAGTTGAATACAAATCCGTTCATACATTGGCCAACCTTTGGATTAGTTGTTGTGGCTCGATCACAAATAATAAACCTAATAAAAGAGATAAGAAAGCAATGAATATTATTAATATAAAATCCCTGATTCTATCACTAATAACAAACCTAATAAAAGGGAGAAGAAAGCAATGAATATTATTAATATAAAACCCCTGATTCTATCACTAATAACAAACATAATAAAAGGGAGAAGAAAGCAATGAATATTATTAATATAAAACCCCTGATTCTATCACTAATAACAAACCTAATAAAAGGGAGAAGAAAGCAATGAATATTATTAATATAAAACCCCTGATTCTATCACTAATAAC